>CM045772.1:18054372-18588911 GCA_025200525.1 Camellia lanceoleosa
ATATGACACTCTTTTTCGTGTCTTACCCATACCGACAAGATAAGCGCTACCGCAAAGAAGACCATCAAGGTCCCATTTTGCCAGAGTAAGCGAGAGAGAGAGAGGTCTCCATGCAGGCGAGGTAGAGCCAGGGACACCTGAAATGAGAGTGGCCCTTCTGAGCCTATTCTGAGCGATGACGAGGCTGAGACCAACAAGGCCGAAGAGGTGGCGAGTCAGCACACTGAGCCATCGAGTGCGGAGATGATGACGCTGGCTCGGATTCTGCTAGTGGAGATGATGCTGAGTTGGGCTCTGGGTTAGATGGCGCCACGATTCGCTCTGCTTAGATAGTGCAGACAATGGCCGACGGAGACAACTCTGAGGCTTTGCCCAGAAAGAAGATGAAGAGGGCCTTCGAGACCTAGAGATAGTCAATGATTTTCAGATTTTTGCTTAGTTTCTTTTTGCTAGTAGTGTTAGCACTTTTGTATAGTTTTAGATGTAGTTTTATTTTCTTTAAAAAACTTGTCCTCTTTTTGTAAAAAGTAACCATGATCTAATGAAAATAGCTTTTGAAAAGTATTGTATTTTTTAGCACCGCACAAGCACCGCATAAAAACAAGATTGAACTTGATTGATGGAAATTGAACATTGTATTGGCACAACCTTCTTAAACAGGTAATGAACCGACCAACGACTTCACAAACAGAGAAAAATAACTCGATAAACAACTAACAATAACAACTCGATAAACAAAACAATACAAACACAACTCGATAAACTAAACAACATAAATACAACTTGATAAACAAAACAAGATGAATACAACTCAATGAACATGCTCAAGCCCAAAGAGACTCAAAACAAGACCTTGGAATGCGCAAAAAGTAGAACAAAACATGGGTTCTCCGCACTCTCAACACATAGGTGGACCACAGGACAAACATGAACGCTGCCGGCCATGAACAAAGGCTATCGGCCACTAGTGGTGGCTGGTCGGCTACAAAGGTGGTTATCGGCCATCACCATCGGCTTGGCCATCACAGTGCGTAACCTCCATTGTTGCCACCTGTCTTCCACTCAGGGCCTTATCTTCTACAAAAGTTAGGACTTCATAGTTTCTTCATTCCAAAATTTATTTTTATGTAAAATGGAGCCATTTCATCGAAAAACTCTCAAATTGATTACAACTTTAGATGGCTCGTAAAAAGTGAATTTCGGGTTTCGGGATAAATGCACTATTCCCTCTAAGTCGTTCACCACTGTGTTTTCCATTCCTTCATACCGCGGCCAGGTGTTGGAATCCGATTACACATGTTTTTAATTTTGGGGGGCAAGAGATATGCCCGACAATTGAAGAATTCCAAGTTTTGATGGAATCCCGATGTAACGAGGAAATCTTGCCCCAGTCCCATTTTGGTCACATCCAAGCTTTGGGAAAGATGTGTGGGCTCACTTTACACGATGCCTGATCCTTGGTTCACAATGGAGAGCTGGACATCCCAAGTTTGATTCATAGATTTTTTGACGCCAGTGACCATGGCGACTGTCTTTGGTAGGGTTTTCGGCAAGATGCCCTTTGTTTATGCATGTTAGCTCATTTTCTTCTTGCCCTGGGTTTCAGAGGGTCTAGCATTCGCTTGATCAAAGTAGCCCAAGGCTTGAAAGAGGTCAAAAGCTGCATTGGCTTAGCACTGGCCGAGACTTTGATGGGCTTGGACGTCTTCCGTCGGCGGGAGACAACCAAATTTGTGGAAAGTCCACTACTTTTGCAGGTAATGTTTCCTATCCTTTCTAATATGTGTTTCTCATATCTCTCAACACTCAGGCTCTGTTTTTCTCTCAAAACCCTTTCTCACTTTTTCTCTCCACATACACCTCTCTATTCTTTTATCCCTCCCCAGATATGGCTCATAGACAGGTTAAAAGTAGTGGATTCTTACTCGCATATTCAAAGACGAGGTTATTTCTTCCGCCAACGGCTAGTGGATTTTAACGAGGGATGGTGTTGCCATTGGTGCAATCGGTTCTGTTGCTGACATTGCTTGGCGTTGCTAGTTTGACCTCGCCGAGATGAGCTACGACATCACTCTAAGCAACTTAGCATTCACCGACCCTTATTATGTGTTCTACTTTTCGTCTTGCTTAGGCATCGGGCCGACATGATCAGACTTGTTCAGAAGATAAGGCAGAGTACCTGGCTTCATTTCCAATCCAAGGTTCACAATTGGCTCGATACCCTAATGCTTGGAGGACGAGAGAACTTCGCTCCCGCCTCCCAATTTCCGCTTCTTTCCGGTAAATGCCTGCTTGGCTTGGAGAAGAAGCACAGATCCGTGCCGCTTTTAGACTCCAAGCTTCCCAAACACAGGAGGACGCAGAATACCGACTCCATCTATGCCCCAAGTTTATTGCTTTGATCTAACTTTTCAAGTTTTATGCATGTAATAAAAAGTAACTTTGATGTGTATTGAGAGTTGAAAACTTTGTATTGAAATCAATGAAATTGAAATTGTGGATACCGAAAATTTTCCTTTGGGTCCAAAAATGGTCTAAGTTGTAAAAAGATTAGTTTGAACAAATTCAACTTTTATTAAAACTTTTCACAACCATTTTCGATAAGGATCACAACTTGACACACATGGAATCTATCCTTGAGATGTACAAACCTGAATCTAGAAATGGAAAATTGCCCCTTGTCTGAATAGCATCAAGATCAAGATCAAGACCGTGATTGGCTTATAATGAAGATCATAACCAAACTCTCTTGGATGCATAAAAGACGAAGATGACCTAATCAATCACATGGACAGATACTGATTTGGAAGTTTTACAATGGACTTTAAATGAAGTTGTTTACGATCCCGTAAATAGGAATGAGGCCTTACTAAGTTCGGTCGGTTCACTGTATTAACACTCTCCTTTTGGCGCCTAACTTTTGCCAAGGCCGCTTTTTCTAGGTTTTCAACCTCATAGCTCGCTTTTCTTATTTCCAATTTTTTGTGCTCTAACTTTTGCTTAGGTCGCCCTTTTGGGTTTTCGGCCTAGCGAGCCACTCAAGGATAGTATTTCTTCAACTTGTCCATATTGATTGGTTGGGAAAATTCTAGGCCATCTAGGTCCATAAGAATAACAGCTCCATCCGGCCAGATAGATTTGATAATGTAAGGACCAGTCCAATTGAGTCTAAACTTGCCCCTAGTGTCATGGATGGGAGCTCAGTTGTCTTTCAGCACCAAATATCCTTCCTTAAGATTCTGAGACTTAACTTTCTTATTAAAAGCCCTCGCAGTCCTGCGTTGATAACCTTGAACATGGTACAGTGCTTTCAACTTTCTCTCATCAAACAACATCAATTCTTCGAACCTGCTCTGCTGCCAGTCCCCTTCTGCTAGCTGGCACTCAGCCATAACCCGTAGTGATGGAACCTCTATTTCAATTCCAAGTAACAACTTCCATCCTATAAACCAGAGAATACGGAGTTGCCCTAGTAGATATCCGAATTGAAGTCCCATGTTTCTGCAGAGAAAATGGCAATTTGTTTGGCCACCTTGTAAGTCTCAACCATTTTTCGCAAAATGTGCTTGATGTTCTTGTTAGCGCTCAACAAACTCCATTGGTTTATACGATATGTGGATGACTTATGAAAAGCCACTTGTATTTCTCCAACAAGTCGATCCCTTCCTTTTGAAATGGGAACCATTGTCCTAAATGATCTCATTCGACCACATAATGACAAATGATGTTATTCCCGATGAACTTGGCTACATGTGACGCTTTCAATAGTGCATAGGATTAGGCTTTAACCCACTTTGTAAAATAGTCTATTGCCACCAAGATAAACTCATACCCATTCGAGCCTTTTGTAATCGCCTAATAACATCAATTCCCTAGACATAAAAGGCCATGGTGAAGTCATGTCAGCCTTCAACGATGGGATATTCATGCAATTTGCATGAATTTGGCATTTGTGGCATCGCCAAACAAAACCTATACAATCCTCGCCCATGGTTGACCAATAATAACCTCGCCTCGAGAATCTTCCGGCTAGCATTATTCGCCATGTGTGTTCCACACTCTCTTCCATGGATGGCCTCCATTAGGCGCTTTTGACTCCTTTTTTTACATCAACGCACAACTTGTGCATTCCCAAATGACCTCATTTGTATAACTTACTCACAGATGATAAATTGAACGCCATCCGCAGATTGTTTTTATCTTTGGCATTTGCTCTTATTGATACACCTCATTTTCCAAGAAGTTCCAAATATCATAATTGTGGGTTTTGATCTTGTACTTCATTTATTGCGCGATAAACTCAGAGGGCCAACAGATATCTCTATTCAATAATGATCGGACGCATCCGGACTCCGAACGGGATGTCTATCATTGATGATAGAGTTGATAAGGCGTCAGTGAACCTGTTATTTTTTCTTAGAAGATGGGTGAAGGTTAGCTTCTCAAACCTAGGAATCAGAATATCCAGGGTCTGGTGATAGATTTTCATCTTTTCTTCTTTGACTTTCCAGTCGCCGTTTGCTTGAGACACAACCAGGTTCGAGTGCCCGATGATGTCTAATCTTTTTGCCTCTAGTTCCAGGGCGACTTCCAAGCCATCGATACACACCTCATATTCTGCTTCGTTGTTCGATACCTTGAACCAAAGTTTGAAGGCTAAAGGTATATGAGAATTGTCGGGTGCTATTAGCAACACCCCTATCCCATAACCATATTGATTAGACGCTCCGTCAAAGTACATTGTCTAGGTTTCTTCCTCAACCTGCAAAATAGCCTCATCTGGGAATAGGTATTCTACTGCTTCGTCCCCTTCCACTGGGTGATCTGCCAGGAACTCAAATTTATCACTTCCCTTGACAAAGTTTAAGTAGTCACATACTTCAAATCAAATTCAGAGAAGAGAAGCAACCAACTGCTAGCTTACCCAGAAGTTACTGGTTTCAAGAGATATTTAATGGGATCTAATCTCAAAACTAGAATTATAAAGTGAGCTACCAGGTAGTGCCTTAACTTCCTAGTAGCCCATACCAAGCCCAAGCAAGCCTTCTCCAAAGGGGTATAACGGGTCTCATATTCCATCATTTTCTTGCTCAGATAATAGATGGCTTTCTCCACCTTTTCCTCGCATTCTCGCACAAGCATGCATCCCGTCGTTGTGTTCGCATTAACAGATACAAAATCAGCTTCTCACCAAGGCCAACAACACAGTGGATTTCATAGGTACCGCTGAACCGCCAAAAACAAATTGACATCTTTCATCCCATCTAATTTCTTTCCTTTCTTCAAGAGACCAAATAGTGGTTCATAAGTCAAGGTTAATTTTGCAATAAACCGTGGTTCACAAGTCAAGGTTAGTTTTGCAATAAACCGCCTTATGAATTGCATTTACCCGTAAAGCCTCGTGACCTCCTTTTTCATTTTGAGATGGCCTTGATTTTGGAAGGAATGGCCTTGATTTTGGAAGGATCGACCTCGATGCCCCTTTATGTAATCAAGAATCCCAAAGATTTTCCCCATTGTTACCTCAAGGTGCACTTCAGGATTTAACCTCAACCTGCATTTCTAACTGCTGAAAGAATTTCTAAGGCGTGTAGTTGCCCTCTCTTTCCTTGGACTTGATAATCATATCATCCACGACACCTTAACCTCTTTGTGGATCATGTCATGTAGAATTGTGGGTTCTCGCTGATAGGTAGCCCCAACATTCTTTTCAAATGGCATCACCCCGTAGTAGTAGGTTCTCTACGGCAAGGTGAAGGCGCCTTCTATCTATCCCCAAGTGTTGTCAAGATCCGTTATACCCGGAAAATCCATCCATGAAGGAGAGAGCAATGCATGGCCTGCGGTGAAGTCTACCAATTCATTGATGTGCTGCAGAAAGTCATCCTTGGGTTGGCTCGCTCGCATCTCCAAGTCCTCACACACGCCAATTTCGCCATCTTTCTTCTAAGATTGGAACAATGTTACAACCAAGTCGATATTCAGATACTAGCAAAAACCCTACGCCTATCTCGCTATAGAACCACATGAAAACATCTTTGAAATCTTTTAATAAAGCGACTAAGCGCCACGCTCCTGAAGACAACGTGGACCCGATTCCACTGCACACTGATCCTTCTCAAGCATCCATATTAATTGAATGATTTCATCAACAAGGGTTTTACAAACCTCTCCTCCTCTCGATCAATCAAATATTTCAAAACTAGAGGAATTCCTTCCTCATCATTTTCATCAAAATTTTGAAAATCATGATCGACATAATACACAAGTGGCATAAAGAAGTACTCAAAATCGCTGCAAAGATTCTCATTCAAAAATCCAGCTCATCCAATTCCTGCTACAACCGACTCAAAAGAAAAGGAAAAGACGATCTAGACACATCATTGGCATCCGGTTATCAACTCCAAGAATACCAGACCAGACTCAGACTCAGACTTAGAGGAACCGAATCGATTTCGACCCAGACTCGTGGAATCAGATTCCTCACTACCTATTCAGTAACCGCCGACAAAAAGCTCTCCTCCGCTTGCCAAGCGAGGATTAAGGCCGATGCATCCAAGATACCACCGGAAGGGCCCACATCCGATTAGTCTCCGATCATGGAAACAGTTAGGTCATCCCCAAGCTCTCTAGGTTGATCTGAGATTCGAAAGGAGACATGCTAGTCCGCTCCTACCTCAAGTTCATTGTCATGGAATCATTTTCAGGCCTTTTGCATTCTCAACAGCTTGATTGAGCCTTTGCTCTATAGCTTCACTCTCTTGTAAATCGTAAGTTGAAGAAAATCTCGCCGGGAACACGCCGCTTTTTGAGTTCAACTATGGCTCAGAGCCAGAAAATGGGAAGTCTTCCTCCCGAACAAAATGGCTGCTCAGAGTTCTGAATCGCCTATGGTTCAAATTTCATAGTGCTTTCCAGTTTGCTTAGCTTTGGCTCTTCTTGCCATTTCTTTCCCTTTCCTCACCTAGTCTTCTTTGGTGGGTGTATAGCCCAAGCCAAAGGCATGAGGGTTATATGGCACTTCACCAGGCAAGAACGCCTCCTACCACTCTTTCCTAATTCCATCACTGCACATGTTGTAGCTTGTTCATGAGGTATACTGATTGAGTACTGATATATAAGCCCCCATCAATAGCCAAGATATTTTGCACCGCCTAGCCCTCAACCATGGTAAAACCAGACAAGAAAACATCCTCGTCGCCATGTACAATCTCCAAAGATCGGTGTAGTAATCCTGATGATGTATAGATGAATTCTAACACAATGGCTACCCCCTTTCCAAGAGGGTATTTCAAAGATTTGATGCAGCAGGAAGAAACAACTTTACTTGGTGCGCCAAGGTCTCCCAAGTAAGAAGTTGAAAGTAGTCGAACATCCAGACGTGAAACTCAATATCTTGTTGAGCCGGCCAACTTGTACTCTAACTTGTATTGTTCCCATCACTTTTGCTTGTGTTGTCATACGCTTGATCACTCGGTCGTTGTTACAAAGTCCACCGCTTCAAGCCAATAACATAGGCAAGCAGGAGACAAACAAACATTGATTGTAGACCTAGTGTCCACCAAAACAACCAATACCCACTTCTCTCTTCTCAACCGAGATGTAGTGGCTTGTTGTAGTGTGCGAGCCTTTAGATGACAATTCTTGTCTAAAAGGTCAAAGTCGACATGGTACCTCCTTTACGAAGTTAGTCTGCTCAGAGTAGTTTCAATGGACAATTTGGCTTTTATCCATCACCGAGTACAACTTGTCTATGCACTCGTGAAGCCATGTAAATTTCAAATAGATATGTTATCAATCTCAATTTTCTTAATCTGCTTAACACAACTTTTTTTCTAATCGCTTCCTTCTTCTATTTTTCAAATTCCTATCCTTTCCGAATGCTTTAGTTGGTCTAAGTGTGGAGGCTTGAAGTACCGCTTTAGTCATATGATCCACTTCTCGTAGTACCAAGTATCATCCGCGTGTCTTGGCCCTAATCCTTGCTCTGTGGGCAAGATGCAAATCATCATCTTTCCACTATACTTCTCCCAAGAACCAACAGCAATTGTCCTGCTCCATTGTAATTATTCTTACATCACGCCATCTCTTGCGGTGTTTGGCTTTTCTAGCTTTCTCGACTATTCTTATCCCTTTCCCTGCTCAAACCGCTTAAGCAGGGCTTGTTCTATATCGCAGCACTAATGATGCCGCTGTTTAAGGAAATTCTTAATATTGGCGCCTTCGAATCTCCCTTGTCCTCACTGCTCGGCCCTTGTAGCAGTTCCTACTTCTTGCTTTTCCAGTTTTGGTTGAAGTCCCCCATCCATATCAGGTTCATTACTGAGCCATCCAAAGTTGTTCTGTCGAATTCGCTCGATCGAATCCAATGTGCACATCTCCCAAATCTTGTTCATCGAAGAACTGCAAATTATTGATGTTTTCCTCCAGGTCGGCTAGGTCATCTAATTGTCGGTTTGGGCCATCCTCTCGACCACACTAACCTCCATTCCTTTTGGCAACTCCACCTCCGGTTTGACGTGATTGGTCGGCACAATATAACAAATTGGGTCAGACATCCCATCGATAAATCGCAGAGCCCTCAAGCTACCGAAATGACATTCTCATTCTTCACAAGGCTACTCCTACCTTCATCTACCACTGGCCACCACCAAAGGTTTGGTTGGGATGTGGACGCTGCTCAACATGCACAAATCAGGCTTTCCGGGATGAACAACGCCGACTTGGGTAAGGGAAGGGTGATATATACCGGGTCATAAGAGACGCCAAAGGTATGGATGAGATTTATTTTTCGAGGCGAGGGCTTAGTTATGTGGCGGGAGAGGATTTTAGTGACATTAGGTTTTTGGGGTGCTATCACCTTGTTATCAATGAGATCTTGAATCTCATGATGTAATCAAACACCGATCAATATTATGACCATGTCATGGTGAAAGGCATGATTTGGCCGGTTGTGTTTTTAGAGGGAAAGGATCGGGCAATGGGCATTGTTCTAATTGTTTCAAATGCCCTTTTTCGATCAAGACCCTCAGGTCGCAGATAGAGACATATCGAGGGGATGAAAACCCTCTAGCCTTGGGCCTCGATGGCTTGAGGTTTAGGAAGTTGTATTGATGTGCCGCAAAAGGGTTGGTAATCTTGGGTGTGGTGGTGACCATGCTCACATCGAGGTGCCACTACCGTGGGTCAGATTGGAGTCGCATATAAAGGGCCTTTTTAGGTCGTTCCTTCATGTGGTCTATCGCACTGCTTCATCAAGGCCCTCTATTTGTACCCCTATTTCGTGAAGGTCAACAAAAGTAGACAAAGACAAGACTATCATTTTTGTAACAATCTTCCTTGTAAATTACACTCACCATTCTCGATCCGTCCTTTTTAACGGCCGACAATCATCATAGAGGCCTTAGCCTCCACCGGTCACAAAATTAGAGAAGCCCTCCTTTGGCTCCTGGGGAGTTGCTTCGAGATCAGGAGTAGTGACTTCGATCTGAGTGTTATAAGAGTACTACGCTATGAAGGCCTTAGCCATTTCCTCCCTGTTTCTTTTCACAAAGTCTTCAAGTTTGGCATACCAAATGGTCGCTATAATTCGACAGGTCCAAATCAAGATGGATAACTTCAGTAGTCTAGATAGGCCCATCTACCACGTATCGTCCGAGATAACCGAAGATGGACTATGGGATCCCGAGCCGCAGCCTATGTGTGGCATCTTAAATGGCCTCGGCGAGTCACCACGAATCAGATAGCTATCTTCTATGTCGTGGATTGAATTCACACCTTGTGCCCGCTTGAAGAGCTTTTCCAATTTTGCTCACTTTCAATGCAAGAGGGTCGATCTCAAATTCAAATGGCACCTCTATATGATAAACCGGTGCTTTGGAGGTTTGAGGTGGGATTATTTCACTAAATGTTCCGTGATTTTCCCAGACATTAATAATGACCAACTGCCGGATACCCAATCGGGGTACATGGGATGCTGCCATCAGAGGTTGTGGTTGTTGTTATCAAACCTTTATTACCTCCGCTTGGCTACAACCTCACCCAGGCGTCAGGATCTCGCTTTGTCGGGCAAAGATCTAGTCGCATGTTCTCAATGGTCTGTTGAGTTAGCGGAGCATATTTTCCATGCCGATCGCAAATCGAGCTATCGTAACGGTGTGTACCTCTTTCAAGTAGAAGGTATGATTGGGCTTGACCGGCATAGGTGAAGTAAACAATGATCGCCGAATTGGTGATTGCTGAACCGGTGAGTTATGCCTAACCCTCATCCATCAAGTAATGGCGAGTGAAGCAAACATTGGTCGTTCCTTACAAGATCCCGGACGGTAAAGTCGCTTACTAGGTCCAGAGCGCTGGGAGGTAAGAAACTCGCTCAAAACAATGGTGTAAAACTACCTTGCAAAAAGAAAATAAAGCAAAAAGAAACAAAATCGAAAACCACACAAAGACTCCTTGCTCAGACACAAACAACACGCAGCTTGTTATCATAAGTCGAGAATTGAACTCAACACCGATTTCTACCCCAAAATCGATACTCCTCAAATCGATACTCAGATTTGTAATCGATACATACATTTCGCAAAGCTTCACCCAAAAGTACATATCAAGCAAATGAGAGCCAAAACACCCCAATGATGGGGTAGGGTTACCCTATCCCACTTTCACAGAGCAAGGTGTAGACACCCCATTTTTACCGTCTCAAGACTTGGACGCCACCGCTGAACACTCGGTGATCATCCATGTTCGTGTTCGCTTGGAGCTCTGAGTTCTTGGCCGCGCTTTGCCTCAGACCTCCGAACTTGACTGCTTTGTGTCCGGTTTTGCACCGACACTGTGTTTTGTTTTAGAGGGGTGAATGCTTGTGAGGCATTCCCACACACCACCGGCCGGGCTAGAGGCCACCGGGTCAGTTGCTACTGCACTATATTGTGGTCGGCACTATTTTGTGCTTGGCTAAGACTCAATTTTGTCAAAATGACATTTTTGTCTGGCGGACATGCACTTGCTTTCTCGAGATATTTTCAGACACTGTGGTTATTTGCTTCTCCATACACGTGTATGGAGGGATGAGCCCTTGTTTGCTTAGCGTGTAAGTCTTACAAGTTCTATAAGACAAAGGCTCTTCTTCTTCCCTTAAGGTTAGAGATTCTTGTGAGGTTTCAGCCATTTTACAGAGAAACCAAGCTCGTTTTAGGTTAGATCATATATCTATTCTATCTCTCTTTTCCTTGCTTATTTAGTACACTAGGTGCTTTAGTTCACACTTTGGCACACAAGCACCTAGTGTTTCACCTTCCTTGATTCTTGAGGGTCCAGAGGTTTGTTTTGAAGCTTTGAGCTGGTTTGGTACTCAAGGAAGCCAACACATCATCTTTGTTGAAGAGGCTTCAAGGGTAAGACACTATACCTCTTTTTACCCCATTCTTGCAATCTATTTTTGCTTGCTTTAAAACAGTTTTTGAGCTTAGTGTTTGGCATAAAAAAGTTCTGATTTTTAACCCTCTTTGTTGTATATTAAGAGTGTTTAGTGGTTTGGGTAGGGTTGATCACCCTTAGGCCTTGAAAAGGTGACTTTTTGTGCTATTTTGTGAGAGATCCGAGATTTTGGTGATAGATTTTTCACCACTGAAATCTTGAGGGATTTCAAGGTGAAGAGCATGCCTTGAAGTCTCAAGAAGGGGAGGGTCACCCCCTCTCCTTGATGTCCTTGAAAAGGGCATGTTTTGGTCTCTTAAGTGAGTCCATGCTTGAGTGTGTGTTGAGCATGTTTGGCTTGTTTTTCATGCTTATATTGTCATGATATAACATGTTTCTAAGTTGGTTTTAGCACTCCTTGCATGTTTTGCATAGTTGCTTTGTAATGCCTTATGATGCCTTAACATGACTAGCTTGTTAGCCTTTGGTTTCTAGCATGATTTAGGCTTGCTCTTGTGAAGTTCATGTGCTCATATTACCATGTTTTAGCTCTGTCCATAAGTGTTTTGGTCAATCTTAGCATGTTTAGTATGGCTCCCTTGTATTTGGCTTGTTGGCCTTAAGAGCATGTATGTGTAGCATGCCTTTGTTTGCATCATTTTTGGTGGTTTGGAACCATTTTGCATGTTATTTCAGTCCCTTAGACGTGCTTGTATGTTTACATTGCATGCCTCTTTGTTGCTCCTTGCTTGTGTTGCATGCTCCATGTTTAGGCCTTGTTGCATGCCTTTGATTTCAAGCTTCTTAGATGCCATCTAAGCGTCCTTGGGCCTATTTTGACATGCTAAAACTGCGCTTTTAGGTTGTTCAATGCATGCCGTGGTGTGTTTGTGTTAGGTGTGGTTTAATGCCCTATTGGCTTGCTCTTAGCCTAAGACCATTTGTATGCTTTATTTGGCATGCTTCATTGCATGATTTAGCATCATTTTTTTTGCATGAATTTAAGAGCCTTTAATGCATGTTAGTTGTCCATGTTTGGCCTCTTTAAGTGTGATTGAATGTTGCTTGTTTATGCCTTGGGTTTGGTACCTTAACATGTGCATGTGTGTGTGTGTTTAGTCCCCAATTGTAGGCATTTTGGCTGATTTTAGGCCTTTTTGAGTTGCCTAATTCATGTCTAAGTTTATCATTTCATTGGTTTGCATGCTTGCCTTATATGCTTGTTTGTATGCTTGCATAAATGCATTGTATTGTCCATCTTGCATCCTAGATAACATGCTTAGATTGCACCACATTGACATACATGCCAAGCCTCCTGAAGTGAGTTTGATAGAGGTTTGGCACCCTTTGTGCCTATGTGTTTTGCATGCATTTGAAAGTGAAGTTGCATTCTGGTTCTTAGGGCCATCATGCATGAAAATGCGCGACAGGTCCTGAACCGAGGCACATGCCCCTTGAGTCAATAACATGATAGGGAGGTGTTTGGTGCATAAATGGCTTGAATTGTATTGCTTGCATGTTGTTTCCTCTCACGGAGTTGCAGGATCTGCAACATTAGGTGCCGACCGGCACTTTTAGTGCCGACCCAAGTTGTTTTCCCACCGATGGAACACTCAGTTGAGCCTCTCCTTCACCGGTGGTGTTCTACCTCAATGGCAGGATCTCCAAAGGCTCGAGAGGCACTCGGGATTTTGGTAATTTTCAAGAGGAGAGCAGAGAAACAGAGGCACACTTGCAAAGAAGTTCCTGAGCTCCTGCCCCCGAGCTGCCACGCTTTTGGCCCTCATCCCGAGGCGATTTATCGCTTAATTAGATTAATTAATTTATTTAATTAATTTAGTTAATTTGTAATATTTAATTAGCTTATGTAGTTAATTAATTTGTATTATTATTTTGGTCCTCCGAGCGAGGGCAAAATTGTAATAAGTGTGCGTGAGTGGATGTATGTCTTCCAACCCCATTTCTTTTCTAACCCTTTTATTTACTCGCTTATGGTAATGGACTAGGCATGTTTATTTTAGCATACCTTATGCAATGCATGCAGCATTCATGCATTTGTTTACATACATCGGGCTCTAAGACATCATGCAAACCGCATCGCATACTTTCAATTCCAAATCGAATGCGTGATAGTTGTTGCATCTCATGTGCCATGTTCGTGGTTAGCCGAGCCTCGCTTAGATTACACTTGTATGTGTCGATTAGCTATTTAACATGAACTAGGTCATGCATGTTTGCTAACTAGTTTATCGCTTTTGGCACGGAGTACGGCGTAAGTTTTTATGGTTTTAGCATATCGCATGGGTGAATGTTTACCATGACAAGATGCTTGCTATGCTACTAAGTGCTCACATGATAAACCGCTTGAATGTTCGGGTGGAGGTTGATTGCTCGAGTTGGAACAACTCGCTGAAATCCGAATTTTAGCCTACTTAGTAGCAAAAACTAACACGCCGAGACAAAACGGATATGCAATGTTTATTTCCAAATTAGGCAATCTAGTCTATACTTTCGGTTGGGCGATCACGAGTAAATTCTAGGCTAATAATCGGAATAAGAACGCATAAAGTTTTCAAAATTGATATCACTTAGTAGAGGCTGTCTTGACCGGCGAAAAGGGGTGCTCATAGTCGACCTTCCCGATCGTATCTAAGCTCCCGAGCCAAGACCACTTTGGTGATGACAGACACGCTATTCTTCTAAGACCGAGTCGTGGTTTCTAAATTTCCCATTTTAAAATATTTAGGTGGCGACTCAGAATCCGCAAAGCACCATGTTTGGCACTACTTTTCAAAATCTATTTTTCTTCAAACGACCGACCGCGAAGGGGTGCTCATAGTCGACCTTCCCGATCGCATCTAAGCTCTCGAGCCGAGACATTTGGTGATGATTTTACACGTTATTCTTCGCACCGAGTCGTGGTTTTAAATTTCCCATTTTAAAATATTTAGGTGGCGACTTCAGAATCCGCAAAGCAATTCATGTTTGGCACTACTTTTCAAAAACTGCTTTTTCTTCAAAACGATTTGTGAGTTGGACTCTTCGTTCAGATGAACTGACACAAATTGAGTCCGAATCAGAAGCGAGGTCCCCCGCAGCCATGTTACGCTTCAAGCATCACTGGGATTTTAGAGAGCTTGACTCAACTCGTGATATCCTGCTTTTGATTTCATTTACGTGTTTCTTTGCATTGCATGTGCATTGCGCGCTTAGGAACACCGTGGTTAGCCATCTCGCTATTCCTCGAGCTGTTTGTCGAGGCTTGTCTTGTCAAGGCATGTCCATAAGGTCAAGGCTATGGCTCGCCAAGATGGAACACAAACCCCTTTTTACCGGCACCCTTTTTGACCATTCTACTAGTACATATTCGATCCATAGTGACCATTCCAACCTAGGACAGTCGCCCCGATATAGGTTGTTTGAAACCGCCAGGCGAGGTGAAACCCTAGCTCGACAAAATAGGACAGGGAAACCCTACCCCAACATAGGTGTATTGGCCTTTTTACCCGCTATGTGCTTTTAGAGTATATTCACACGAACAAAACATATCGGGCTTGTAAGATTTGGGTATCCGCCCGAGGGCACCGATATCGTTGTTGTTGAGAATTAGCCGTGTCCGCTGCATCGCTCGCTTTAGTAGTGACTCGGGAATAGTGTTCAAGAGTAGGTTGTCCCGGCCACACCAGATTTGATCTCGGCCGAGGGTCAAATGCCGCTTGTTTTCCGCTTTGCTCAGTGGGGACTCGGAGGTTTGATCAGCTAGTGTATTCTCCTTGCTGAGGCAGGATTGAACATGACGCAGAACTCAGAAGAGATTGTGGTCATGACGGCCGCGTTGAGTCAGGAAGTCACCCCACAGGATGAAACTGCTGTCAGCATACCGCATCTCATCCTTAGGTCGCCCCGCGACATCCAATTTGGGCTCAATCGCATTGTGCTCGTGAGCCTACTAATTTCAACTAATGGGGATTATAGGTGATCTCCAAAGGTCCGTGATGATCTCGCTTATGGAATGTCGGGCCACCACCACCGCACCCTATGCCTAAGCCAGACCAAGAGCCCTCATTGGTCGAATTGTCATCGAATCCAACCAACCGAGATGGCCTCCAACTATGGCAACGATGCATTAAACCAAGCTCTAGATCAGCCGAGGCCGAGACAGAGGTAAGATGAAGGCCGAGGCCGATCTTATTGAACAACCGCCAAGGCGAGAGGCTTTGAAAGCCGAGGAATGCACAAACAATGATATCCGCAGCTATGACAAAAGCCGTGGAGGACGTTTCCCACTACCGAGGGCAATTCCAAATAATCGAGAATTGGGATAGGCCCCATTATGCCAAAATAGTTCTTCCCTTCCACTTACATCCTAAGGGATCAAAATCCAAGGCCGCACCACGATCCGCTTATAGTGCATCTAGCAAGAGTGCTCCAAAGTACTCGAGGGCGCAGGTCTTTCATGCTCTCTATATGCCATTGTCCAAGGCATTGCGATCCTTGCCGAAAGGGGACACCTTAAGCCCCGGAGTCAGCCGCCTCAAGAATCTCCCCGATACCCATGATGCTTTCCCACATCAGGCGTATTCATCAACAGATTGGCCATGCCAATCGATAATTGTTTCCGCCTTCACGAGGTGCAAGATTTGATTGATAACGGTTATCCTCCTCCCACTTCACCAAATCTGTCACCACTCGGGCTTGTTGGATTTTGAAGATACAGATATCGCGAGTATGTAAGGTAGGTGAACCGCTCAAGGGCGTAGTTTGGTACACTTTTGGACATGGCGCTGGCACGCATTTTGGGCATCCGTGAATCTTGGTTTTGCACATTCTGACTTGGGTGTCGAGTCAGTCTTTTGTTTTGTTTTGAGTCTGTCTCATTGTCTTAAGTTAGTCCGTCTGCTTAAGGGTCTGTCTAATTGTAATGAGTCAGTCCCTCTTTTGTATAGAATACTATGTGACTTCGGGGTTGTTGCCTCAAGCACCGTTTTGTTTTGTAAATTACTTTTTTGCTTTCTTTTTGGGTCCGCTCCGCTGTGGAGCCGCTTACACTGGAAACTCGAATGAAAAACATGTGGTTACCGTGTTTCCATGTTTATTGATTGTATTGGGCTAGTTGTGCCAGAGAATTCGAATGGGGTGACAACGCATTCCGCCTGCTCTTTTGTGCCTTAAAAATTATTGCTTTGACTTAAGTTTTTCAAACCTTTAAACATCATGCGGTGAAAAACGAAGAGGAAGAAATTCCTGTTTTACAAAGTTTTGATCATTTTGAAAGAAAGAGAGGCGGTTAACTTTTAATGAATGAAATCATCCTTGTCATGGAGTAATCGAGAAGGACCCTAGCCCGATCCAGACCGGTTCAAGACTATCTTCAATACGAGCGATTTGTCGCTTAAAAACTTTCAAAACAAATGTTTTGTGCGGTCTTGCAAAGACTGGTGGAATCGCCTTGAGATTGCGAACTTAGGATCGCCACCTCAAGACTCAATTCTCCTTTCCAAAACCATGGACCAAAGATCCGTAATGTTCGATGGTTAGCTATCAATACGGCTTCGTGAGGCTAGACTCAAGCAATTTCGATCGAGAGAGACACCAGAATCGAGCAACCGGATGGATTCTCCCGCAAAGTACCACAACCGCTATTCTCCTAAAAGGAGGCTTCAATTTCAAAACCATTTGGCATGGATTTGTTACACTTTTACCCTTTGAGAGGCTCACAATAAAACCCTAAGGGCGGTCTGCAAAAGTTAGAGCAAAGGAAAAGAAGAAGAAAATAAAAAAAAAAAAGAGAAAAAGAAAAAAATAAAATAAAAAAGAGAGAAAAATATATAGCAAAAGAAATAAAATATATATACAAAAGAAAAAAAGAAGAAGGAAAAGGAGAATATAGCTCGCAAGGTCGAAAACCCACATTGGGCACCTTGGCAAAAGTTAGAGCCTAAACAGTGAAGGTTAAAATACCCGAGAGTACCTTAACCCGAACTACGTAAGGCTTGATTCCCATGTTTGGGATACGTAAGCAACTTCATCCTGAAGTCCAAATTTCAACGCCCATAGCGCCTCACCCATGTAATGGTTTTGATTACCCATGCTTCCTTCGAACTGATGTCTCAAGGTTGCAACAATTGAGCTACGCGGTCAACTTCCTTCGAACCCAAATACCAACGCTTTCAAGGCGATCGTGTCCATATATTGTTTGTGGTCGCTCTTCGCCCTCTCGCGCCCGAGAGCCCGGCCGAGCTCAATCATCAATAGGCATGCCGTGGCATCATCCAAACAAGGGGCAACTTTCCGCTGCCATCTATTGCCAAAGTTGCCCTCGCCGTTATTCAAACTAGGGCAACTTTCCGTTCTTCCTCTCCCCTTTAGCTGGGGCAATTTTCCAAATTGCCTCCGATCCGAGGTTGCGATCTCGATGGTGAGTTCCGCTCGCTGAGCATCGACCGCTTGCAAAAATAGTTTTTAAAATTTTACCGAGGTTGACTATTTTCTCGAAAACAATTCCATTTTCCAAAATTGGACCATGTTTGGACCCAAAAGGAAAACTTTCGCTTGCAACCCGACTTGCATGATTTTCATATCAAAATTGCCCAAGCACGCTAATCTGGCTCATTTTGATCAAAACTGCTTTTAGAAAGAAAACAAAGAATGGTCGAGTAATGAACTAGGGACACAGCTTGAGCCAGTATCCTGTTTTCCCACCGTCAAAGACGATTTGCCGAAAAGGCGCCCATCTACCGTAAGAAATAGCCACGAAGTTAGTCAGACGGCATGAATCCGCTTCCTATTCATCTATCAACCACTTAGGGAGGGATGGAAAATGAGAGAATAAAGAATAGAGAGGTGTCGAGAGAAAAGTGAGAAGAAGGTCTTGTGAGAAAAACCGAGCTCGAGGGCCGAGTGATGCGAGAATCACAAATCGAGATGGTGGGAAACCCGCCTAAGAATTGGCTCCTCAAGATCTTTTGTTTTCAAACACGCCCCAGTGTCATGTCTTTTGGTTTGTTAGTCTCAACTTAGTTTTGAGTCTTTTCCGAGTGTGTCTCGTGGTGTTTAGGTCGTGGTGCCTTTTACTTTCGTACTTGAGTTCTCCAATGGTGTCGCTTGTAGGCTCGACACCAGTTAAAAACCTCTCTTTACCTCAAAATCGCTCAGGCTCAATGTCAGGCCATTCTCTACGCCCATGCGAGGTAAGAGAAGAAATGGAAAATTTGGGACATCCGAGTGTGTTTCAATTTCGGCCTCACCGCCGTGATCCGGCTTGTCGATTGGGTGTTTGTTCAAAGTTTGCCGGTGCGAATGAACCTAATGTTGGGTTATGGGTCAGATGCATTAATCTCAAATGAATGTGGGCTATGTTCGCTTTGAGCAAAGGTTTGTATGAGTTGTTTGTCGTTAGTTGGTTGGTTATCCGATTATTACAAAGGCAAGTGCCCAATTTCAGTGCAAGAAAACAATTTCGCCATATCGAGATGTAATATGATGCAGTGCAAAGTAGGAGATATGTAAACGTAACACTTTTCAGATAAAAAGTTTGTTTTATATAATCTCTTTCAGAGTACAAACTTTTGAAGAAAACAAAAAAATCTGCCTGCGGCAGTACATAGTACTCTATCTACCAAAAAGAGAAAAGTACAAGAAAAGAAATAAAGAAAAGAAAAAGAAAATCATCATCATCGCTAGCAGGCCTCATGCCCGAGGATCGCCTCGCCTCTTCTGGGCAAAAGCACAGAGCATCGTCGAGTGCCATCGCCGGAGCCCGAGCCCGAGCTATCCCCGCCTCCTCAAGAATGACTGGCCTCGCCCGACTCACCATCTCTCGAACTCGGAGCTCGTGAGTCGCTCCCCACGTGACCACGCCCCTCTAGTGCGAGGGAATATCCCGCCATCCCGAGTAGAGGAGGCCCACCGAGCAACGCCCAATCGGAGGGATCGGGAAAGGAGGCCGAAAATACAAAGAACAAACACATCAATGCCGTGAGCAGCGCGACAAGATAACGCAGTGAAAGTACAGCCAGGTGAATGCCGTGAGCGCTTTATCAAGATGCACGCAAGGCGAGTACAGTGTGTGAATGCAGGAACAGTGAATCGGCAGATGCAGATATAAGTACAGCAGGCGAAAACCGCGAGCGCTTTATCGATTTTTGTGCAAGGTAGCAGACAGCAACAGAGTATGATTTGAGGTCAGGGTCGAAGAACATACCGGCAGTCAGAGACGGCCAAAGCGCCGAGAGTCCGGCGCAAAGATCCCCATCAGGAGGCATTCATTTCACAGATCGACGGTATACTCGGAGGATGCCTGCTAAAATATTAAATACATCAAGATTCTCGGGATACTTGAATGAACCGAAATGAAATAACAATGCAAGATGCGTAAATAAAGTAATACATACCGAGGCAGCCAGAACGCCGCCAACTCGTGACCAGCCGGAGATGGAGCAGAAGGGATCTGGTAGCTCTCCCCACGCTGCCCCCTATAAGTCAACATGGTAGGCATAGCAGCCACCGCCCTCGCCCCTCTCAGACTCTCCCGCCCATGAAGCTCGAGCTCCTCAGGACGACCCCACTCGCTTCCGCCGCTCGGCTGGCGCCGCAGGTCTCGGCTGATCACCGGAGCCCCGCCAAAGGCCGTGATCAAGAAGGTCCGGACGACTCGAGTAGTCGCCGCCTCGCCGCAAGATCTACGCCCACGCCCCAAGGGTGTAGTCCTCCATCCGCCGGAAGTCAGATTTCGCCTCATGCGCCGGAGGAAGGATCGAACTATCTCGCCCAAGCAACCCTAGGGTCTGGCGATGAAATGCTCACCCAGTACCAAAGTTCGACAGCATCGCCCTCCAGAGAATCCCAGCGCGAGGTCTCGGCGGCGCCAAGATACCGATCTCAGATCACCGCCGTAGTTGAGCCCACTACCGCCAGTGACCAAATGAAATACGCTTGATTATCTCGATATAGAAATGTACGCTTGAAAGCTTAAGCTTAAACGGATCAGAAGTAAAACATACCTTGGTGGGGTGATGGTGTCAAGAAACGGCGAAGAAGCTAAAAGTGTCCCGGCTCCGAACGCATCGCCTGTCAGAACGGCGAGAGAAGGGGACGACCAGGGGTCTCCGCCTGCACCGCTCTAGTCTGGAAGTAGGCGACACCCACATTGCAAAATAGACGCCAAGATGACTATCGATCAAGCAGATGCAATAAAGCGTAAATAATCTGAGCCGTAGGTTGTGTATTGTGTTGTGCAGTGTACAGCAACAAGTAAAGCGGAGTATGTGTGTGCTGTGGTGTACAAGATACGACTACAAAGCAGTGTACAAAATACAGAAAGTATAGAACAGAAATGTAAAGTAGAGAAGAAGACATACCTCCTAGGCTCGCCAGTAGCCTCCTAGCAGCTGTCCACTACCACGAGAGACTGAGCTCATATAACCGTAAAGGGTGGTCAAAGCCGCGCTTCTACCATAATCGCACAATCCTCTCGACGCCCACCAAAGCGCCGAAAGGTGCAGAGGGCACTGTTCGCCCGGCCGCAAACATGGTGGTCCCCAAGAAGAACATGAGGAAGCCGCCATTCCCCGCCTCCTGGGTCATCGGAGTCACCCAAAGACGGGTCAAGGCTGAATCGCACCTTGAACCAGAGTAGCGGACAAACCCCGATTTAGCAAGTGGCGGCGCCGCCGAAAGCAAGTGAACTGAAGCGCGATCCACTCATCCATGTCTATATCGGCGATTGATCACCTTCACCCCGATGCCGTGAGCATCGAGAAGTCGTAAGGGGTCATCGCCATGTCCCCGCCGAGCAGTGAAATGAATCGGTGGTCCCACCACCTTCGCCAGTATGCAAGAAGAGGTTCGCAAGCGAGAGCCCGGAGAGTCCTCGCAGAAGGTGCCAAAGCCGCCCGATCTACAATGCGCTTAATCGGCTGCAGCACGGGCGTATTAATCGCGAAGCGGTGACGCTCCCATACCCGCGGAGAGTATGGGAGTCTCCAGAGTCAAGAAATTGGCGGCCATATGAAGATATGCACGGTACAACTGTATGCGCATTTTTAAAATTCAAACAGAAACCGGCACGGTGCTTACAAGAACTACAAGCACGTAATGCGTCACAGGTTTTTGATGCTCCAGTAAACTTGGTGCATGTGTGCACATTTTTCGATTCAAGCAGATATCGGGTTTCAAATACAGCAAAGGTGGGCTACTACAGGATATGTTAGTGCTCCTATGAGGATCAGTAAATAGCATGTGTGCGTGTTTTTCAAAGTTCAAATAGAAGCCAAGTCTCAGATGTTTCA
Organism: Camellia lanceoleosa; assembly: GCA_025200525.1. Taxonomy (NCBI): domain Eukaryota; kingdom Viridiplantae; phylum Streptophyta; class Magnoliopsida; order Ericales; family Theaceae; genus Camellia; species Camellia lanceoleosa. The sequence continues at coordinate 18,076,077 of CM045772.1, forward strand.
AATGAACTACAACATGTGATGTGTCCGCTGTTGGTGTAGTTTTGTGCAAATCTAGCATGCGGCGAAGCTGGATTCAAATAAGCACCGTGTCGGCGAATTGGCAGTAATGTGTGCCGTGTGTTTGGGTGATTCAGACTAGTGCGGTGTGTGCATAGGCCGGTCCTAAACAGATGTCATTATGAGTTTGTCTACAATCAACTACAAGATAAAGACATCGTAACTAAACAGATAATGGGTTCATTAGCTAAGGCATTGACAGAAATCCTACATTACGTAAAATAAAGCAAAGATAAGGGTGTTACTGAGGCGCCTAAAGGACAAATGAGTGGGCTCAAGGCAGAAGCTCCGTGTCCAAAGTCTCCGCTTGCCGCTGAAGTGGCGGAGTCCGTCTGGCGGAAGACGCGGATGGCTTACCGGTAGGTCGCCGTCAAGGGCGCCGCCAAGGTGTGAGCTCGACCGGATCCATCTCGTGGTCCGGGAGTCCCGACATGTGGAACATCATCGGCCATAGCAATGGAGATGAGAAAATAGCCTAAGAAGAAAAATGGGGAATGCGAAAAGTCAATCGGGAAGTCAACCCCAAGAGGGTTTAAAATGGCCGGAAGGCCTAAGAGGAAAATGCACGAAATGTAGAGAATATCGAGGAACAAGTCCCAAAAGGCGGAACGGCGAAAAGTGCAATCAAACGAAGTTTTGTTCACCGAAATGTCCAAACGCTAAGAATATCGCGAATCCGACGAGAAAACGGCGTGAAACGCGGAGAAATCGTAAAAAATCGAAGGAAAACACTCTAGAGAGAGAGGAGGAGTTTTGCCACAGGAAGTAAGAAAATAGGGTTTAGGTGCCCTATTTTATAACACCAGGTAAATTGGCAAATCGCCTCAATCGCATTTTTCACGGCCGGCACTTTTTGTGCTTGGCACTTTTTGTGCCAATGGATGAGTTTAGGCAGCCGGTGGCAGCCGGTGACCACCCCACCCAGCCGGTGGTGCTCCCAAGAATGTTTTTAGGCAAGATAAGGGGTCTTGGGTCTCCATAGGTCAATAAAGTGCAAGAAAATGCATCCCCGATACTCAACCGGCCTCCGTTTTGACTTCGGACCGCCTCATCAGGCGTGACGCCAAATTCGCTTAAGATTGTATCCTTTTGTATCCTTTTGTCTTTTATAAGATTCAAAAGTTACCCCGTATGCGTTGCATGCATCCCTCGCGTTGTCTAAACGCATCGCGCTATCTTGCGCATCATGTTGCATTTGGCATGCATTCATCGCGCTATTTTGCGCATCGCGCCTTTTGGCGCACCCCCTTTGCATTGTCTCGCATCCTTCGAGGTACGCGTGCCTCGTTTTGCATTCCATTTTCCATCAAATGAGGTATGTGTGCCTCATTTTGCATCTCATTGCATCTCGAGGTATGTGTGCCTCGTTTTGCATTTCATTGCACTTCGAGGTACGTGTGCCTCGTTTTGCATTTCATTTTGCATCTCATTGCATTTCGAAGTACGTGTGCCTCGTTTTGCATTCCATTTTGCATTTCATTGCATTTCGAAGTATGTGTGCCTCATTTTGCATTTCATTGCATCTTGAGGTACGCGTGCCTCGCTTTTGCATTTCATTTTGCATTTCATCGCCTCGAGGCACGTACCTCATTGCACTTCATTTTCCATCCTTCGAGGCACGCACCTCGCTGCACGCGGCCTCGCTTGCCCCATTTGCATCCGGTGATGCGTGTCTCATTCGCATCACACTCACTTAGAGTGTTGTGTAATCGCGTTCTCGGTCCGGCGAGACCTTAAACATGCACGTCTAGGAGACCTTAAATCCTCCGAAGGTGCAATTCTTCTGTTTGTCGTGTTCCGAACGACTTTCGTGGTCCGTAAAGCCACCGTATGGGTTTGCGGTGAGTTCCTAGAAGACCAACCGACGGTGAAAACTAGAGTTTAAACGCTTATGCCTAGAACGCAAAGGTTCGAATTTCCGAGACTAAAGTCTGCTTTAAATACCAGGTGTACCCTCGCTTGAAATCAGTATGGAAGCCCCATAGGTTGAGTGGGCTGGTTTACGCCTCAATTCGGATACCGAACCCACCTAGTATATCGCCTTGTTGGTAAGATAGGAAAGCGCAATCGTAGCTATTGCATCATCGCATCGCCATGCATCATGTAAATATCGCGATATGTCATGCATTTCAAAACAAAAAAACATGCATGTGTCATGCATTTCATTGTAAATATAGTGTATATGTCATACATTTTCAGAAACATCTAGTGCATAGTGCATTGTAGCTACATGCATCCACGCATCATCCTCCATTTATGGCTTGCGCCTTTCTTTGTTGAGCTTGGTCCGTATGTGCCCTTACTTTTCACGCTGAAGCACGCTCGCATGTGTATCGCGCCTACCCTTGATGAACTTGGTTTGAGGTTATGCACCTTTTCTGTTAGACATGGTTTGTATGTGTGCATGCCTTTCCTAAGCAAGATTCGGTTTGGCCCGCTGCGTCAGATCCATTGTATCCATATCCATTGCACTGTAGCTTGTATGCATCCATTGCCTCACGTCCATCTATGGCTTGCACCTTTCGTAGTTGAGCTTGGTCCTGTATGTGCCCATATTTTTCGTGGTCGAAACACGCTTGTCGAGCTTTTGTGTCCGAGCCTTGAGGGTAGCGGCACCGCTTCGTGTTAGGATACGGTTTGTATGCATACATGCCATTCCTAGGCAAAATACGGTTTGGCCCGCTGCCATATCCATTGTATCCTTTTCCATTACATTGTAGTATAATTGTTGCATCCACTTTAGGATCATTATTCTCTCCCAAATGGGTCGCTTTCCACTTATGTCATTCCACCCAATACTTGTTCTTGTGTCCGCTCACATTACTCATAGTTCTGTAGCGCCGCCTTGAGGGCTTCGACACCTTTTCTATGGTAGACGGACTTGTTACTTCCATTAATCTACTTGACATTTGTGTGGTTTAGAACCGCCTCCTTTGAATCATGATTCAATTGCTTTGTATGTAGTTTGCATAGTTTCGATTGCATTGCATTATCATTTGCATTATTCATACATCATTTTGTATATATTGCATATCATTTTGCATTTCAGATTGCCATGTATATGGCTAACAATATTGTACCTATTAAGTTTACTTTCTTTGCGTGCACGATATTGTATGTACTACCATTTGAGGGGTGCAAGCGGAAGCCGAGACAGTATTGTATCCTCCGCTGCGGAGACGACGAGAATTGCATAATTCTCTTACATCCTTTCTGATCAGAGTGTAGTTTGGCGATGCTAGCTTATAACCATAATGCGCGTTTCATTACGCCTTTCTTTGCATGATCATAAGTTATGCTCGGCTTCTTGCATCGTGGTTGCATTTTGCCCCCGCCTCGGGCGATACCTTGTTTGTCTTGCATGTTTGTCCAAATCTTCACTTGTCAAAATGGGTCGCTCTCGGCTTTGACATTCACTCCGCCATTGTCATGACTTTCGAAGTTCACAAAGAGGGCAATCAGAGACACCCCATTTTTGACTGCCTCAAGACTTGACGCCACCGCTTGAACACTCGGTGATCATCCATGTTCGTGTTCGCTTGAGCTCCGAGTTCTCGGCCGCGCCTTGCCTCAGACCTCCGATCTTGACTGCTTTTGTGTCTGGGTTTTGCACTGACACCTGTGTTTTGTTTTAGAGGGGGGAATGCTTTGTGAGGCATTCCCACACACCACCGGGCTAGAGGCCACCGGGTCAGAAGTTGCCACTGCACTATATTGTGCCGGCCGGCACTCAATTTTGTCAAAATGACATTTTTGCCGGGACACTGCACTTGCTTTCGAGATATTTTCAGTACTGTGTGCTTATTATTTCCCTCCATACACGTGTATGGAGGGATGAGCCCTTGTTTGCTTAGCTTGTAAGTCTTACAAGTTCTATAAGAGAAAGGCTCTTCTTCTTGGCTTAAGGTTAGAGATTCTTGAGAGGTTTCAGCCATTTTAGAGAGAAACCAAGTTCTGGTTTTAGGTTAGATCATATATCTATTCTATCTCTCTGTTCCTTGCTTATTTAGTACACTAGGTGCTTTAGTTCACACTTTGGCACACAAGCACCTAGTGTTTCACCTTCCTTTGATTCTTGAGGGTCCAGAGGTTTGTTTTGAAGCTTTGGAGCTGGTTTGGTACTCAAGGAAGCCAACACATCATCTTTGTTGAAGAGGCTTCAAGGGTAAGACACTATACCCTCTTTTTACCCCATTCTTGCAATCTATTTTTGCTTGCTTTAAAACAGTTTTTGAGCTTAGTGTTTGGCACAAAAAAGTTCTGATTTTTAACCCTCTTTGTTGTATATTAAGAGTGTTTAGTGGTTTGGGTAGGTTTGATCACCCTTAGGCCTTGAAAAGGTCACTTTTTGTGCTATTTTGTGAGAGATCCGAGATTTTGGTGATAGATTCTTCACCACTGAAATCTTGAGGGATTTCAGTGGTGAAGAGCATGCCTTGAAGTCTCAAGAAGGGGAGGGTCACCCCCTCTCCTTGATGTCCTTGAAAAGGGCATGTTTTGGTCTCTTAAGTGAGTCTATGCTTGAGTGTGTGTTGAGCATGTTTGGCTTGTTTTTCATGCTTATATTGTCATGATATAACATGTTTCTAAGTTGGTTTTAGCACTCCTTGCATGTTTTGCATAGTTGCTTTGTAATGCCTTTTGATGCCTTAACATGACTAGCTTGTTAGCCTTGGTTTCTAGCATGATTTAGGCTTGCTCTTGTGAAGTTCATGTGCTCATATTACCATGTTTTAGCTCTGTCCATAAGTGTTTTGGTCAATCTTAGCATGTTTAGTATGGCTCCCTTGTATTTGGCTTGTTGGCCTTAAGAGCATGTATGTGTAGCATGCCTTTGTTTGCATCATTTTTGGTGGTTTGGAACCATTTTGCATGTTATTTCAGTCCCTTAGAGGTGCTTGTATGTTTACATTGCATGCCTCTTTGTTGCTCCCTAAGCTTGTGTTGCATGCTCCATGTTTAGGCCTTGTTGCATGCCTTTGATTTCAAGCTTCTTAGATGCCATCTAAGCGGTCCTTTGGGCCTATTTTGACATGCTAAAACTCTGTTTTAGGTTGTTCAATGCATGCCGTGTGTGTTTGTGTTAGGTGTGGTTTAATGCCCTATTGGCTTGCCTTAGCCTAAGACCATTTGTATGCTTTATTTGGCATGCTTCATTGCATGATTTAGCATCATTTTTTTTTTTGCATGAATTTAAGAGCCTTTAATGCATGTTAGTTGTCCATGTTTGGCCTCTTTAAGTGTGATTGAATGTTGCTTGTTTATGCCTTGGGTTTGGTACCTTAACATGTGCATGTGTGTGTGTGTTTAGTCCCCAATTGTAGGCATTTTGGCTACTGATTTTAGGCCTTTTTGAGTTGCCTAATTCATGTCTAAGTTTATCATTTCATTGGTTTGCATGCTTGCCTTATATGCTTGTTTGTATGCTTGCATAAATGCATTGCATTGTCCATCTTGCATCCTAGATAACATGCTTAGGATTGCACCACATTGACATACATGCCAAGCCTCTTGAAGTGAGTTTGATAGAGGTTTGGCACCCTTTTGTGCCTATGTGTTTTGCATGCATTTGAAAGTGAAGTTGCATTCTTGGTTCTTAGGGCCATCATGCATGAAAATGCGCGATTGGTGGTCCGGGAACCGAGGCACATGCCCCCTTGAGTCAATAACATGATAGGGAGTGTGTTTGGTGCATAAATGGCTTGAATTGCATTGCTTTTGCATGTTGTTTCCTCACGTGAGCAGGAGTTGCGTGATCTAGAATATCAGGTGCCGACCGCACTTTTTAGTGCCGACCAGTTGTTTTCCCACCGATGGAACACCTGCGTCTGTGAGCCTCCTCCTTCACCGGTGGTGTTCTACCCCTGTGGCAGGATCTCCAAAGGCTCGAGAGGCACTCTGGGATTTTGGTAATTTTCAAGAGGAGAGCAGAGGAAACAGAGGCACACTTGCACAAGAAGGCAGTGCCCGAGCTGGCCCCGAAGGCGCCATGGCCCTCATCCCGAGGTGATTTATCGCTTAATTAGATTAATTAATTTATTTAATTAATTTAGTTAATTTGTAATATTTAATTAGCTTATGTAGTTAATTAATTTGTATTATTATTTTGGTCCTCCGAGCGAGGGCAAAATTGTAATAAGTGCGTGAGTGGATGTATGTCTTCCAACCCCCATTTCTTTCTAACCCTTTTATTTACCTCGCTATGGTAATGGACTAGGGCATGTTTATTTTAGCATACTTATGCAATGCATGCGCAGCATTCATGCATTTGTTTATATACATCGGCTCGCACATCATGCAAACCGCATCGCATTTTCAATTCCAAATTGAATACGTGATAGTTGTTGCATCTCATGTGCCATGTTCGTGGTTAGTCGAGCCTCGCTTAGATTACACTCAGATGTGTCGCATTAGCCACTCAACATAAACTAGGTCATGCATGTTTTGCTAATCGGTTTCTTGTTTTGCACGAGTACGATGTAAGTTTTATGCTTTAGCATGTCGCTATGCGGTGAATGTTAACCATGACAGTATGCCTGCCATGCGGCTAAGTGCTTATGTGATAAACTGCTTGAATGCCTGTGGGTGGAGGTTGGATTACTTAAGTTGGGAATACTCATTGAAATCCGTGTTTTAGCCTACTCGCGAGTAGCAATTTCAAACTATTTTTCCAAACAAAACGGATATGCGATGTTTATTCCCAAATTAGGCGATCTAGTCTATACTTGTTTGCTGTGCGCACAACATAGTAATTCCAGGCTAATAACCGGAATAAGAACGCATAAAGTTTTCAAAATTGGATATCACGGTTAGTAGAGGCCGGCCTGACCGGCGTAAAGGTGCTCATAGTGACCTTCCCGATCGCATCCAAGCTCCGAGCCGAGACATTTGGTGATGATTTACACGTATTCTTCTAAGACCGAGTCGTGGTTTCCTAAATTTCCCATTTTAAAATATTTAGGTGGCGACTCAGAATTGGCAAAGCACCATGTTTGGCACTACTTTTCAAAAATCTTTTTCTTCAAAACGTTTTGCCAGAGTTGGACTCTTCGGTTCAGATGAACCGCGACACAAATTGAGTCCGAATCAGAGCGAGGTCCCCGCGCCATGTTACACTAGGGATTTACTATGCAAACAAGGCTTATACAATTCTGATTCGGGTAAGCAACATGTCCTGGTCTGGAACAGTCTCTATGGTTTCCGATATGTAACTAGGTCGATTGGTCAAAAAGGGTACCTCAGCAAGACCACCTAATATACCTCTCACACCTAACACTGAGAAGTGAAAGGAGAATCAAACGGTACAGCTGTAGTCTAGATCCAAGGGTTGTGTTCCCATCGTGGTAGAGCTCGCAACCGGTCAGCCTTTCGGCAAGATTTTCCAAGCGAGCCTCCAACAAACCGTTCAGGAATAACAGATGGCAAATACTGTGACTTAAGCGCACTGATGCAAATGCAAATGCAAAGAAACACATAAGTGTAAATAAAATGACATATCATAAGTTCGAGTCAAGTTCTCTAAATCCCCAGCAGAGTCGCCAGAAACTGTAGCTCGCCTTTTTCGTGCCCTCTTTCAAGAACTCGAAAAGAAAGTCCTACAGTTCGTACTTTCGTGGTTCTGAATCTAATCTCACAAGTGCAATGTGAAACCGATAATCACCAAAGAGTCCAAATCCGGCAAATCATTTTAGAAAATCAATTTTCAATCAAATAATGCCAAAATTGGATTGTTTTTCCAGATACAGAGTCGCCACCTAAATATTTTTATTTTTGGAAAATTTAGGAAACCCTGACTCATGCCGAAGGCCATGTGTCCGTTATCATCAAAGTTGCCTCGCTCGGGAATTTGGGTACGAGGGGGGAAAGTCAGGAATTGAGCACCCTTGCTCGCCTGATCAAAGATCTAAGATCTACTAATCATGATATATTTTTTATAAACATTATGTGTTCTTATTCCGATTTTTAAACTAGCTTTACTATGTGACGCGCACAAGAAAGTATAGACTAGTCGCAAGACTTGGAACAATTCAACTCATGTTTGTTTTTGAAAATGGTTTGAATTTTTCACCTCAAGTGGGCTTAAAGTTTACTGGATTTGCCACCAAACATGAGAGGTTAAAACATGATTTGCCACTTAACAAAGTGGGCTTAAAGTCTACATTTGTTGAATTGTTCCAATTCAAGCAACAAGCCTTCATCCACAGGCATTCATTCAGTTTAACATTTAAGCACATAGCCTCATAACAAGCATGCTAATCATGGCAACACTCACACTCATGTAAGTATGCTAAAGCGAAAAATCACATACTACTCCGAGCTAGGAAAATATGAGTTAGGAAATAATGCATGTTTCCTAACTATGTTATGTGTCTAATGCAACACATGTAATAATGCAACTAAATAGGCTCGGCTATTTAATTATGGTATTTGCAACACTTTGATAGCATTCTTTGAAACATGTATTCAAAGAAGTATTTGAAATGACAATGCAATTTGAATGATACGCCGAGCGTCGGTGCATGCAAGACAAATGAATGGATGCAAACATGCGAACATAAGGTATGCTAATTGAAAATGTCCCTAATCTAACCATCAAAAGTGATTAAATAAGAGGGAGAAAGACGTGGGGTTGGAAAACATACATGCACGCACATACGCTTATTACAACATTATGCCCTCTCGAAGGAGGGTCCGAATGAATAAGCTAACTAGCTACGTTAATTAAGCTAATTATTACAACACAATATTTAACTAACTACTCTAAGCTAATTAAATATTACAAATAAACTAACTAGCTAGGTACTTAACTAATTAATTACAAAACAGCTAAACTAATTAATTACAACACGAATTAATCAACTAATTTAACTAGACAAGTTAAATGAACAACCTCAAGAAACGAGGGATGCATGCATGCTCTGTTTCTCCACCTGGAAAATCACCGTTTTGCTGTTGCGAGCCTCTATTTGCAGATTTGAACACAAAAAATTCTACCAACTTCCAGAATACCTCTGCTTCACCTCAGGAACACATTTTGCAAATTTCATTGGTGGCCGACATGGGGCTTGTCGGTTACCAATGGTGGTCGGTCGTGTCATGGCCCAAACCCACCCCCATGGGTTATGGACATAACTGGCCAGTAATCATGGGATTACCTGCGGCCTTAAACCAAACCAAACGTAATTTAACAGAGTTAATGAGGGCCAAACGGAAGCAATTTTAAAACTTTGTCCATAGAGCCGTGCTTATATGCACACCATAACATTCCAAACATTTACATGTTAATAACTCACAGCAAATATGTATTAACATGGAACACTGTACATACAGGATCATACAAGTTTAAGTCAGTCGAACCCAAGACTTATATACAAAAGTGGTCCAATGCCGCCAACAACATAACAAAACTATGACAAAGAAAGACAAAGGCGAAAGCGAAGTCTCGTGCGTGAGACACATGGGTTGACTCTCCAAAACCCTTGTTCCATACATTTCATCGGGCCGGGTGCGACCTCTTGGCTCACCTACAAACCATGAATGAGCGTGAGCGAAAGCCCAGTGAATAATATCAAATAAAGAAAATACATTGGAACATTATACATCAGACGGCCTTGGGCCCACTTCATTCATGTCAAACTGGCCTTTGGCCCTTTTTAAACTTTCATATCAAATTAGCATTTAGGCCTTTCAAACTTTCACATCAAACTAGCCTTTAGACATTTCAAACTTTCATATCAAACTGGCCTTTAGGCCCTTCAAACTTTCATATCAAACTATGTCCACTATTAAAATTAATGAACTTTACAAAACTTACATAGAAGTAAGCAATTGGACAACAACATATTTCAGATATTACTCACAATGATCGGCTTCTGGATTTGCTGTGGAGCTTGACCCTATATATCACATAACACATATGGGTCACAAATAATTCAATCCGTTCTTTAATTCACATATTCCTCTTTAGGCTTCATTCTTATCTCTTTAATTCAATTACAATGCTCAATGTATGCCTAAGAGTGCTTAGAAGTGAAAGGGAACGGAAAACAAAACACAGAATGCATTTTCAAAATTTCAGAAAACAGGGTCCCTGCTCGAGCGGACCCTTAAGGCCTGCAAAAGTGTTGGTTATGTCATTTTTACGCTCGAGCGTGGAACTTGGACGCTCAAGCGGAAGTCCATCCTACATAGCTCCACGCTTGAGCGTGAACTTCGCCGAAAGCGTACATCATGTCTGCAAAAATATACCGAGCACGTAATTTCACGCCGAGTGGCGGTTTCGCTTAAGCGACATCAAATTTTTGGAAAATCCAGATCATGTTCTTGAGCTTCAACATGACATTCAAAGGCTCTAAATGCATGATTTGGGCTTAAATTCCACATAAACATGTACTAACATGGTACAAACATCAAATTACAACATCTTGAAGCTCAATTTCATAAATCAAACCATGTATGGCTCATTTTCTACCAAATTCATTACCAACATAACAATTTCATGCATTCAAAGCTTCTACTCCCATGGATTGTACATGCATGTGACATATATGATGAAAAGATGGTCAAATACATGGATTTCAACCAAAATTCAAAGATGAGTCATGTAATTCAAGCTCAAATATGCAAATTCAAAACAATTACATACATGCATGCATATATAGTCTTCCAATTCAACAAAACCAACTCAATACATGCTCTTGATCACAAACAAACCTTGAACTTACAAGATCACAATTTCAAACTTACGAATTCAGGGTCAAGTGCTTACCTAGAGGTTTAATTCTTCACAAATTCTCGTTGAATCTCCAAGTTACTCAAGTTCCTCACTCAAATCTCCAATTGCTTCTCCCCCTCTCTCTCTAGCCGACCCCTCTCTCTTTTCTTAGAGTTGAAATCAGCCCAAAATGTAACAAAGGAGAAGAATTTAGGTGTAGTGCCTTTTTACAACAAATCCCACTAATTCTAATTTAATAATAATAAAAATTGGGCACTAATTCATCAATTCAATCAATTTAATCTAATTCAATTAGTTTTCAATTAAATTTCACCGTAGGCTCTAAAATTACGCTTAATCGCAATGACGTTAATTAATTTCGGGTTCTGTGACCGATAAGGCCTTCAATTTAATTTCCAAAGCAGATAATCAAATAGATATTCCTACGGTGAACAGATAGAAATTTAAAACCACATATTTTTACATAATGGCACACAAAATCATATTAAACACACAATCACACTCATATTAAGGACCAATTAACATATTACGGAACAGGGATACCACAAGTCGGCTACTGGTGGTGGCCGGTCAGCCACTGATGACATGAACTCCTCTTTTTGCTACAACATAGAGAAAACAGAGCAAAACAGTGTATTCTCACAGATTATGTGCATACTCTACCTCTCCTTTTCATGAGGAGATCAAACAAGGGACAAAATTTGGGTTTACAAACCATCAATAAAGCAATTTCATTGCATGATGGTTTGTGAAACAAATTGTGCAAGTTCAATGAATGCAAAATGAGACCAAAAGATCATCACCCTATCATGCATGATCAAGGGCAATGGAGACCAAGGAAAGTGGCACATTTCGTCACTATTGAGTATGAAATGTCCCATTTCCCTTGTGTTCGAACTAACGTCTGATTCGAACACATGCAATGTGTAGACACCCCATTTTTGACGGACCTTAAGACCCAGGAGCCACCAACCGAGTGCTTGGTGATGTTGCATATTGTGCTCGTCTTGAGGTTTTAGAGTCTCTACGCGAGCCTTGCCTCCTGACTTCGGACTCTTTTGTGTTTTGCCTCGCCATAACTGTGCCCTGCTTTTCTTCTTTTCTCTTCCCAAAGGAGGGAGAGGTCTCAGAGACCATCTCTCAAGGTCTGTGAGGCTACGCTTCATGGTCGAGGCCATTTTTCTTGTTTGGAGCCCTTCCTGTTTTGAGCCGTCGGCCTACCATATGCCCTGCTCAAGACCGCTTAACTACCTCCGATTGTCTGATTTTTGGAACACACCTTGTTTCTCAATTTTGAGGGACATCAGGCCCAAGAGACCAACTCCATGGTCAAACGCCACTTCCTAACAAATTGCCAGGTGGACCCGAACTGCTTTTGGCCCCCGAACCTTCGCTTTTGCATCCGCCTTTGTCCATTTTGGCAGAGACCTTATTTTCATTGTTAGAAAGGTTGTAGGAGGGTGGAGGCCAGCAATTTTTCTGAAAACCAACTTTTCTCTTTTCTGCTCTTCGTCGCCCGTTTTTATTACTAGAAAATTGGTTTTTTCCATTCCCGGGCTACTTTTTCTGACTTTCCACCACACCATTATGTTGTACACACCTGGGAGGCCACCAATATGGGTAGGCCGACCCATAATTCATCCTGACCCTTTTGAACCCCTCTAAAAAGATGATTTTTCTCTCTCCTGAACCACTTTTTCTGATTTTTCTCTACACAGCTGTGTTGCACTCATCTGGGAGGCCACCTTTTTGGGATAGCCAGCCAGTAATTTTGCTTGACCTCTTTGACCCCTGGTCGGCCAGCCAGGGGAGGTGGCCGGCCGGCCACCTAGACCTTTTGAACCTGGCCGGCCATTTTTGTCCCTCCTGGTGCATTCCAGTTGTGCCAACTATTTTGCACCAGACCCTCTGTCCGAGGGTCTGTCCTTTTGGGGGGAGATTTGAATTGGTTTTTTCCCCCTTTTCTTTGGCTCCTCTCCTTCTATATAACCAGCACCCTACTTCATTTCTAAGGTTTAGTAAATCAACTGAGGCATTAGTATACATACACCCCCTATATCTATACTTGAAGCCTCCAAACACCCCTTTTCTTAGCCATTTTACCCTACACCTCATAGCTTACCACCTCAATCATCCATTCCAGCCCCTTGGAGGTCATTTGTAGAGGTTGAAAGCTCACCAACTTGGTCCAAAAGCTGTTGAAGTTCGGTTCTACAAGGGTAAGCTCCTATTTTTCCCATTTTTGCATATCTTTGCTCTATATCTTAGCTCATTTTGCTTGCATTTTTGGGCTTCGACCTGAACTGAAAATAGTCTTATTTTGAGCTCATCTTCATGTTTGATCAAGAACTTTTTCCTGTTTGAGGTCTTCTACTCAGGGCTTATCTTGCATAATATATTAGCCTTATTTGTGAGCATTTCCGAACTTTGAGCCAAACAGTAAAGTGTCTTATTTTGAGCCCTTCTTAAACTTTATTGAGGGGCTCTTTGCTATTTGAGACCATCTGCTACCCCTTACCCTCTATTCCTCTTTTAGGGCTATTTTTGCATCATGTTTTAGCCCTACTTGTGAATATTTTTGAGATTTATTATAAACTGAAAAAAGTCTTTTTTTGGCCTCCTCTTCAAGTTTATTTAAGGTATATTTTTTGTTTGAGGTCATATTCCCCTTATGCATGCTTCACTCCTTCATGATTAGGGCTATGCATTAGAGCACTTGCATTGGCCATGGTTTGGCCTCTTAGCCACTGAAATTCAGTGGATTTTCAGTGGCTTAGGTGTATTTTTGAGGGCCAAAATCAGAGGGGGGTGACCCCCTCTCTCCTTGTCTTGTTTGGTGGTCTTTTGGGCCTCCTAAAGGGACCCCATTTTGCATGCATCGAAGTCTTATTTCAGGCCTCATTCTGAGAGTTTTGAGGTCTGCCTTGGCTCTTTCCAAGGCCCTTTTGGCCATATTTCATGTCTATAATGCATGTGTAGAGCACTCCCATCCAAGGCCTTTCAAAGGAGCCTTTCTTTGCATGTTTCCTAGACACATTTCAGGGCCTATTTGGTGAGTTTTAGGGCTTTCATAATCCATTTCCAGAGTTGGTTTGGTCTTGCTAAGGGTCTATCTTATATGTGCTTAATAACCCCTTGTATGGCCCTCTAAAGGAACTCATCATTTTTGCATGTGTTGGCTATATTTCAGAGGTTATTCAGGCATATTTTGACATGTTTTGTTCACTGATTTTGGCTGGTTTGATGAGTTTTGATACGCTTCATATACATGCTATGTAAACCATGTTTGCTAGTCAAAATTGCATGCTATTTTAGTCCATCATGCTAGCATCTTTTGGTCATGCTTTGAACTAGAAATGTTCATGTTTTGGGACTTCCTTGGCTCTATCTTTGTGCTTCATAGTCAAATAATGCATGCTTTGTATAGCTATAAGTCAATACATGTGCCTAGTTTTGAGTTTTGGGGCTCATCTCATGAATCGAGTGCCATGTTTCCATGTTTCGGGACCTTTTAGCATCATGTTTCAGTGCTGGAATTTACATGTTTGAATTCCATCCTTCATCCTTGCCATGCCTTGTTAGAGTGGCATTTGGTGCCTTAGGTTCGGTCCTCGGTTTGCGTGCATATATGCACGCATTTCGATTGTCTTATTTTCATCTTATGGCTACTGATGTGAGTGTGGCTGAGGTCCACTCATATTGGTGTAAGTCCATCGTGCATTGTGCCATTCCATTTCACAGCATTGCGTATGCTAGGTTGTATGTTAGAGCATTGTGTATGCCATGTCACATCGTGCATTATGTATGCCATTTCATAGCATTGTGTATGCTAGGTTGTATGTTAGGATTGCATTCATGCATGTTATGCATATTGCATTGTGTTTGGGATAGAGTTAGCCCAAGCACGGAAACGAGGACATTTCAGACTCCAAGTGACGGGCGTATCTCAATTCTTGGCCGACACCTCGATTACCCATGATGGAGTTTAGGTCTTGTTGTGTTTTAATGTGCATTCATTTCATATTAAGTCGCAATTTGAGTCCTCTACCATCGTGCATCGAGATGCGAATTGGTGGCACGAGGATCGAGGCGCAGTATACATATGTGAAAATACTTTGCCATGCCCCTTTCTTGCTCTCTGTTGCAGCAAATCAGAAATCAACAGCCTTCTAGAGCTTTGTACATCATTCCGGGATTAATTGCAAACAGAGGCAAACTGGGGCATCGCAATGGATTTCCGCGCAAGGCAACTCAAGCACGCATCATTCATCATTCGGAACAGAGCTGAGGCGGTCCATGGGCTTGCATGCTAATTTACCTACTTTCCTAGATTAATTTGTTAATTAATTAGGATTTTGTATTTATTCGGACTATACTATTCATTCGAACTGTATATTATTTATTCAGACCCTCCGAGCGAGGGCACAATTGCAATAAGTGTGCGTGTGTGCGATGTATGTCTTCCAACCCCACGTCTTTCTCCATTTTATTTACCAACTTATGATGGTTAGATTAGGGCATGTTTCAATTAACATACAGTATGATAGCATGTTTGCATTCATCCATTTGTTTTGCATGCACCGAGCTCGGCGCATCATATTAACTGCATTTGTATTTCAATTTCGAGTTGAATACTTGTTAGCTGTTGCATTTCACATGCCATCTTTAGAGTAGTCGAGCCTGCTATAGTTGCATTTTTGCATGTGTTGCATTAGGCATTTCTGTATAACTAGGATCATGCATTTATTACTAACTGGTTTCTGTTTTGGCTTGGAGTACTAGGTAAGTTTTATGCTTTAGCATCCTTGCATGTGTGTGAGTGACTGCCATGATAGCATGCTTACTATGAGGCTATATGCTTATGTGATATAACTGCCTGAATGCCTGTGGGTGAAGGTTGGGTTATTTGGATTGGAACAATTCATCGACTGTGAGTTTTAAGCCCACTAGATAGTGGCAAATCATCTTGTTTTCTAAGTCCATCCAAGGTGGCAAATCCGCATTTTAGCCTACTTGCGAGTAGCAACTATTTTTAGAACAAACATGAGATGTTTTGTTCCAATTCAGCGATCTGGTCTATGCTTGTATGTCAGGCGCATCACATAGTAAATCTAGGCTAATAACTGAATAAGAGCATAATGTTTTCAAAATTAGATATCATGGTTAGTAGAGGCCGATCTTTGATCGAAGCGGGGTGCTCACGGTGACCTTCCCCAATCGCATCTAAGTTCGAGCCAAGGCAACTTTGGATGACGGACACGCGGCCTTAGGCAACGAGTCGTGGTTTCCCAAATTTCCCCAAAAATAACATATTTAGGTGGCGACTCAGATTCGCAAAGTACCATGTTTGGCACTTCTTTCAAAAAATCATTTCAAAAACGATTTGGATTTAGCCTCTTTGATGATTCATCGGTCTTGCATTGCACTCTGCGAGATTAGATACAGGACCGTGACATTAAGTCTTGAACTGTAGTGAGCCCAAATGAACAAAACAGATTTCCTCCCGGACGCTCGGGACGTCTACACAATGCAACACAAAAGATGCTTACCTAGCTTCTTTTACTTGTCCAATTTTGTTAACTCATTTTAATTACCAAATCCATCCTTTAATCAATGTAGTCCATTAGTGGGAGTCTTCTAATGGAAAGATGGCTCAAACCACAAAGTGCTTTGGGCATGAAAGAGACATTACACTATTGGTAATGAACCCCCCTAAGGGATTAAACCATTAGGTGCAACACATCAATTTCACACTTTGGCAAACAAGTGGTTTAAAACTACTTTCAAAGCAAACAAAAGAGTGAAGAATTGAGGGAGATTGCAGAGATTTTAGATGCTGAAATGAAGTGCAAAACAACACTAAAACATCCTATTGACTCAAGACAATGATGATTAAAGCATTAAAACATCAAGCTAGTGAAGGAAATTACACTACAACCATGCCATATAAGGCTTAAATGACCTAAACAACCAAAAACAGAGCTGAAACAGGTCAAAACAGAGGCAAAAACATGCTGGACTAAAGCTAAGTTAAGGTAGAAAAACATACTAATACATGAAGCTAACTAGGTATGCAAATAAGACATAAGGAGGGGAGGCTAATCCCTCCAAATTTGGATTTCAAAAGTTGATTTTTACCATCGAAAAACCTCTAAAATTTAGTGGTTAAAAGTCCCAAAAAGTTAGTTTAAAGGTGATGAATAATAGCACAAAAAGCTTAACAAGCTAAGAAGCAAGAAGAGTGTACCACCTAACTAAAGAGAGCTCAAACCAACACTTTTAGGTCACAAAAATAGTCATTTTAAACTTCAAAACCAGCCTTAAAACAATTAAAAAGGATGGGACAAATAAGTATACAAAGCAAGTAGAAACAAGGCAAGTGCTATACCTTTGAAGCAAAGCACAAAATGTACCAATAATCCAAGCTCAAACCACCTTCTAGAGCTCAAACAAGACTCCAAGTAATCTCAGCCCAAGGGTGAGAGTATTTGGTTAAGGGTTGATGTGCAAAAGCTAAGGATTTATGAACAAATGTGTGCAAAATATCGAGAGAGAGAGAGAGAATTCTAGAGAGAGAGAGAGAGAGATATTTTTGGTCTAAAAATTTCTAACCTCCAAAAATGGGGGAGGAACCCCCCTATTTATAGAAAAACACCCCTTGAGCTTAGATACATCTCACCATACACGTGTTTGAAGATGCATTTCGATGTGTAACACCTGGCATGCCTGCCACCAAATATCTGGAAAAAGGCATTGGTGGCCGTCGGCCACCACTAATAGCTAACCGGCCACACCCATGGCCGACAGCCTTGGGTGGTGGCCGATAAGTCACGAAGAGGTCCAGACACCAAGTTTTGGTCCAAAACAAGACACAGAAAGAATAAGGTTTAGAGGCTCAAAGACAAGGCATTCCGCCGAGGACTTCGGCCGCTCAAAACGAACACAAACACACAATTATTGAGTGCATGAACGATGACGTCTAAGTCTTGAGGACAGTCAAAAATTGGGTATCTACAGTACCTCCCAACAAAATGGACGAGCCGAAAGAAAGCACCGTCATATTCTCGACACTACCTAGGCTCTTCTCATCTTTTCTTCTTGTCTTGAAAAATTTTGGAGGGAAGCTGCCCTCATTGCCATCCACACCATCAATCGTATCCATACACGTGTAATAGCTAACACTTCTCCTTACAAACACTTGTATGGTTCTCCTCCTGACTATACCACTCTTAAAGTTTTTGGTTCTACTTGTTTTGTTCTACTTAGTCTCATGAACACACTAAACTAGAACTTCGTTCTCATCTTTGTTATTTTTTGGGGTATGGTATAGAATATAAAGGGTATCGTTGTTGGGATCCTATCTCCAAGCGTCTTCATATTTCCCACCATATGGTCTTCTAGGAACACAAAATGTTCTCAACTGTTTCCAAGTTTCATCTACCACAGTCCACCCACTCACCGATCTTTACTGATATTTCTATTGACCTGCTTTTTGATGACTTTGATGCAGATTCTAGCCCCATGCTTCCACAGCCGCCTACGCCTATTGTCCATCCTGATGATCATGTGTCTACTGATGGCCCTACACCTTCTCCTGTTCTGGTGGAGGTTTTTTTATCTCCACCTCCCATTGAGGTTCCTCATCCATCAGAGCGTCATTCTACATGGGTAAGGCAACCTTCTGTTCTTTTCCGTGATTATATTGTTGGTTCCATTGCCTTTTGCTCTCATGAACCTACTTCTTATCAAGAAGCTTCTTCTAACCCTCTTTGGCAACAAGTTATGACTGATGAACTGCAGGGTTTCGATCAAACTCATACTTGGGATGTGGTTGATTTTCCTCCTGGCAAGCGTATTACTAGTTACAAATGGGTTTACAAGATAAAAACTCATTCTAATGGTTTCATTGAGTGTTACAAAGCTCACCTTGTCGCCCAGGGATTTGCTCAAGAATACGGGATTCACTATGAGGAAACATCTGCTCCTATTGCCCATCTTAATTCAGTTCGCAGCTTGCTTGCCGTTGTTTTTGCTCGCCATTGCAGTCTTTATCAGATGGATATCAAGAAAGCATTTCTCAATGGTGATCTCACTGAGGAAGTGTATATGTAATCCCTTCCGGGTTCTTCTATTCCATCAAACAAAGTTTGCAAACTTCGTCGTGCTTTGTATGGTTTGAACAAGCTCTACGTACTTGGTTTGCCAAGTTTAGCTCTACTATTCATGACTTTGGTTTTTCTTCCAGTGCCCATGATTCTGCCTTGTTTATACGTAAGACAGAGCGTGGTACTATTCTTCTTATCCTCTATGTGGATGATATGATTATCACTAGAGATGACATAGTAGGTATTTCTAATCTCAAACAATTTCTTAATCCTCAGTTTGAGATGAAAGATTTGGGTTGCTTAGCTACTTCCTTGGCTTGGAAATTTCGCAAGATTCTTCTGGTTATTTTCTTACCAAGGCCAAGTATACTTTTGATCTCTTGGCTCGTGCTAGCCTTACCCATTGCAAGATTGTCACTACTCCAGTTGATCCTCAAACTCGTCTTACACTCCTTGACGGTCCCTATTGTCTGATGCCACTTTATATTGTCAGTTAGTTGGCAGTCTTGTCTATCTCACAGTTACTCGTCCAGATATTGCTTATGTTGTTCACATTGTCAGTCAATTTATGGTTGCTCCTTGCTCTCCACACTATGCTGCTCTAGTTTGCATTTTGCACTATCTCAAAAGAACTCTGTTTCATGGCCTTTACTACTCCCCTCACTCTTCTCTACAACTACATGCATTTTCTGATCCTACTGATCGTCGTTCCACTACTGGGTTCTGCTTCTTCTTGGGCAACTCTCTCATTTCCTGGCGTAGCAAGAAGCAAACCCTTGTTGCTCATTTTAGTACCGAGGCTGAGTATCGTGCTCTTGCTGATACTTACTCAAGAGGAGCTTATATGGCTTCGTTGGCTTCTTTCTGACATGGTTGTTTCTCATTCTGCTGCCATCAATCTTTATTGTGACAATCAGAGTGCTATTCAGATTGTACATAATGATGTCCTCCGTGATCGCACCAAGCATATTAAGATTGATTGCCATTTCATAAGACAACATGTTACTAGTGGCCATGTTCGTCTTCTCTTTGTTACCTCTACTGATAAGACCGCTGACCTCTTCACCAAAACTCATCTTCCAAGACGGTTTTCTGATCTCCTCTCCAAGCTCAAGTTGATATCTGACTTACTACCTTGAGCTTGAGGGGGGTGTTAGATATATATTATTCTTTTATACTTATTTATATATATTATAGATGTATCTCATCTCCTTTTTTATACTTATCTCTGATGTATCCTTATCTCATTTTCTATACTTATCTAGGTTTCTTCTCAAATTTATAAATACAAGCTTCTTTTATTTCATTAATATAATACAATATATAGTTTCAATTTTCACTACACTATCTATTTTCATAACATTTATGAAACACAAAATGTCATAGTTTTATAATAAATTATGTCATATTTATTAAAAAAATATATGTAATATATAATAGGAAAAATACATAACAAAGTCTACATATAATACACACTTTATGAGAGATATGTACCAAAAGAGTTATCTTATTATCAGATAATGAAACTTGATAAGGAGTAATTAATATGCTTTATTTTATTTAATAAGATATTTTTTATAAAAAATAAGTTTAAAAAATAAGTTAAAAATACAAAATTCTTAAACACATCTAATTTAATTAATAGGTTAAAAATACAAGTTATCAAACTCAAGGCAATTACTTATTTATTTTTTTGTCATAAGATATATATCAAATGTTACTAAGAAAAGTGAAACTACAAAGGATATCAAACTTCCATATATAAGATTTAAATTACATTATAAAATAATGTTACATAATTATTAAATCAAAATAAATATATATTAATAAGGTAAAATAAAAAATTATTAAATTTAAAATAAATTAATATGATGTTGAATACGTGGCCATGAATATTCGTTAGCACGTCATTATTGAAACATAAAAGCAAACGGATAAAGAAAGATAAATTTATTCCATTGTTTAGCGCACCGTATGGTCATATTTTTTAACTAATTATAAACTATCGTGTTCCTTTTTGTTCCCTAATCATCTGATACATATCATGAGACTCCTTTCATTCACCAATCATAACTCATTTGGGATACTACGGCTTTTTTTGAAAAAAAAAAATAATAATAATAAATAAATAAATAAATAAATTTGAGACTAAATTAGTCACTAAAAAATAAAGGTTTATTTTGAAAAGTGGGTTAAAAATTACTTATCAACTTTTAACCTACTTCCTCTCTCACACACGAAAAAAAAATAATAAATAAATTAAAAAATTAAAAAGTAAAAAAAAAAAAATCAACTTTTAACTATCTTCTCAAAATAGATTAAAAAATTAATAAGACAAAATGTCATATCTAAATCATAATCATTTTACTTTTTCACTCGTAAAAGTTATAAAAAAAATTAAAAAAAAAAAACCAACTTAAACAAATTTTTTAATTCTAAATTAAAATAGTAAAAAACAACTAAAAAAATCAACAACAATGCTAGAGACCTCTAAAAACACACCTCTAAACACACCTCTAATGAGGTGGAAAAGGAAGAAAAAAAAAAAAAAAATCAAGACACAGGATTGGTTGTGGCAGTGGTGGGACCCACTGCCACATCATTAGTGGTACCTCTAATTAGAGGTCCCAAGCATTTTTCAAAAATCAATTCCCAAATAGCAACTATGTGATCGTGCGGTAGAATCACCAAATAATTTCTCCGAAGACAGGCTTTCTGATAAGGAAAAGTCAAAGTCAAGGTGATCCACAAATGGATTGATCAGCCTACCACATTCATCCATTTGCTATCCGATGTGATGTTCTTGATAGGGATGACAATTTGAAGCTGACCTGACGGAGACTCAATCCCCCAATTCTGAATGGAATGATTTTTCTCTAAAAAATATTCTTGATAGACCGGGGATGGTATTCAAAAATAAATCTCTGATCATTTTCTGGCCGGGGACGGTGATTCCGGACCCGGACTCGCCCCATCTCTGACCCCGACCCCGTCTCCGTCCCCGTTTACCCCCGATATAAAATTACAGTTGTATCCCTCGCTATACATATATGGTTCCTTATTCTTTGACTCAGTTTAGTCTCTCTCTCGGTTTCTCTCTCTCTCTCTAAAACCCTCCGCTCCTTCCAATCTCCCTCCCTTCCTCCATCCGATCTCCATCACTGCCTCACGCCGATCTCCCTCCCTCCGATCTGACTGCCCCACGCCAATCTCCATCACTGTCTCCCTCCGATCTCCTTCCCTTCCTCCGATCTCCACTAGCTCTCGTCTCTCTTCTCCGAAGCCTTCTCTCTTCCTTCTCCATCACCGCCGATCGCCATCATCCCTCTATCATCAAAGTTATGTCGCTTCTATCACCTCACCAACGCTGGCGTGAGATCTTCGTCCATCTGAGCTTAGATTTGTTGTTGAAGAAAATGAAAAAAATGATGATCTGTTTCTGTTGAATGCGTTAGATTTTTTTATTTTTATTTTTTTCATTTGATGAATATATATGCTCTCAGATCTGTTGACGATGTTGTTGTTGGTGATCAGATCAGATCAGATCTGTTTCTATTGAATGCATTAGATTTTTTATTTTTTTATTTTTATTTTTTACATTTGATAAATATATATGCTCTCGATCATTGATGATGATCTTTGTTGTTGATTAGATCGTGGTTGAATATTTATGATGTTTATGTTGTTTTTGTTGTGTTTATTTTTTAAAATTTTGGTAGGAAATTTTTGGTCGGAAAACCCGATCCCAGTTAGGGACAGTGGGGGCGGTGATAAGCTCCTCGTCGGGAATCGAGACTGAGATGGGAAAATTTCTACCATTGGAGATCGGGTACGGGAAGTGAAATCCCCAGCCCGCCCCGACCCATTCCCATTCCTATTCCTAGACATAGAATGAAAGATAATGTTAATTATAAGTAATAAAATCATTTTTAATAATATTTAAACTTTCTAAATGGATCATTTTTGATAACCTAATAACTTATTGTGATATTAAAATAATAAAAATAAATTATTTGTTTAAATTTAATTAATTATTTAATAAATCTAATATTTACATATGTTTGATTTTTTTTTTTTTTTCAAATGAGAAGCGATTATAAGTAATTAAATTTAAAAAAATTGACCATATTTTGGTAATTTCCTTGGGCAGAAGAAATAAAATTTTGGAATCCTAGGGAATACTCCACTTTCATTCGATTTCATACACTTATTTGATAGTGCTTGAGAAGGCAGAGGAGAATGTGAAACCATTAGAGGTTGTCTCACCGGCGACGACGCTTAAGTAAGGGCTAGTCGAACATCGCCATAACCTTTTCATGACTTCACAAGGCTGCCGAATGCAGGTTAGTGTGAGGCTGGCCTCTGTTGGAAAATTAGTTTTATAAGGCTTATTTTGGGCCATCTTTGAGCCCAAAATTGAGAGAACTAAGCGTCTTTTGGGGGGGGGCCGAAGAGGTAACGTGTTTCTTGCCGCATAGCAAGTCACACGGTAAAGACGGTTCATCAAAACCATTTATGAGTGAATGAGAAGTTGACGTTATTTTCAGGTTTGTGGAATTAGACATTTAAAGATTTAAATGTAAGTTTCATTGTAAAGCTAATCCCACATTGAAACTTGAAGAGAACTTATATGTGTATATAAGTTCTAGGTAACAACACTTGGGTTGGACCCCAAGGGGCACTCCAAGTTTGTAGAAGGGAGGAGTTATGGACAAAATGAACCTTAGCCCAAACCACCACACTGACGCTCACGCCGTGCATGGTCCATCTGGTTATGTGTCGAGTCGGTTTTTATATTAATTTTTTCTAAAAAATTACTGCGGGAAATTAATTCAAATTTGAATTCAAAATTTCTGTCCAAACTGTACTCGATTTTTAGTGCATTTTCCAGCAGTTCAACATATTGAAAGTGTTTACAGATTTCTCGAACAAATCCATACTGCTAGGTAGTTATCTATCATAAACTGCCAGCAGTTACAGATTGAAACTTCCAAACAGTTTGCATATCTGTTCAAAACAGATTCAGATTTGTTGCACCTGGACAGATTCATTTTCAGAGAGATTCAAATTCAAAATTGCCCGGGTAGTTTCTGCAGTTTCTGAACAGTTATATAACTGTAGCAGTTACCATATCTGTTTAGTTTCAAATTTGTATCTGTTAGCAGTTTTCACACTTGTTCGGACATAATTTTTTTTTTTTTGCCTATAAATATCAGTTTAATTCTAGCAGTTTGATAATCCAAAAAACAGTCTGAAAAAATTCCTTTGTGCTGTCCAATCTTTGCTTTGTTGCATTTATTCTTCATATATTTTTTTTGGAAAAATTTAGAGAGTATAGAACACAAGGTTCTAATTCGCCAAAACAAATTTGTTTGGAGTGCTACTACAAATTTGCGAAGATCATTGTATCCTGAGAGATAGACACCATTAGTCCGTAAGCACCGTAGCGGGACGAATCTGTCTTAAGGATAGAGTGTCACACATTCAACTTGTTTTTTTTTTCTTCGATTTGATAAAATAATTTCAGTACGTTATTTATTTTATTTGTTTGATTTAGTTTCAGTTTATTTATTGTACACAGAAGATTGTTCAAACAATCTTAAGACAGATTCAAATTATTCAGTTTATAGAATTTTTCGTTTGTTTTTTTTTTTTTTTTTTCTTTCTTCTTCTTATAGAAATTATTTTTTGTGCTTTTACAAAATAATATTCTGGTTGGAAAACAAATAGTAGTAATATATTGTTTGTCAGATAGTAGTAATATATTGTCTATTTTCTTTGACAACTAGTAGTAATATACTGGTGTCATTAACAATTCAAAATATTTATTTGTGAAATTTTGTCAGAAATTAATTTTGATTTTTTAGAAATTATTTCTGAGTGTTCATTAATTAAAATTCTATTTCAGTATTTAAATTATTGAAGTGTTACAGAAATTTAATTTTCTATGTGGAATTAATTTGGTTAAATAAAATTTTATTTTATTTTCAAATTAATTGAAAATAAAAGTTACTATTCTTATTTCGTTTATTTTAACAGAATTTATTTCTGTGGTTTTGGTTTAAAATTTTTTGTGTGGAATTAATTTGTTTAAATAAAATTTTATTTTATTTTCAAATTAATTGGAAGTAGAAGTTACATTTCTTATTTCTTTTGTTTTTACAGAATTTAATTCTGTAATTTTGGTTTAATTTGTTTAAATAAAATTTTATTTTGTTTTCAAATTAATTGGAAATAAAAGATACAATTCTTGTTTCTTTTATTTTTACAGAATTTAAAATTATGTGTTTTTTGGTTTAAATTTTTTGTGTAGTATGAAATTCTAATTATGATTTTGTTTTATAATTTAGAATTTATGGCTATTGAAACTGGTCAAACTAATGTTCAAACTAGTACTGATATGGTGATTGCCATTACGCCAACCCCTCCTTATGTTGGGATTGTGTCAGTGAATCATGGTGAAAAATCAGAGAAGTTCTTAGGAACTGTTTTTAAAAGATGACAGAAGAAAATGCTATTTGAAGAAGGGGAAACTAAGAAGTACAAGTTTAATGGCATGTGTTACATTTGTAACAAAGAGGGACATCGGGTCAAAGATTATCGTTGCAAACGCAAAGGCAAAGGAAGATCAAGTAAGAAGGTTGCTAAAGGTAATATGACCAAAATGGATAAAATTTCCAATAGCGTAGATGTCATAAATCTTTCTGCAGTTGTTTTTGAGACAAATCTTGTCAGAAATCCTAAAGAGTGGTGGGTGGACACTGGTGTTACTCGCCACATCTGTGTCGACAAAAAGATGTTCACATCTTATTCTGTAGTAGACAACGGTGAACAACTTTTTATGGGCAACTCCTCAACTTCTAAAATTGAAGGAAAAGGAAAGATTATTTTGAAGATGACATCTGGAAAGGAACTCACTCCCAACAATGTGTTGCATGTACCGGACATTCGCAAGAACCTTGTTTCTGGATCTTTGTTGAGTAAAAATGGGTTTAGACTAGTTTTTGAAAGTGACAAGTTTGTACTTACCAAAAACGGGATGTATGTAGGAAAATGTTACATGTCTGATGGCCTTTTCAAAATGAATGCAATGACTGTTGTACCCGCTGGTATTAATAAAAATACATCTTTCTCTTATTTGTTTGAGCCTTCAAATTTATGGCATGGTAGACTTGGACATGTTAATTATGGATCTTTGCATAGATTAATTAATATGAAATGTTTACCTAAATTTGACATTGATTCAAATCATAAATGTGAAATTTGTGTTGAGACAAAATTATTCAAAACTCCTTTTCATTCAATTGAAAGAAGTACAGAACTACTTGAATTAATTCATAGTGACATTTGTGATTTTAAATCAATTCAAACTAGAGGTGGAAAAAAAATATTTTATCACTTTTATAGATGACTATACTAGATATAGTTATATTTATTTAATTCGAATCAAGGATGAAGTTTTGGAAACTTTCATTCAATATAAGAATGAAGTTGAAAATCAACTTGGTAAAAAAAATCAAAAAACTAAAAAGTGATAGAGGTGGTGAATATGAATCACCTTTTGGTGAGTTTTGTAAAGAATATAGAATAATTCATCAAACTACCGCTCCTTACTCACCTCAGCAAAATAGAATTGCTGAAAGGAAAAATAGGACATTAAAAGAAATGATAAATGTCATGTTAATGAGTTCTGGATTACCTCATAACTTATGGGGGAAACAATACTTTCTGCTAATTATATTTTAAATAAAGTACCCCGAAAGGAAGTGAATCAAACACCTTATGAAATGTGGCATGGGAGAGTACCATCCTACAAATACTTAAAAGTGTGGGGGTGTTTGGCTAAAGTGGCTATTCCTAGTCCTAAAAAGACTAAGATAGGTCCTAAAATCATTGATTGCATTTTCATTAGTTATGCCAAGAATAATAGTGCATATCGGTTTTTGATTTATAAATCAGAACAATCTGAAATGCATGTAAATACTATTATTGAATTTCGGAATGCATCTTTCTTTGAACATGTGTTTCCGAATAAGATTGGACAAGAGAAAAGTAACAAGAAAAGATCTTTTGATGCTATTACTAGTAATGATCAAGAACAAGATCAAGAACAAAAGTAAGATCAAATTGATGAAGAGGAACCTAGGCGTAAGCGTGCTAGAACCTCAAAATCTTTTGGTCCAGATTTTTTAACTTTTTTGTTAGAGAATGAGCCTTTAACTTTTAAAGAAGCTATGTCCAGTCTTGAGGCTCCTTTATGGAAAGAAGCTGTCAATAGTGAAGTTGAATCCATCTTGCAAAATCATACTTAGGAATTAGGGGACTTACCACCAGGTTGTAAACCTCTTGGGTACAAGTGGATTTTCAAAAGAAAAATGAAAACAAATGGATCAATTGACAAATACAAGGCAAGACTTGTGGTCAAAGGATTTAGACAAAAAGAAGGTCTAGATTACTTTGACACATACTTATCGGTTACTAGAATAACATCTATTAGAATGCTAATTGATATTGCGTCTTTGTACAATCTAGAATTCATCAAATGGATGTGAAAACCGCTTTCTTAAATGGTGAGTTAGGTGAAGAAATTCACATGAAACAACCAAAAGGTTTTTCTGTTCCAGGAAAAGAAAAGAAAAGAAAGTGTGTAAATTGGTTAAATCATTATATGGTTTAAAACAAGCGCCAAAGCAATGACATGAGAAATTTGACAAAGCAATGATGTCAAATAGATTTAAAATTAATGAGTGTGACAAATGTGTTTATATTAAAAACACAGACAAAGGTTATGTCATTGTATGTCTTTATGTGGATGGTATGCTCATCACAGATAGTAATATTGATATGATTTAAACTACCAAGAAAATGTTAAATAAATATTTTGACATGGGTATTGCTGATGTAATTTTTGGTATGAAAATTACCAAAACATCAGAAGGTTATGCTTTGTCACAATGTCATTACATTGAGAAAATACTTGACAAATTTAGCAAAGATGATGATCATCTTGCTAGAACAACTGTGGATGTTAATTTGTTTCTTTCTAAGAATGTACAGGAAAGTATTTCTCAATTAGAGTATACCCAAATTATTAGAAGCTTAATGTACTTTCATTTGACTCGCCCAGATATAGCTTATGCATAAGTAAATTAAGTAGATATCTGAGTAATCCAGAGTAGAACACTGGAAAGCAATTATAAGGGTTCTAAGATATCTCTGATTTACTGGTGACATTGGACTGAATTATACTAGATATCTACCAGTACTTGAAGGTTACTGTGATGCAAACCGGATATCAGATACTAGAGACTCAAAGTCCACCAGTGGGTATGTCTGTACTCTTGGTGTGGCGGTTGTATCTTGGAAATCTTCTAAACAGACTTGCATAGCTAGGTCTATTATGGAATCAGAATTCATAACTTTAGATAAAGCTGGAGAAAAAGCAAAATGACTTCGTCACTTCCTTGCAGATATTCCAATATGGCCAAAACTGGTGCCTACTATATGTATACATTGCGATAGTCAATCAGCAATATGTAGAGCACAGAGTCATATGTATAACGTGAAGAGCACATTAAATCGTTGACATAACACCGTGAAACAACTACTCTCTAATGGAATTATTTCCATTGAATATGTGAAGTCTAAAGACAATATAGCGAATCCACTAACTAAAGGGTTAGTAAGAGAGCTAGTTGAGAATTTATCGAGGGGAATGAGACTAAAGCCTATTAAATAAGAGTTACCTAGCAACAACCCAACCTAGTTGACTGGAGATCCCAAGATCTAGGTTCAAAGGGACAACCGAGTTGTGTATGACTCAGAAGGATCATTGAGGAGTCAAACTCCTACCCATTTCTATGATGAAATAGTGATGTCTGCAGCGTTTTAGGTTAAGTAAAATTTTAATGATTCTTATATCTAGGTAAACCTAGTGGAGTATGGTAGGATACTCTTCATAAGAATCACCTATATGAGTATGAACTAGGCCAGTTCTATAAGATTTGTGAACGGCTACAATTCTTTAGAACACTTATGAAAGACCAGGTTGTTCAGGGCCAAAATGAACACAATAGTAAGAACTAAACTGTGTCTGGGGATATACTGTATGAGTTTTATTGTCTTGATTTACACAAACAGCTGAACAGTTCAAGACATCATGTTCACTGGTCAGCTGGTAAATCCGATAGTGTCTCACAAGGGAAGGTTCAAAGCCAAAAGTTACTTATCCTTTGTAGAATATTTCCAATTTCTGTACTCTCTATAATTAGATTATGTTGTTGCATTTTCTCTCTGTCAAATTCTATTCATGTGGGGGATGATTAGAAAATTGGTTTTTTTAAGACTTATTTTAGGCCATCTTTGAGCCCAAAATTGAGTGGGCCCCAAACATCTTTTGGGGTGGGTCCGAAGAGGTGACGTGTTCCTTGCTGCATAGCAAGTCACACGGTGAAGACGGTTCATCAAAACCATTTATGAGTAAATGGGAAGTCGACGTCATTTTCGGGTTCGTGGAATTGGACATTTAAAAATTTAAATGTAGGTTTCATTGTAAAGCTAGTCCAACATTGAAACTTAAAGAGAATTTATGTGTATATATAAGTTCTAGGTGACAACACCTGGGTTGGGCCCCAAGGGACACCCCAAGTTTGTAGAAGGGCGGAGTTATGGACAAAATGAACCTTAGCCCAAACCACCACACACACCCAAGACTGTCTGTAGCGCCGTCCAAATCTGGCCGTACAAGCGGGTGTGGGTTGTGGGTCGGGTCGGTTCTTATATTAATTTTTTGGCCAAAGTTCATTTGAATTTTTCTAAAAATTATTACGGAAATTAATTCAAATTTGTCCAAATTGTACCCGATTTTTAGTCCATTTTCCAGTAGTTCAACAGATTCAAACTGTTTACATATTTCTCAAACAGATCCAAACTGCTAGGTAGTTATCTGTCCTAAAATGCCAGCAGTTACAGATTCAAGCTGCCAAACAGTTTTTATATCTGTTCAAAACAGTTTCAGATCTGTTGTACCTGGACAGATTCATTTTCGGATAGATTCAAATTCATAACTGCCCGATAGTTTCAGTTTACGAAACGCTTATATAAGCTAGTGATTACCATATCTATTCAGTTTCAAATCTATATCTGTTGGCAGTTTTCATACCTGTTCGAATATAAATTTTTTTTTGCCTATAAATACTAATTTAATTCCAGCAGTTTGATGATCCAAAAAATAGTCTGAAAAAATTTCTTTTTGTTGTCCAATCTTTGCTTTGTTGAATTTATTCTTCATATATTTTTTTAGGAAAAAATTTAAAGAGTATATAACACAAGGTTCTAGTTCGCCGAACAAATTTGTTTGGAGTGTTACTACAAATTTGTAAAGATCATTGTATCTTGGATGATAAACGCCATTAGTCCGTAAAGCTTAGTAGTAGGCGAATCTTGGGACAGTGTCACACACTCGACTTGATCTTTTTATTTTTCTTTGGTTCGGTAAAATAATTTCGGTATGTTATTTATTTTATTTGTTTGATTTTAGTTTCAATTTATTTATTGTACATAGAAGATTGTTCCAACAGCCTCTGCTTCAGCCAATGGATGATCAGAGTTCACATACTTTTGTACGTTGTTCGGCATCATCAAAAGGTCAAAAGACACCAGAGGAGTCGATACCGACATCTATAGCGTTGAGGGAGCATGCATTGCGAACAACCACGTCATGAAAATTGCTTCGGTCGAGGTTTTAGACTACATGCGTCCTTCACACTGCTGAAGAGCTTTGCGGAGAGGTCAAGCTGGTACATAATCGTCAACGTCTAGATCGAAAACCCAGGAAAGACAACGATCATCGGAGGAAGAAAGATCTTTTGTATAGACCTGAGATAGTTGATGAGATAGAAAGAAGTAAAGCCCTTTGTACAGATCTGAGATTGATGTGAGAGAATTAGAGAGAATGAGTTTGGAAGAAGTGAGATTTGATCAGATAGTATCTTGAATATGTAGAAAGAGATTTGGCATCACGAATGAGTTTAGAAGAAGTGAGATTTGATCAGATAGTATCTTGAATATGTAGAAAGAGATTTGGCGGCATGGTCATTAATGAAGAATGTGTAGTTTGGTCTTTTTGCAAAAGTATGTCCTATAGACAAAATAATTTATCACATGGAGTGTTAGATCTAAAAGTTTAAAATTAGACTAATGAACCGAGTTCCCATAAAATTATTAGAGATGCCAATAACTTGCATGATAATTTAATTATCATGGGTAGTGAGTCATATATGTGGGGTGGCTCTATTTACACACCACAAATTCTTTCAATACACACCACTTGCTTAGTTCACACCATACACAAATTAAAACTTTTAATTTTATCTCAATACACACTACTAATTTTTGAATAATACCAAATTACCCTTTTCTTCTCCAATTAACCCTAACCCTAACCCTAACCCTAACTCTAACCCTAACCCAAACCCAAACCCTTACCTGTCGCTAGCCGTCAACCATTGGCCTCCACCTCTCTCCATCTATCACTCCTATCTAGTCCATCTACTATCTTTATCTTCTTCTTTATTGTCTAGATCTGGAAACCCTAGGGCTCTCTCTCTCTCTCTCTCTCTACGTGGAGGAGACCAGAATGCAAGAAGACTGAGTCACGATGAAGAGGTAAGGGAGATGGATCACGATGACGGAGGTAGGTGGTGAAGTTATTTACGATGGAAAAAGGGGGAGTGGGGTTGTTTATGATGGCGAGATAAGGGCGTACAATGGCGGAGGGGTGGACGACGGAGCTGGGGAAGGCGTAACAGACCTAGGGAAAGAGGTTGGTGGTAGTTGTGATGGCGAGGGTTGATGGTGATGGCAGCGGCGATAGTGGTGTGTAATGATGTTGGAGTTAGGACGACGGCGTTTAGGAAGCTATTTGAGGGCAGAAAGTAGAGAGGAAAGTTGTGGAGAAGAGGCGACCGGAGGCAAGGGGCTGCGGTGGCGATGGCGGTAGCAGCAACCTGCAATGGTTGTCAATAGGTTAGGTTAGGGTTTGTGGAGGAAGGAGATGGAATAGAGATGAGGGCAATTTGGATATTTAATTAAAGGATAAAATTGTAATTAAAAAATTATGAATAATGGTGTGAATTAAGAGTAATTGAGGTGTGTAGATAGAGTCACTCATATATCTGAGATCCATCTCTTATTGTAAGAGATTTGGCGGCACGGTCAAGAATGTGTAGTTTAGTCTTTTTGTAGAAGTATGTCTTATAGACAAAATAATTTATCGCATGGACAGATCAAAAAATTTAAAATTAGACTAATGAACCGAGTTTCCATAAAATTATTAGAGATGCCAATAACTTGCGTTATAATTTAATTAACATGGGTGGTGAGTCATATATGTGAGATCTATCTCTTATTGTAGGAGATTAATAATTCAACCCTATTTTCACTAGCTTTCAATGCAGGGAAAGACCTACACACCACCACGTGGTGTCCTAAGAGTGCCAAATAATTTTTTTGAAAACATAAGACTCATTTGATGTAGTCTTAGCAAAAAAAAAAAAAAAAAGGAATTGATCCAAAGATTTTTTATTTTTATTTTTAAATTCATTTATTTTAAAACAAGTTATAACTCTATTTCGCCAACCAGAGACGATCACCGCTCGTGTCATGACCTCCACGACCACCTCCAAGTGCCCCTCTAGCCACCCCATAACCTCTCCTTTAGCCAACCCAGAACCTCTGGGCACCCCCATTGTTGGCCATCACATGTATCCATCTTCTATCGTTGGTCATCATCTCTAATTATTAGATAAGCATATTTTATTTTTATTATTTCAAAACATTAATGTACACTAATCAAGTTTTTTTAGCTATGTTTGGTTTGATTTTTAAAATTTGTTTCAGAATTATCTTTTATAAAATAAAAATTAATTTGGTAAAAGAAATTAAAAAAACAAAAATATTTATCATTTTTATTTAATTTTATCTTTTGGAGGATCAAAAATATTTTTTTGATATTTACTTTTATCAAATTATTTTCTATTTATTTTTTTTTTTTAAATTTGAATTGCTTTTTTGAAAAACATACCAAACATGGCCTGTTTTTCTTGTATTTCGTAAGCAATTAAAAAAAACAACAATGATTCATCCTCCCTTTTTCCCCCACCCCCTTTGATCCCCTCTCTCTCTCTCATTGGTTACATTTTCTTTTTTTTCCTGCTCCTCCAATCACCCCCGCCACGTGGCAAAGGGGGGTGAGGGGGTGACCCCCAAAAGGGGGTCCCAAGCATTATTCTAAAAAAAAAACTTGACTGCATTATCAAACAAAATTGTTTTAAACAAATTTTGTTTGATAATTTAGGCCTCATTTGCTAACATTTGCAGTTTACAAAAAATAAAAACAAGTTTTATTTATTTTTTAAAAAATAACAATTGAAATCTTGTTTAGTGTATAATAATATTTTGAAAAAAAAAAAAGATAAATATATTTGATGAGTTGCAAGATTTTGTGGCTTGAGATAGAGGGTGGACGGATGTGGTGACCAGTAATGGGTAGTCGAAGTTGTCAGTTGGAGTTAGTGGTCGGATGTTGTTGGAGGACATGAAATGGCCGAAGATCACGATAGTGACCACCTACCTACTGGAGAGTCACTAGTAGTTGGTGAGCGATGGTGATGATAGGTAGCGGAAAAATAAAAATTTATTTTAAATATAAGTGAAAATAATTTCTTTGTATTTTTAAAAATTAAAATTTTTGAAATCAATTTTATTTTTTAAACAAAAACAACAATATACCAAATATTTTGGTTTTCAATTTTAAAAATGAAAATAAAAACAAAAATAAAAATGTTGACAAAGGACCCTTAATAAATGACAATTTTGTTTGAGTTATCTAGAGACTCCAAATAATCTATCACATTTTCTACAAAACCTCTTATATAGGTGTAGGACCCACATATATGTGGATTTGTATAGGTTTCACTCTCATCTTATGTGAAAATTTTGATAGAAAATTTGATAAGTTATTTGGGATCCAAAGTATTTTTCATTTTTAATTTTGTTTTTGTTTTTGTTTTTTTGTTTTGTAGGAGAGTATATGACAAATTAAGGTTGTTAGGGGTTAGAAATGTCAAGTAGTTTTGGCACGCGGGCCACATGTGCGCTTGCTCGTCGTCAAAGACTTGATCACGTCACGACTTTTGTCTCCGTCTACTGTGGACCTTCCATACCTTACGCTTCACTGATTTATAGGGTTCATACTTTTTAATTTTATTACATTTTCCAGGACTCCACTCTTCTTTGTGATCTTGCTCCTTCAGCTTCTTCTTTCTTCATTACCATATAATAAAGAGAGATACGAAGACAGTATCAGAGATGGAGCCTGTATTTCTGAGTAGAGAAAATGTGGATGAAGGGGAGGAAATAAACGTTCAATATGCCAGCCATGCCAATTCCTCAAAAGTACGACAGATGATTGCGGAGCTAAATTCAAGAGTACACTCAGTACAGCATATGAAGCAAATTGAGAAAGGAGGCCGCTCCATCTTTAAGGTTCCCCTGAGCATCAAAAAACTCGAAACCGATGCATTTGTACCCCACATTGTTTCAATTGGCCCTTATCATTGGCACAAGAAGCATCTCATGGAAATGGAAACCTGTAAGTCGATACTTCTGGACCATGTCCTCAAGCAAGCAGGTATGCAACTTACTACCCTCAAAGAGAAAATTTCTGAGCTTGTAGCGGCCACACGGAAGCACTACGACCAGCCCTTTAAAAATATCAAACGGGATGATTTTGTGGAAATGATGTTGCGCGATGCTTGTTTCATACTCGAGTTGTTTTGTATTGAAGCCCATGGATGGAAGAATTACAGCCATACCTCAGACCCTTATATTCGGCTTAATATGAAGGGTTTCATGCCTTTTGTTCGACGGGATTTGTTAATGCTTGAAAATCAATTACCACTTTCTGTACTTCAAAAAACGTTTACCGTCCTCGATTGGGAGAAAATAACACCGAATGAATCGATTCATAGCCTTGCTATTAATTTTTTCAAGCAACTCATACCTGGGATTTCCGGGCATGTAAAAAATAGACCACCACCACCACCACTACCACCATGCCTTCACCTTCTTGATATTGTTCACGAGTCCCTAAAACCACCCCCATCGGCCAACAACAAACATTGGATTTGCACTCACGGTAACTGTCTCATTTCTTCTCCCATATCGCTTTCTTGTTTTTCCATGACTATTTGTGTACAAGACAGCAATTTGGAGAGAGTATCATCCGATCCACCTGATATGGGATGCACCACTCTGTTACAAGTCTAAGGAGTACAGGCATTTGATCTAAAGAAAATAAGAATTGTGAAAAATTCACTGATATCCTGTTCGACCACAAGAATGGTATGCTCCTAATCCCACGCCTTCATATCAATGGCTCCACTAAGTCCATCTTCCTTAACCTCATGGTTTTCAAGGAAGGTTATTCATTTTGTAGCAGATTATATATCACCTCCACCATTTTCATGGACGGATTAGTAGACTCTGCTAAAGATGCACAGCACCTAATTGAGAAACAAATTATATACCACGAGTTGGGAAGTGAAGACAATGTAGCTACTCTCTTCAACAGTCTTCGAAGAGAAATTTATTTCAAATGCCTTGCTGTCTCTATAATGTATCCCAAAAGCTGAATGAGCATTACCAACAAAAATGGATGAAAAATCTAGAAACCCTAAATGTTGATTTGTGATTATGTATCAATAAAAATCAAAATATAACAATCCCAATCAAACAATCAAAAGAAAGAGACACAAAGATTTTACGTGGAAAAATCACAATTGGACACCTTCCAATTGTGATCAAAAAACCACGGGTAACAGCCACAAGAACAATCCACTAAGAAGATTTAAAGGAATTACACAGGTATCACTCTCAATTATCTAGCGAATCCACAACGCCTAATTGAACCAACCTCTATGTGCCTCTTCCAACCCCATCTTCAGCACGGAATTGTCTTTCTGATGAGCCACTCCGGATTCCACCAAAGTTTCAGGCTCGAATTCTTCAGAATTCACAACTGAAGAACAACTCTCTCTTTTGTGTAGAACAAACAAAACCTTTAATGTATTCTTTTTAAACCATGAGTTGAATACTCAATAAGACATCAAAGAAAACTAACAAAATATCCCCAGATATAAACCTTTAAGAACCAAAAAGAAGATCTGGAGGACTTCAATCAATTACTTAGTTTTGGGAGAAAACCAAGTATTTATAGAGAACCAAAAGTAATCCTAGATTGGGAAGAAAACAAACTCCTTGAGAAATCCGGATTCTGAGACTCGCTCGAGCGAAACTTTCCTGGCTCGAGCGAGGAGAGTAATTTTCATGATTTCTACTAGTGCCTTGGCTCGAGCGACGGATCCTTGGCTCGAGCGAGGAATACACTTCTTCAGGTTTTTGTATGGACGCAATCCTTGGCTCGAGCGAGCATTCCTTGGCTCGACCGAGAAAGTCTTAGCTCGAGCGAGCACTCCTTGGCTCGAGCAAGCAATGGTTGACATGCAATTTTGAATGCAATTTTGAATTTTGTTTCCATGAGTGACCGGCATTCGACCCGTAATAATCAGCGAAGTGGTAATCTTGAAAGTATTGACATCACAAACTTCTCTGCAAGGCTCGATTCGGGTTGGATTCGCATCTAATAAACTCATAGCCTCACTGAAATAAAAATGCGAATAAAATTACAACTCAAAGGAGTTTTGTCAAACGGGGTTGCTAACAATAAAAACCTAACAATGGAGAAGTTGGATTGCCACATTGAAGCATGAGTATCTCAAAGACCCTTGGAAAACTATTTCCTCATTGCAGCTGCTCTTCTTATTCTTCTCACAATGGCACAGACCGCCACTGTGGTTGGTTATTACCTTCTTAGGCCTTAGAATCGTTCTTCAAATCTTTTCCTCTTCAGACTATTGTATCATTATTTAATAAAGCCAGTAACTCATGATGTTACTGTGGTTTTCTGTAACAGTAAGTCTAGGATCCCATACTTATCAATTCAGATTTTTCTTAATTGGTGACTGTGTGGTGGAAACTAAATTTGGATAGTGTGTTGTACAAGCACAAAATAATTCTTCTCGTATGATTCTATTGATTAAGTTTGCACTTCTCCAAACGTCGTTGCTTTACCACCTGAAAACACAAACGTGAGCTAACCGGCGGGTGTGTGCCGGAAACCCCTCCGATGCCTAAGTCAACAACTAGATAATAGACAATAAGCTCTGTGTATTCTAGAGTAAGAATTGGGATACCTGTACAAAGGTCTGGTCATGAGACTTTACTTTGGCACAATCCTAGTAGGATTCCAACTCTTCCTATGAGAGTCCTTCTAGGAATCACACACCCTACTCACTACCAACCAAGTGAGATGGTTTTGCACAATCCTAGTAGGACTCTACTCTCCTTAGCAAAGTCCTCCTAGAAGTCATACTCCTACTCACTGCCAATCCAAGTGAGATGGTTTGCACAATCCTAGTAGGACTCTAACTCTCGTTAGCAAAGTCCTACTAGGAGTCTCATCACTGCAAGCCAAGTGAGATGGCTGAACCCTTTACCTCGGTTATACATTTCTGACCAAACTGCCTTATCTCGATCCCCTGCCAATCGAACCGTGTGATCGAAAACCAATCTATTGAATGCCACCCTGCTGAGCTATACACAGCTCGGCCCTCGCCATTGATATTACCTCCTTTACCTCGGCTGATATTGCGATCAACCAAGTTATTTCGGCTCGGTGATACTTTAAGCACCACTGTCAGTCTTAACTCTAAGATGATGTCATGCAGAGCTATCCTTTAGCTCAGATCTCCCCCCACTGATACCTCGGTTTTGTCTGTTTAGACCGAGCTCACTGCAACAGTCTCTGACCGAACTAACAAGGATGAGATCCAATTTGCGAAGCCCAAACACCACGGCCCATAGTTCAGCCTAAATCCGAAATATGAGATGTCTTCTTGGCCTAAGACCGAGCTACACCAGCCCTTATCTCGGCCTACTGCGCGGCCCCACTTCTAAAGAAGACTTTCCTAACTCGGCCTAATTTATTTATAAATTACCCTCTCATGTGTAGTCTGTATATAGAATAAATCTACATATTTTAGAAAATTTCTAGACAATTAAGTTTAAGTCGTTTTTAGTACTATTGTTTATGTAATTTCATTAAGACTGTGGAGGGGGGATGTACATACTATTCTTGAATAATGAAGAATTACCATTGTGGAATTTTTTAAAATTATTAGATATTAGAAAAAATATTTATAATCTTTATTATTAATATTTATAATATTTGTTACTTTTTATAATTATTGTTTGGATCACTACTGTTATGTTATTTGTCCTAATTTTATCCATTCATTATTCAACAGAATATTTATGTTAAAAAAATGAAGATCATCATAAATCACAAACTAAATAATCATATTACATTTTTATTGTTAAAATTATATTTAGTCATTCAATATTTAAAGACAAATGTGATTTATTCTTATAGTTATTAACATTCAATAAACTTAATTTTTTAGATAAATTATTTCCTTAAACTTTACATATTAAATGAATCAAATCATCAAGATATTTTGACCAAGCCCGGGATGCCCAACTGTATTGAAGTCATTTCCTTTGGTTTTAGACTTTTAGTCAGCTCTTTGTCGATCAATACATTAAATTAATAAAAACTCGTGACAATTTTTTATTTATTTATTTTTAATTCAAATTTCTTTCAACTCATTTACAAAGTATAACATTTTCCAGGACCTACGCAGAATTAATATAAAATGAAGTAACTCAAGCTTTAACTCTAAGGCAAGTGGACAAGCGGTAAAGCCTAAAGGATAAAATTTACAGGTTTCGATTTGGAGCTACATCTTAGGGCCATTAGAGATTTGCCTTATCATTAATTTCAGGTTTCCGAGGTTAATCGATGTGCGTCGAGACATCCGGTTATCAAAAAACAAAAAAAAAAAACAAAACAAAAAAATTGTATATGGCAAGGCAATATCACTATTTGGACATAAATTTTTACATGTGTTTTTAGAGCGCTTTATAACTATGTGTTCAATTAATAATGCTTTATAATTTATTTATATTATTATTGTTTTTTAATCATATAAGTGTATAGTCTGTTACTATTGGCTGAGTCAATTGCCCACATAATGTTATGAAAAGATTGAATAATTAGAGTAGTAGATTCTTGGGTAAATTACACTAATATATAGTCCCTGTATTTTACTCTCTCTGTCATTTTAGTTCTTACATTTTTAATTTACTTGAATTTAACCTTAAATTTTGTATTATGTACTAAGACCTCATTTGGCAAGTGATTTTTTTAGTCAAAAAGTCACTAAAAAAATAAAAAAGTCAACAATCCATACCAAAAAGTTAAAAATTCTCTTGTCTCTCTACTTTTTGTAAAAAATCAAAAAGTCATCACAAACATACTAATTTTTTTAATTTATATTTTAGTCAAATAGTTAAAAAATTACTAAATTAGTATGTTCCACGAAGCCTTTAGTCCAATCATTAACTTCCGTCAAGATTTTTAACGGACAGAAATCATGTGCACAACATGTGACATGTTTCGAAAGGTAAAATAGACATTTTAAACCAATCTCCCTTCCATCGCTGCAACATCCAGAAACGAACCCCTCTTCACAGCCGTCACACCCCACCTTCACCACCAACGCCACTATGCACCTCCTTCAAGTGATATTGGATTTGTTACTTATTGGTTTGATTTTGATTTGGAAGTTTGAGGGTGTAGATTAGCATCCTTGTCTTGCCTTCACACTGTTTGATGAAATGTCTCTTTGGCATAAAACCTTTGTAAACTGCTTTAGCCAGACACTGGAAAACCAGAGGAAGCAAACTGTTTTACGTGTTCAATGTTTTTAATCAAAATGAAAATGAAAATCTAAGTCAAAATCAAATCAAAAAGAACAAAAAGGGTAAGGAAGATTGCGGTCGTGATCTCCAAATCTTGATTATCCCTATCTCCATTTGCAAATCTCCATCATCATCCATCTTATCTCGATATGTAGATCTCGATCTCCATCTTCAGAATTGTGATTTGAAAATCTCTATATGATTTCACCAGTCATGACGCCACATCTCTCCCATTCCTCCGTCCTGACGCAACCCACAACCCGCTACTTCAGCCCAGCCATAACCCCATCCCCTCCCTCAGCTGTGACGCCGCCACCTCCTCTTTCCCAGCCCCAACACCATCTCACCTTACCCAGATCTAACGCCACCTACCTATCCCTCCTCTAGCCCAGCCGTAATCCTCTTCTCTCAGCCGCAACGCCGTCTCCTTCCCCATCCCCACCACTCGCCGCCTCCTTTCCCTACCCCCAGCAACCCACCTGTTATCCCTTCTCTGTATGTCTGTCTCTCTATCTCTGTCGCCAATGCGACTCCAGCGAGTTATAACTCACCATGAGTTAATTGAGTTAACTCATTAGGTTTCATAGAATACGGGTAAATTTACCGTTTTGTCCCTTAAAATCAATCACATGAGACTCACATGTGCAATTTCCATCAAATTTGCTACAGAAGTTAATGATTGGATTAATTTAATATAAGGGTAAATTACACTGACACTCCTGATGTTTATATTTATTATAGTTCTCCCTTTTACCTTTTGAAAATTACATCTCTTTTTTTGAGGTTTAAAGTTTCATTATAAATTCCTCCCTCAGTAATTTAATTATTTTAAATACCAAGTTTGCCCTCATTGGGTAAATTACATTGACACTCCTCACATTTTAGAAATTGCAATCCTCTTCCTAAGGTTTAAAGTAGTATTACTAATTGCTTCCTCGGTTAGTATTAGTTGAAAAAAAAATTAATTAGAAAAAAAAATATTTGAAAAAAAAATTAATTGAAAAAAAATTTTGTCAGTAAAATTTTTATTTAAAAACCAACGCAAACTCATTTTTTGAATTAAAGTTTTTTCTCAAATTTACAAACTGAGACAAACATTTATAAACCAAAAAAATTATCAAATAAATTTTTATTACAGTTTTTTAAATTTTTATAAATATAAATTGAAAACTGAAAACGAAATAGTTACCAAACAGGCCTCAGATGGTAAAAATGTCGTAAAATTAATAAATAATTAAATAAGCTACCAGCGTAAGAAATGACTTATCAAAAAATTCTTAGGTTATGTATGGTTTGATTTTTAGAATTTTTTTTTTAAAAATTAAAAATTAATTTGGTTAAGAAATAAAAAAATAAAAAATAATTATCATTTAAGGATAAAAAATAATTATCATTTTAACTTGTGGATACATACGTATGGGTGTTTCAATTTAATTTCTAAAAAATTATTTCTAACCACTCGAAAGATAAAAATTATATAAAAATGATAATTATTTTTTATTTTTTTATTTCCTAACCAAATTAATTTTTAATTTTTTTAAAAAAAATTCTAAAAATCAAACCATACATATTCTAAGAATCTTTTGATAAGTCATTTCTTACATTGGTAACTTATTTAATTATTTGTTAATTTTACAACATTTTTACCATCTGAAGCATGTTTGGTAACCATTTCATTTTCAGTTTTCAATTTATATTTACAAAAATTTAAAAAACTGCCATAAAAACTTGTTTGATAATTTTTTAAATTTATAAATGGTTGTCTCAGTTTATAAATTTGAGAAAAAAAAGTAAATTCAAAAAATGAGCTTATATTGGTTTTTAAACAGAAATTTAAAAATTTTACTAACAAAATTTTTTTTCAAATAATTTTTTTTCCAATTAATTTTTTTTCAATGAATTTTTTTTCCAATTAATACTACATGAGGGGGCAATTAGTAATGTTACTTTAAACCTTATGGAGGGGATTGTAATTTCTAAAATGTGAGGGGTGTCAATGTAATTTACCCAATGAGAGAAAAGTTGGTATTTAAAAAAATTAAATTGCTGAGGGAAGAATCTGTAATGAAACTTTAAACCTCAGGGAAGAGATGTAATTTTCAAAATGTGAGGGGGAACTGTAATAAGCCTAAACCTCTTGGGGTGTCAGTGTAATTTACCCTTAATATAAATTGTAAAATTTAGGGTTAAACTCAAATAAATTAAAAGGATAGAAACTAAAATGACACACAGAATAAAGTATATAGATTATTAATGTAATTTATCCTAGATTCTTTATTTTGAACAAAAATTTAGACAAATTAATAAAATTAAAATGTAAGAATCAAATTATTCAATTTAAAACTCTAGAGATTAAATTAAAATTTAGGTCAAACTATATGATGAAAAATATAATTAATCCTATTTATTTTTTATTTTATTTTTTGTTACAAGAAAATCCTCACACTCTTTCAGACTAGGGTGTCATGTTGTCCCGACCTCTTAAGATAAGTTTTGCTTAAGTTAAGATTCGTACAATTACACCAAGTGTTGTGGTAGCAACAACTTGAAACTAATCTCGCAACCAACTGTGCTTTGCCTAGGAGGTTGGCTCAAGGAGTTTCGAACTTAAGAGCTAAAATTTTAGCCCCCAGGTCTTTACCAAGTGCGCTACAAGTCTTCGGTTTAATCCTATTTATTTATTAGGGCAAATTACATAAATAGTCCCCATAATTTGGACCTTGTGTCACTTTGATCCCTAATTTTTCAATTGTGACACATTTGATCCTGAATTTTGAATCTTGTTCCAAATAAGGACAATTGAATATATAATTAGATTTTTCAAGGGTAAAATTGTCAATTTGATAAAATCTAAACTAATTTGACAAAAATAAATGTCAAACAAATATTTTTGAATTTTTAAAAATTATTTCTACCTTCTAAAAATAAAATTATATAAAATTAATAAATCTTTTAGACATTTATTTATTTATTTTTATCAAATTAATTTTTATTATGTATTTGGATGATGATCATGTAAAATTAATTTTAAAAAATTAATCATGTAATTTTACATAATTTTATCATTGGTAGATAAAAATAATTTTAAAAAAATTAAAAATATTTTTTTGACATTTATTTTTATCAAATTAACGATTTTACTCTTGAAAAATCTCATAATATTTTCAATTGTTCTTATTTGAAACAAGATTCAAAATTTATGGTCAAATATATCACAATTGAAAAGTTAGAAATCAAAATGACACAAGTTCCAAACTATAGAGACTATTAAGTATAATTAACCCTATTTATTATATACATTCAATCTTATTCAAGGGACATCAAGTTAACGAAGTGAGAATATTCCCAAAAAAAAAAAAAAAAAAACTGAGAACAATTTGAGACTAGTATATGTATAACATACATTTGTATTATACTCTCATTCTATTCTCTCTCTCTCTCTCTCTCTCTCTCTCTCTCTCTCTCCCCCACACACATTCT
Source organism: Camellia lanceoleosa (assembly GCA_025200525.1). Classification (NCBI taxonomy): domain Eukaryota; kingdom Viridiplantae; phylum Streptophyta; class Magnoliopsida; order Ericales; family Theaceae; genus Camellia; species Camellia lanceoleosa. The sequence goes on from CM045772.1 coordinate 18,119,397, forward strand.
ATTCCGAAAATGGCGATTGATTAGTTCCAGATAAATCTACGTAGATATCAACATTGAGCATCAATCCTCAATTCTCACTCCCAATCCCTTCCTGGACCATGTCGGTGAACTTGTTCTCTCCCTCAATCCCGATGGCTTGTCTTGGAAATCCGTCGAACCCCTATCCAATGTAAGTATTTTTTTTAATGTAATTTTTATTTTATATATATATATATATATAAGTGCATCAATCTGGACTTCTTTTGCGAATTCTTAAGCTCATTGAGCATTTGGGCGTCCTGAATTTGTCATCCAACGATTCCATCAAATGCGCTATGAAAATCTATTGGTTGATCTTATAGGAGAGATGTTTACTTTGAAGGTATCGATTTGGATAATATATAGATCGATTTTGTTTGCATCATATAGTAGAATCCTCTTTTTGTTTGAAAATTTTCCGATTAATTTCTCATATTTTAGTTTGATTGAACACTATAAATTTTTATTTGGTCTTATTTCAATTGATTGTTTGTATTGGTTTGCTTAGGGATGGCAATTTGAACCTGGCCCGATGGGGACCCGACCTCCCGACCCCAATTAGCACAGTTTTCTCCAGAAAAATACCCCCGACAGGTCGGGGATGGTATTTAAAAATGAATCCCCGATAATTTTCGGGTCGGGGACGGTGATAAGTTTTTTCGCCTTGGCCCTGGCCCTGTCCCGTTTCTGCCTCACCTCTTTCTCCTCTCTCACTCACCTATCCGCTATATATACTTGTTGGCTTTTTTAGCTTTCGAAGGTTAATAATGTAAATTTACGCATGCCAGCAAGGATTAATTAGTCCTTACAGAATATTAATTGCCAACCAATTATCAGACGATTGTGTTAAAGTTTTTTCAACTTCAATGAAGAGGACTTTTGTTGGTGACTTATTTAGGAGAAATTAGTAAACAATAATAAGTGAAGAACAATTTCAGAATCTGAATTTCATTAAGTAAATAAAAACTTACAATGATCTAACTTAGCCTCTTAGAGGTCCATAACAACAAACTATTTGAAACTACTCCTAGGAAATGAAATCCAGTATAGGAATTGAAGTGCTAGAAATGTAAAGAACTGGAAAATGTAAAACTGGACAGAAAATGAAGTAAATAAACTGGTTTCTAGATTTGAGTCTGGGTCCTTCATTCTGGGGCATTTCTTGCTATTTATACTTCTCAGTGGTAACCGTCGAAGTGGGCTTCCAACCGTCCAAATGTCCTCCCATGATTGCTGCACATGCTCTCTCACAGTCAATCCCACTACGCCACTCTTGCAGTTGGGCTTCCCTCCTAATTTTGAATTTAAACTTTATGAGTAACCGTTAGGCCACATCAACTTGTATCTCTCGATTATTCTAGTGCTATGCAGATCTATTATTACCAATACAAACTGCCACATGTCCGACTTTGATTGGCAACTTGTATTAACTCCCCAAATTGTCCTCTTCGTGCCACGTACTAAATTGTGATTGGCTTTTACAAATTATACAGCCAACATTATCCCCCGCACTAATATATCTAATATTTGGTGATATTAGTAAACTAGTGCTATCTACCCACGTTCTAAGACATGCATGGACTCTGTATATTCTGGGAGTATAACTGCTTTTTGAATAATGAAGTAGTGAACTTCATTAAATCCTTGTGCTTTGCACTTCCATTCTTTGAGTAGACGAAAAGACTGGTATATCCCTAATGGCCAATCACACATTCTCTTACATTGATCGAGCACACGAGGAGTCTTTGGAAGATGATTGCAGGCCTCGAAAGAACCTTAATGCATTTATTGGTTACACCTATTCGCCTCTATTTATACAAGTCATGGAAGCTTTTGCAAATTACGAACCTTTAGACCAAGAATCTGCTAACTACAAACCTTTGGACCAAGCATTTGCAGGAATGGATCTTAGAAGCTCCTCTTCTGCCCCACCACTCTCCGTATAGGACAAAGCCACTTCTTCATCCCAGTCCACTAGCTGGGAAGGTTAGTCAAAACCTAATGAACCCCAATTAAGGGAGCGGATTCATCATCGATTTGTTGAATTCGATGATCCCCTTTCTATTCCTCCTTCTGCTCGGAGCTCAGTGGTTTACCTACCCCTATGTACCCATTGATCACCAACGCAGTCTGGAGGACAACTTGTTTGTGGCATGGTACACGTCTTCCATACCAGCAAAGATAGTGCGAGCAACTCCTCATTCAGACGAAGCACATGGACATAATTCATCATTCTTGGCTAAGAAGGCAAAACTTTGCTCTTCTGACTGGCTCGAATGCGTGAATAACCCGCAATTCCCCCCTTTCTTCGGGATGGAACCCTCTACACTTCCTCTCCCTCAGAATCCTCATTGGATGGAAGAATTGAAACTTACTCTTTTCGAAAATCAGTTTTTACCTTCTTACCAACTTCCAACTCTTCCAACTACATTTGAGCGATACAAAGCTCAACTTCTGCTTGTTGTCATCTCTCACTTGCCTTTCAATGTTCTTGGAGACGAGATTCCACTTAAAAACTTCCAATGAGCCTGTGATGTTATGACTCGGGGTCGTTCTCAACTCCATTGTCTAGACAGAACTTCAAGCTTTCTCGAATCAACTCCCACTCCTTCTTTATTGGCACAAAATTTCTTTGGCTACCAATGACTCTTTGGACAAAATTATAGCCAATCGAATTCAAGCTCAATATGAAGCAGAGAACCTTATTGAAAAATATGATGACTTCAAGAATAAGGGTTTAACGTACTGGAATGATTTAAATATGGATGAAATGGAGCAAGGTTTGAAAGAGACAGAGTTCGAGGTGGAAGCTGAATAACTTTTTCACCAAATAAGAGCATACCAATTGCAACAACCTAGCTTTGATAGGATAGAAGATAAAATAAAGAAAAAACATAAGTTCATTGAACACTGTTGGGTTAAATTTAATGAACTTGTTATTTTTTCTATTCCCTATTATTATGAAATCGAATTTGTAGCCAAGTAGGCTTTTCTAATGTAATTACTTACATATCAATAAAACTAGGGGTTTCTTTCCCTATTTGGCATGATCTAGTTTTATGTTCCAATTGCATGCTTGTGACCATTTTATTCACACATTTCAAATAGAATTAAAGCTTCGAATTAACCAATTTTTGCTTCGAAGCCTGATTTGAACATCTCCAAAGTATGGAATACTTGAAGCCTGATTTGAATATCTCCAAAGTATGAAATATAACTGACAATCTTTGCCTTAGGTCTTTTCATTCCAATCGCATAGTCAACATAATTTAACAGTTTTGAATTGACCAACCTTTGTATCAAAGTTACTTTTAAGTGCTTCGAAGTACTTTTAAAAGTAAAAATGCTACTTTCCAAAAAAAGGGTTTATTTTGACAAAAATTCCTAAAAGGAATTTTTCATGTTCAGGTAAGTCTTTTTTGGATTTTGATCCTTTACTTGACTTGGTACTGGCTTTGCAACTTTGAAGTCTAAATCATTAAAATACGAATCAAATTCCAGCTACAGAATACTTCAAAGTTCACATCGAAGGATTTTATCTTTTACAAGAAACCTAAGAGCAAGTCCCCAATCCCTTCAAAGCAAACCAAACGTAAACAATCTTGCATTCTTAAGCATAAAATGTGCTTCGAAGTCAACTACCTGCTCTCGAAGCCCTAGCTGGATGTTTGACATCTGGCCTTAGAGCCAAATCCTGGCTTCGAAGCCAAATATTTGTTTTTGGAGTGTTTGAGATACATTCCTCCCCCCCCCCAAAAAAAATAAATAAATAAATAAATAATCACCCTTGAGAGAAATTTTTCATGTTGTACTTTCAGGACTCTTATGAATTTTAAAAAAAAGGCTTAAACTCATATGGGTTCCAAAATCAGTCAAACAATTATCTCGGGTCTCTTTACCCATTTAGACGAATTGGGCATCTTTCGGACAAAAAGGTTTAAAAAACCCTTTCCCTTCGCACTTTTAACTTACTTGCTCGCCCAAAACACAAATACCCTTCATTTCTATTGCTCTCTCATTTTCTTTACTCTTTTTCTTAGCTTTGTCCTCTGAAAACTTCTACTAATAACTTCTTCCTTCTTGAAAGTACCAGTCGTGGAGCGCGTGAGCCCATCCGTAGCTTTGAAAAGGGTCATTGCTGAAGAGTGTGAGAAATACAAAGCCGGCGAACAAAATGCTATCGATGGGCGCATTTTCATTTCCTGTCGTCACAAGCAATAGGAATATGTGCTTGGGCCCATTTTTAGGAAGGCTCCTACTCAACTTTTTGCTTTATATCCGCATTTGGAGAATCACTGCCTCCTCTATAAAGATGGTTCGGATCGGGGAAGCTGGAGGATAAACTGACCCCATCACTGCTGGCCCACAGTAAGGCTAGAATGGGAAGAATAGTACGATCGAGTTATTCTCGCCAGGTCATTTCAAAAACTTTGCCTTTTTAACGCCCTTCAACTATCTAGGTTCATTATTTCGGAGGATCCATTTTTAATACCTGCTGCTCTTTGTTTTTGGAACTCTGCTTTTAATTTCTTCTAATTTAGATGTGGTATGATGGCCCCTACTGTCATTGACATTTGCCACCTTTTAGGGTTATCCCTTACTGGCACTCCCTTTGGTTTAGACTATCCTAGCCTTACCGTCTCTTTTTCTATTCCTCCTCTGAACTCATCCTATAGTGACTTTGTCACATCTGAGAACAAAAAGGAAGGTCCTGTAACTGATAGGGAACTCTTTTTTCTTTTCTTTTTTTTTTATTGTATTGGCTTTGTAAATTCCTCTTATGTATCTCTTCTCAAAGGATTATACCTGAGTTTGCCCATCTCGCTAAAGCTTTTGTTTTACATAAAAATGTAGCTTTAGCTCTATATGTTTTGGGTCATGTCTATAGAACTTGCTCCCAATTTTGTAAAAAATCCATGGATGCCAATCAAGGAGGCCCATTTTGGATACTTTAACTCTAGCTTTTTGCATATTTCACTGACTTGCACTCTAAATGCCTAAGATTTCTATCACCAGACCCTACCTCTTATGGCATGCAGTTTGCCAAGGTCTCTCTTTACCCTTCCAATTTTGCCTTCTACTTTTCTTTTTTCCATTGACTTCCAGCTTCCCCTTCTAGCCTCTTTTTCTGTCCCTTCGAAGCCAACATTGAACCAGCCTGGCTGAGGGCCTTTTTGGGTGACAAGTCCTACTCTAGGTCTCAACACAAAGATATGTGGGCTTCCATTCTGATTCTGAGGGAGCTTTTCACTAGCATTGTGAATCCTAGAGCTTATAAGTGTATTTCTGAGCCCTATTGCCCTACCCAATTTGCTAGGCAATTTGGATTCCCTCAGGGGATTGCTATCCCTCTCGGCAATCAATCCAACTCAAATCTTGTAAGCAGAGAACTGAAAGTTCCAAGGTCCAAATTGGAGAAAGCAACCTCCAAGTTGATCCAAGACTTAATTGATTTTGAATACTTACCCTTCATTCCTCAAGGCAATACATTGAAAAGATACTAGAATTGGTGGACGGCCAATATAGAGCTACACTTGGCCATCCCTCCTCAAGATTTGTTAGTGGGACTAGATGTACCTCAATGTGATAACCCTGGTTTGTATTATGCTAATTAATCTTAATTATGATTGTGATTATGTGTTTGATATGATTTTGAGTGTCATTTATATGAATATATATGGTTTTGAATTTCTATCTATTCATCGTAGGAAAATATGTTTGATTTGCTGCTTTAAAATTTAAATTGAAGGCCTTATCGGCCACAGAAACTGAAATTGATTACGCCATTGTGATTAGCGTAGTTTTTAGAGCCTATGGTGAAATCTAATTGAAAATTTATTTGAATCAAAGTAATTAGATTCAGAACGATTAATTTAGTGCCATTACTTAGCCTTAATTAAATTTGATTAGGCCAAGGTATATAAGGGGCCTTATTACACTCAATTCCTTCCCTTGAATTCATTTTGGTTGAAATTAGCTCTCTAGAGAAAGAGAGGGCCGAATTTAGAAGAGAGAGGGGGGCAACATTGAAGAGTTGCAAGAGAATTCAAGAACTAAGGGGGATTAGCTCAAGAATTAATCATAATTTGGAAGATTTGAGCTCCTAGGTGAGTAATTGAGCAAGGATTTATGAGTTTAAGTTTGTAATTTTGTGAATTCAAAATTAGATGGTGGTCAAGAACATAAATAGAGTTGATTTTGATGAATTTGAGGTTAATGAATGCATGCATGTAAGAAATTGTCATGAATTTGTATAATTGAGCATGAAATACATGATCCATGTTGAATCTTGATTTAAGCTCATGCTTTTGATCATCATCTACATCATTTGAGTTGGAAATAGAAGTTGTATTCCACATGCAAATACAATCCATAGAGGTATGAGTTTTAAATACATGAATTTGTTATGTTGGAAACAAGTTTGGTGTAATTTAGGGCATGCATGTAATTAATTCATGAGATTTGAGCTTCATAATGTGATGAATTAGTGTTCGTATCACGCTAGAGGATGTACACATGAGTTTTGGAGTCATAATATGCAAGGTATGTCAATTTGAATGCAAGTTTGAAGCTCAAATAGAATTCTAGAAAACCCAGGATTCGACATGTCCGCTCGAGCGGGGTAATGGCCGCTCGAGCATGAAATGCTAGCTCCCAGCAGTTTTGCAGACTCTGTCGTCCGCTCGAGCGGGGGAGAATCACGCTCTAACGTCCAAGGCACATGTTTGACCCTCAGCTCAAGCATCCGAAGTTGTGTTCGAGCGTGAATGTAAGGCAACCAGTACTTTTGCAGACCCAAGGGGTCCGCTCGAATGGGAAGCCCTGTTTTCAGAAATTTTGAAAAGATAATTTATGTTTCATTTTTCATTCCCTTTCTTTTCTAAGCACTCTTAGGCATACATTAAGTATTGTAAATGAGTTAAAAGGATAAGAAAGAATCCTAAGAGAGATGTACGAATTAAGAACAGATTGAATCGTTTGTGACCTATTATGTTCATGAAATGTGTAGGGTCAAGCACAAAAGCAAACCATTCAGCAGATCACTGTGAGTAATATCTTAGTAAAGATATTTTGAAGTATGTATTTGTCCAATTGCTTATTCCTATATAAGTCTTATAACCTTGTTAACTCGAATTGTGGACAAATATTTGTTATACGATTGATTGGGCCAAAGGCCGTTGGATACAATTGATTGGGCCGAAGGCCATTTGACCTGAATGAATAGGCCGAAGGCCATTTGACATGAATGATTGGGCCGAAGGCCGTTTGACATGAATAATTGGGCCAAATGCCGTCAGACATAAAGGAACTGGGCTCGAGGCCATTTGTTAAGAACGAGGTGGGCCAGAGGCCGTTTGATATGTTCAGGCTTGAAATCGCCTAATGCACTAGATAGAATTTTAAATGGGCCCAAGGCCGTCTGATATACGTAAATCTATCTCAAATATCATCCATGTATTTCCTTTATTTGATATTATTCACTAGGCATTCGCTCACGCTCATTCATGTGTGTGTAGGTGAGCAAAGAGATGTCCAAACCCAGCCCCGGTGAAGTGTGTGAGAAAAGTCAAGTTTCGAGGAATCAGCCTTAACGTCTCATGCATGAGACTCGTTTTTGCCCCTTTTGCTCTCTTGTTATGTTATAACTTTGCATTGTTAGCAAAAACGTTGAATCACTTTTGTATATAAGTTTTGGTTTGGCTAACTAAGACTTGAATGATCCTGCGTGTATAGAACTTTGAATTGGTTTCCTTTTGGTGTGAGTTGTTAATAAATACATATGTTTGATGTTTTGATGTGCCATGTAAGCACAACTCTTTAGACAATTTTTAAGTTTGCTTCCGTTTGGCCCCTTAACTCTGATGATACATGTTTTATTTGGTTTGAGGCCGTAGGTAATCCCTTGATTACTGGCCGATTATGACCTTAATCCAGAGGGGTGGGTTCGAGTTATGACACTCAGGCTAAGTCCAAGAAGACTGGGCTTATCATTCCTTCTACTACTCTTGCCATCCCAGTTCCTACTCTTGTTGCCACAGAGACTGCTCCTGCTGCATCTCCTCCTCCTCCTAGAGTCATTAGGGTTGCTTCGAAGAGAGGCATGCATTTCCATCTCTCATTTCTCTTCTCTTCTCTTTATAATGCCTTACTTATCTACTTATAGCTTCATTTTGATGCAAGAGCTTCACAAGTAGACTCTTCTCATAGGGCTCAAGCCCTAAACATTCTTTAAAACAAGCAGCGACAGCAACAGAAGAAAAGAAAACTTGTGCTTGATCCAGAAAACAAAAAGGTACCTGAAGAAACACCACTTAAGAGGTGGAAAAAAATAACAGTCTCCCCCTCTGATTTCATTAATGACCCTACTCATTAGGCAGCCGCCAAGGCAGTAGAGACGGAGCAATCTAAGGAATTGGTGGTTTTCCAGAGATCTGAGAAAAGGAGGCAGCAGCAGATATTAAGGAATGAATTTGCTGCTGCTGATACACTTCAAAGGGAAGGTGCAATGAGGCAATAAACTATCAAACATTATACTCTTCGCAGTTCTCCAATCATTACCACCACTACTTTTGAGACTGGTAATTTCTTTTAGTTTCTCTAGTAATTTCCTTTCCTAAGTTTTCAGCAATAAAACTTACCATTGCTTCTTATTTTTTGTCTTGCAGCAACAATTACTCCACCTCCTCCTCCTTCGACAATGGCTTCTTCTGTCCTGTCTGAAGGTAAAAGGCCATTAGAGGTAGTATCGAAAAGGAGAAAAAAGATTAACACCGAAGTGCCCTTAAGTGTAGAGCCCATCTAGATAGTACTTCCACTTCCCAGCTCTACACTTTCCATACCTTTTTTAAGGCAAGCCATCTCTATTTGTTTATGCCCGGGCTTAACTCCATATCTACCTCATCTAACCTTTACCTCAACCCAATTTACTCTCCCTACAATCCTAGTTGCTCCTTCATTACCTGAGAAGGCCCCGGTTGTCACCTCATTAATGATAGTTGGTGCTTCTAGAGAAGATACTGGTAGCTTACCAATTTCTTGTTCACCACTGCCATCTAGGTCCAGTCCCTCTTTCCTTGATCTGCTAGTGGCCAGGACTATAGACACTGCCAAGGACACTTCAACCCCTTCTCCTATCCCTATGTAACCATCTTTTCCAGACCTTTCTGCACTTTCCATGTCAGTGGAAGAGATGGACATTTTTGAAGCCCGGTTGGTTAGCCTTTTTGACACGCCTTTTTGACACACCTTCAACTACTCCAGCAGCCAATAGTGAAGCTAAGCCATTGGTCCTTGTTGACTCCCTCTTGGAAATTTTTGAGAGCTCTTCAACCATCTGCAGAGTTTCTTTGCCTCCATTGGACTTAGGCACCTGTTTGGAATTGCTGACATCATTTTCAAGGATCTCATTCGAAGCCTTATAAAGACCCACACTTAAGAATGGTTTCCTCCAATGCTGCAAAGTCATTAAGCAATCCAATATGGCCATTTCAAGCCACTTATCCTAAGCAGCAGCTACCATAGATTTCTATGTCAACATTTGCCACATTGCTAAAGCTGCAGAAAAGAAGCTATTGAAAGACAAGAAATTTGTTTCCCATATACATGCTGAGGTATCTGAATTGAAGGGATAACATTCTTCTGCTTCTTAATTTTGGATTCAGCTCTTGGAGAAAAAGGCTCAATTATAAGAGAAGTTAACAGCAGTTAACCTAGCCTTGGATCGAACTGCTACAAAGCTGCAGATTACCAATCAAAGGCTAGATGACCGTAGTCAAGATATGGCTACAGCCATTCAGTTGTTCCCATCCCTTAAGAGTAGAGAATCAATTATGAGGGAACAATTTAAGCATTGTACTGATTTTTGGGCCAATCTATGGCTGCATGTACTTAACTCTTTATGAAATGAAATTCTTATTTATTATTTGAGTGTTTTCATGTTTCTTTTGTTTAGCATTTCTCACATTTCTTGTGTTTTCAACACAATTGGATAATAAGGCTTCAAATACCTGCCATTGATTTTCTTGCGATGTACATAACCATTTAGATTTCTCAGATGGTATGCTCTCCCGGGCAGAACTTTATGGACTTGATATGGTCCTTCCCAATTAGGTAACCACTTACCAAATTTATGACTTTTAATTCCTATTAGGAGTATTGCTTTCCACACCAAATCACCTTCATCAACGCTAATATGCTTAACCTTCTTATTATAGCTTTTGACTGCTTTGTCTTTTGGAACATAATATTATTTAATGCCAGAATTCTAACTACATCATTGGCGAAGTCCTATAAGCCCATAGTACATCCAACAACAAGTTATGTCAATCCCTAGGATTGTCTTCCATAACTCTTTGTATTCTTTTTTTCAAGGACTTGTTGGATGATTCTGCCTGACCATACGCTTGTGCATAATGAGGGATGGAATTAATAAGACTAATTTCAAATTTTGCTATGAAAGATTTTACCATCTTTCCATCAAATACAGTCTCATTATCTATAGTTATGGTTTGTGGGATGCCAAATCTATGAATCAGATCTTTAATAAATACAATAACTTCAGTTTGATCCACAGCCTTATATGGTTTAGCTTTGACCCACTTAGTGAAGCAATCTGTGGCCACTAGGATGAAACAATGATGCTTTAAAGAGGCTGGATATATTTTTCTCATTATATCCATAGCCCAACCTCCAAATGGCCAAGGCTTCACAACTGTATGCAAATAATTTATTGGTACATGTCTTATCATGCCATGCTTGGCAACCTCTAGCGTACTCTATACAATCTTTAAGGATGGTTAAAAAATAGTAGGAATGCTTTCGAATCAACTATCTCATCTTCACACTAGGCTAATGGGCATCACAAATGCCTTCATGGACTTCAGCCATGGCTATCAATGCCTCTTTCAGCCCTAGACATTCCAATAACAACCCATCTGCTCCCAGTTTGTAAAGAGCATTACCATACACTATGTATTGCATAGACTGTAATTTAATCTTTCTGCTGGCCTTTGAAGATAGGCCAGTTAAGTACTGCATGATTGGATGCCTCCAATCTTGATCTTGTAAGTCATTATGATTGACTTCCAACACAACATTCATTTTAGCTAAAGGTGTTATTAATTTTCGATATGTTGCTTGACTTATGTTAAATTGAGTGTTATCTCTCCTTCTGAAATTCGAAGCCTTCTAAGCTACATCATTGGCTTTGTTATTCATGAACCTTAGAATATAAGTCATATTTGCTATCTGAAACTGAGAAAGCAAATGTAATGCAACAACATAATATGGTAACATACTTGCACTTTGATATTTGAAAATTCCTTTCATTTGGTTGACTACTAATTGAGAATCTCCAAATATATTAACTGCATGAGCTTGTAATCCAATAAGCATTTCCAGTCCTATTATTAAAGCTTCATATTCAGCTTGATTATTGGAACAAGTAATTTCATCAATCCTGAAACCATGTGTGGTTTTTACCTCTTGTGGTGACTTAATTACAACACCAATTCCAATCAAATCATTGGCCTTTGATCCGTCGAACCACATATGCCATGGCTCAACATTGACCATACCAAGATCCATTATCTCCTTGGTTTCTGTTTGACATGGATGATTTTCCAAGAAATTAGCCAAAACTTGTCCTTTTACTGCCTTTTGGGGGACATATTCTAGATGAAATTCTGATAAAGCTAATATCCATTTGCCAATTTTTCCTCTCAACATAGGTCTAGATAACATGTACTTAACCAAGTCTGTGGTTGCAATTACTAAGACAACAGTAGGCAAAAGATAATATCTTAATTTCATTGCTGCAAAGTACAATGCAAGGCACAACTTTTCTACAACTGAGTATTTACATTCACAATAATTTAAAAACCTACTAAGGTAATAAGCTGCTTGCTTCTTGCCTTCTTCATTGTCCTGGGCTAGAAAAACTCCTAATGAATCTTCTACTGCAGCAATGTATAACTTCAAGGGCTTGTCGCTCATTGGCAGCATCAACACTGGAGGCTTAGCCAAGTAGGCTTTAATTCTTTTGAAAGCAGCTTGATTCTCTGCTGTCTACACAAACTCTTCTTCATCTTTCAACTTTAATAAAGAAGAAAATACTTTAGTTTTCCCTGTAGTGTTAGAAATAAATCTTCGAAGAAAATTAACCTGACCAAGGAACTTTTATACTTCTTTCTTACTTGATGGAGGTTTGGCCTCAATGATGGCTTTGCCTTTATTCTGATCAATCTGTATTCTTTTCTTGTGCACAACATACCCCAAGAAGTTTCCAGCTGATACACCAAAAGCACATTTGAGAGGATTAAGCTTTAACTTGAACTTTATTATTCTTTCGAAAGCTACTACCAAGTGAACCAAGTGTTCTTTCATAGATTGGGACTTTACAACAATATCATCAATGTAACACTCTAGGTATGCTCCAATAAGATCATGAAAGAGAGTATTCATTGTCCACTGATATGTTACCCCAGCATTCTTTAGACCAAATGGTATTTTTACCCATTCGAAGGTGCCAATATTCTCAGGACACCTGAATGCTGTCTTGTGGACATCCTTCTCTGCAATACATATTTGGTTGTAACTAGAATGTCTATCCATCATATACAAAATCCTGTGTCTTGCTGAACTGTTTACCAATAGATCCACTATAGGTATGGGGTATTCATCTTTTGGAGTTGCTTTTGGAGTTGCCAAGTTCATATTTCTAAAATTGATGCATACCCTCATCTTGCCATTCTTTTTAACCACAGGCACAATGTTAGACAACCATTCAACATACCTGGCTATTCTAATGAAGTATGTTTTAAGGAGCTTGAGAATTTCCTCCTTCACTTTCTGAACCACTTCAGGGCTCATCCGTCTTGGTTTCTGCTTGTATGGTTTGAAGTTAGGCTTCATAGAGAGCCTATGTTCCATTAATGACCTATCCAATCCTGATAGTTCATTATAAGACAACGCAAAACAATCCTAATATTTCTTTAGGACTACTAACAACTAGTTCCTGTCAATAGAACTTAACCAAGTACTAATATAAGTGAGTTGTTGTGCAGAACTGTCCCCTAAATTGACTTCTTGCAAAGGGTCTTATACTTGAGCACTTACTAATGCTTCTCCTTCGACTTCTTCTACCTTCAAAGTAACTTCTTTGCTTTGTTCTGCTCTCATCTTCTCTAGTTCAACATCTCTGCCTTCTTCCTCATAGACAAAATCTGTTCATAAGGCTTCTTTTTCTTGTATTTCCTAGACTTTTGTTTTGCTGTCCAATGCATAGTACTTATCAAAGGTCAAAGGCCTGACCTTTTTTTGCTCCTAATTATAGCCAACCACTATGGCTTCCCTCTCTCATTCTAAAACTTTATGGACTATTGATTTTATGTCTAATGCTGAAAACTTGGCTAAAGCCAAGGGTTTGGCTTCTTGGGTCTCAACTTCTTGCCTATAACCAGGCATCATTGTCATCCTTGGTGACGAACTCTTCATTAGCACTCTCCTGCACTAAGTGTTTCAGGTGTGCTACTTCCTCATCAGCCGTCACTTCGACTGTTCCATCAAGTTTCCTCAATATACTGAGGGATGTCACTCCTTCAGTATATAACTTAGCCTCTGCAAAGTCAGCATAAACGATAAAGGGTTGAGGGCCTGCGTTGATCTCTTCTGTCTCTCCATTGCATAGGGCCATCACTATTTTCTGATGTAGAGAGGAAGGCACACATTTGTTAGTGCGGATCTAATCCCTGCCAAGTAAAGCATTATACTTGGCATTACTATCCATAACAAAGAATGATGTCATGCAATCTCTGGTTCCCACACTCAAGTTGATGGACAGGATGCCCTGAGCTATCTGCTTATCCCCAGCGAAGTTAGCAATGATTGTGCTGGTTGGGATTAATTTGGAATTTCTTTTTCCCAATTTCTTCAAAGAGGACTTTGGAAGTAGGTTCACTACAACCCCATTATCCACTAACACCTTGTTCATTTGTATCTCATCAAAATAAGCCTTGATATACAAAAGCTTAACGTGCTACATCATAGATGTTGTAGGATACTCGAAGCGATACGAGAGATTAATACTCACCTCTTCACTTTCATCTTCAGTTTCCATTGGTGTGGCAACTTCAGACTCATCTTGAATCATGCTAACTTATGAATCGTCACTAGAAACTAGAATATTGTCATCTTCCTGACCTTCTTGGTTTCCATCTTCAGCTTGGAACTCCTGTGGCAATATATATATACCATGCTTACTGACACTGGAGAAAATAAGCCAAACTGAACTGCTGGATACACTTGTTTCTTTTCCAAACTAACTTGTTCAGTTATTTCGGAAGCATCTTCCATGCTGCACTCTAGTACCTCAGTACTGGTGACTTCCTTCGAATTAACTCGTTTGTAGTCTGCTCCTATTAGCTTTTTGACCAAAAAGGTCTATTCAGTCATTAAGGATTTAAACATCTCATCTTCAGTCATTTCTTTTCTTTGGCCTAGTTCAACATCTCATTCTATCTCACTGTCACTTTCCATCAAGGTATTTTTAAGACATGCTAAACTAGATCTTTCCTTGGCTTTCAGTTCAGTGTGAACCCTACCCAACTTCTCTCTGCTAACACTTCTTTTTTTCTGAGGAGCCAATTTTGGACTTTCTTTTTCCTCTGTTTAGCCTTTTGACTGAGCCAATGAAGAGCTCTCTCCACTTTCCTTCAGATCCTTTTAGTACTGGGTGTACCTTTGCTGGATCTTCCTCCTTTGAGATCTAGAGATTACTAGAACCATATCTGGTTCCTTTTTTTTTTTTTTTTTGGTGCTTGAATAATACCCAATTATTTGGAGCCAACAAAGGAAGTTTAATCATTCTTCCCTTGTCTCCAAAGACATTTCTCTATGCAAGTATTTCCTTAGGCTTGTTCTGTATGACAAACCAGTCTAGCACCCCAGGTACCCATGAACTCACTAGTTCAGTTGCTGAACTTGCTTTCCCAGTCTTTGAAGCCACCTTTGAAGCTAACTGTTGAGGCCAATCACTGGTTCTGTATGACAAACTAGTCTAGCACCCCAGGTACCCATTAACTCACTAGTTCAGTTGCTGAACTTGCTTTCCCAGTCTTTGAAGCCACCTTTGAAGCTAACTGTTGAGGCCAATCACTAGCTCTGGCACCCTGCTACGAGCCTGATTCAGGCCTTCTTTCAAGGTAGTTGCCTTGCATCTTGTTCAAAATTGACTTTGGAGGACAATTACTAGCTCTGATTCCCTGACTTGAGCCCAATTTAAGCCTTCTCTCAGGATAATTGCCTTCCATCTTATAGTAATTGGGTGGTCTGAACTCATGCAGAAGTCTCTTACCCTTGGATTACATTCTAGTGGCTGGTGGTCCAGCCAAGAATGGCTGATGTCTAGGACCAGTTGGATATGGCCTCTTGTTGTAGGTATTGATTGACTTAGGGCGTCTATGTATATCTTTGTAATACTGTTTCCCATAAATTGGAAGCCTTTTCAGCCATTTGTAACTTAACCTTCATCTGGGACACATCCGTTGCATGACAGCTGCCTCAAGAGAGTCATCATCCAGTGCTTCCTCACTAGAGTCATCCTTTTGGTCCGCAAAGCTTTGTCTATTTATCGATGAACTTCTGGTATCCTTCTTGAAAGTAGTTTGGCTAGCAACATGCATCTGCACATTAACCTCCTCCAATTCCTTCAAGGATAGGTTTTGAAAATTTGGCATGCCAACATTGGCTGTAACCTCCTCAATCTTTGGGAACGGGTTGGTGTCAATTCCATAGCTTTCTCTACTTTGGCTAGAAACTTTAAACTCCCATTTCGAATCTGTTATTGGATCATGTCCCGAAAAACAATATAGTTTTTAGTTGAATAAGACCAAGAATTGTGTCATTTACAGTACATTTTTTCTTTAAGTTCTTCTGGTAACTTTAGGAAATTTGCTGCAAGCAAATGATCAAAAATTTCATCTGCTTTTGTTAAATCAAAAGAATGCTTCCTAGGAAGGTCTTTCTTTTTAAACTGCTGGTCTATTGTGGTGTCCTTTTGAATTAACGCCTCACAGATCATAGGCTCTTTCCCGACGATTTCTGCTGCATCAATTTCATAATTAGGGTCCCTATAATAAGTCTTACATGATGCATTACTTTGATCCTATTCTTCCTCAAGTAAAGATTCATATCTAGACACATTATAGGTTAATTCACTAAGTCTCAAAACTTAGTTGAATTGAACTTCTTTCGAAACCTAAACTCTAAATCATTTTGAGCTAATCTCACAAATTCAAGCTCTAGTAGAATGACCCTACACTTGTTTCATGCTTTTTTGAATATGGCAATAAATTGAACAGCCTTCTCATCAAGCCTTTGGCTCAACCTTGCTAAATCTGCCATGGAAACTTCAGGCTTTGTTTGGAAGAATTGGACATGAAATGCCTCCTCCATTTGCTGCCAAGTTTGAATAGAGCCAAGTGTAAGGTTAATATACCATACAAAGGCTGCCCCAGTTAAATAATTTGGAAAGAGTCTCAACTTCATATAATTATTATTGGTAAATTCACCACATTGGCTTGCGAACCTGGCAATATGTTCTACTGTTGAGTAGTTTCTATTTCTATAAAAGAGAGCAAAGTCTGATATTCTAAACCCCATTGGGTATTTATGCACCCTATCCACCCATTCTGGGTATGACTTTCTATATACAGGAGTCTGAACCCCCCGAGCCATAGGTCTACACATTTCTATGACAATATCAGCAATTCGGTCCATAGGAACCATATTTTGTGCTTGTTCGACTACTACTAGAGGAACAAACACAGGGTTTGGTGGAATCTCATGTGCTTGAGGTTCGCTTGGTCCATAGGGAGGTATATTTAGGACTGGCTATGCCTGTAGTACTGGTTGTTGTTGGAGGTATGGTTGACCTCTTTGGGCCTATCTTGCAAAAAGACCTACGAAAGGTGTTGTAAGAGGAGGAACATGTGTTGTTTATCTCGCAGCCATAGAAAACCCTTCTAACCCCTCGGGTGTGAATTCGAACAGAGGGTTAGTGAACACGCTTGTGCCAGGCATGGTTTCGAACAAGGGATTTAGAAACATTCTCATGTCATTTTCTTGTGTTGGCCCAGATCCACCAATTTGTATGGCTTCACTGTTAGATAATGAGATATTTTGATTTACCAAAGGCCTCGAAGGAGGTTCATGCCATGACTGAGGTACAGGTGATGGTCTTTCATAATTTTGATTACTAGTCTGACCATTAGTATGTCCATTAATTTGCATAGGCTGCTTATCTCTAGCCAATCTTTGCTGAAGAACATTTGAATTTTCCTCTATATGCCTTGTGATAGTTGGTTGATGGGAATTCATTCGATCCATGAAGGATATTGCCCATCTTTCCATTGTATACATGCTATCCCATGGCATCTACCACGCCTCCCCACGAATTCATTGGTTGGGTAGACAGAACAGTGGATGGTCCAATTCTATGGCCTCGTCCAATATTTTGAACATGTAGTGAATGCTCCGAGGTGCTGGTCTTTTCAACCATAGGTTCTAATAAGATAGGTGCTTCCATAGAATGTGTTATCTCATTATCTTCTAAATCAGGCACTTCTACCTCTTTCTCCACACCTTCTTCCAGGCATTCATTTTTTCCTTGTCTCCTATGTCTAGCTATTTTAGAGTCCTATTGGGCGTGCCAAAAATATATGTTGGCTTTTTTGGCTTTCGAAGGTTAATAACGTAAATTTAAGCATGCCAGTAAGGATCAATTAGTCCTTATAGAATATTAATTGCCAATCAATTATCAGACGATTGTGTTATAGTTCTTTTCAACCTCAATGAAAATGACATTTACTGGTAGCTTGTTTAGGAGAAATTAGTAAACAATAATAAGTGAAAACAATTTCAGAATCTGAATTTCATTAAGTAAATGAAAACTTACAATGATCTGACCCAACCTCATAGAGGTTCATTGCAACAAACTATTTGAAATTACTCCTAGGACATGAAGTGCTATACAGGAATTGAAGCACTAGAAATGTAAAGAACTGAAAAATGTAAAACTGGATAGAAAATGAAGTAAATAAATTGGTTTTTGGATCTGAGTCTGGGTCTTTCATTTTGGGGCATTCCTTGCTATTTATACTTCTCAGTGGTAACCGTCGAAGTGGGTTTCCAACCGTCGAAATGTCCTCCCATGATTACTGAACATGCTCTCTCACAGTCATTCTCACTATGCCACTCTTACAGTTAGGCTTCCCTCCTGATTTTGAATTTAAACTTTATGAGTAACCGTTAGGCCACATCATCTTATATCTCTCGATTGTTCTAGTGCTACGCAGATCCATTATTACCAATATGAACTGCTACATGTCCAACTTTGATTAGCAACTTATATTAACTCCCCAAATTGCCCTCTTCATGCCACATGTTAAATTGTGATTGGCTTTTACAAATTATACAGCCAATAATACTCATCTCTCTCTCTCTCACACACACACACACAAACATACATCTCAAATCTAATCCCTCCATTCACCTCTCTCTGTCTCTCATCTCTCCACAGCCATGGCCGTACTCCGCCACTTGATACCGGCAGTGCAACTAGAGTCTGCATCTTCTCTCTCAAGTTCATTGCACCAGAGCTTTGACCGCTTCGTCGCTCGTCGCACCAAAGCTCCTTCACTCCACTCCCGATTGAGACCTCTGTTGCATCAGAGCACCGACCACCCCGTTGTTTGTCGCACCGAAGCTCTTTAACTCCGTCACTAATCAAGATATCTCTTCTCTCTCCCTCTATGTATGTGTGTGTGTGTGTGTATGTGATGACGACGACTCAAATCTGCAGATTTGAGCTTCGCCTCAATGTTGATGCCACCGCCGTCCTCTACCGCCAAAAATCCTATGTTTTCTCCTGATGTCAGCTTAAAACCTTAACATTCTTCTTCTTCTTCTTCTTCTTCTTCTTCTTCTTCTTCTTCTCTCTCTCTCTCTCTGTGATGATGATAATGACGACAACGACTCAGATCTGCAAATCTGAGCTTCGCCACAATGTTGTTGTTGATTACTATTATTGTTGTTGTTATGATAGATTTGGATATGTGGAGATTTCATATCATATCCATATCTTTATTTTTTATTTTTAGTTGTTGATTATTGTTGTTGTTGTTGTTGTTATTGATGTTGTTGATGATGATGATGATGATGATGATGATGATGATGATGAAACAAATTTGTTGAGTAATTTTGAGAGTTGTAGGGTTTTGTGCCATTTCAATCCCTGTAAGCTCTATTTTCATGGGTTTTGGGCCATCCCCGTCGGGGATTTTTTAGGGTCGGGGAAACCGGATCCCCGTTAGGGGGCCCGAGGAGAGGGGGTGATGGGTTCCCCGCTGGGGATCAGGGGGAGACGGAAATTCTATACTTTTGGGAATCTGGGACGGGTAGTGCAATCCCTGGCCCCGCCCTGGCCCATTGCCATTCCTAGGTTTGCTCAAAAGTTTTCTGATGAATTTCTCATATTTCGATCATGTTAGCTTATTCCACAATAGGTAAATCAATGAGATGTTTGATTATCTTATTCCACAATTTCTCATATTGATTGTACAATAGATTGTAACCTTTGGTTGCTCATTGGCCAAGCATCGAAAATCAACTACCTTGGAAGCGAAGGACATTCTTCTACACCTTGGTTAGTCATGCAGGAATAAATCTTCTTGGCTTGTGTATTTGTCTTAATGAACTATGTGGTACTTGATGTTCCAGTTGTGTTTTGTTTCAGACAGAAACTGGAATATAACTCTTCTTGGGTTTAGTGGAGATGAGATTAAGATTTACCAAAAACTAGTAAGAACCTACTAGACTCTATTTTTGACAGAAATAGGGTAGAGAGGAATAGAACACAGGATATGTATTTTGTGGCTAAATACTAGTGATAAGTTTTACTTGGTCTTATGATCTCACTACAACAAAAAAAAAAAAAAGGTTTTTTACGGCGCCAAATGCACACCGTGGATATGATTCTACAATGCGCAAAGTAACGTCATATTATAGCCAGTCATAGAAAGTCATTCACTTTCAACTGCCATTAAAACTTTTAACAACGCATCTTATACGTTATGTTTAATTTTTCTACGACTACTTTTGCATGTCATTAATTCAAGAGACAAATCACGACGCTTATTGCTAGTCATTAAATATTTAACACAACAGCCTATTTTGCCCGTCATAGAATATGTTTTTTTTTTTTTTTTTTAATTCAACAGGTTCTATTTCACCTGTTTTGTACAATCTAAAAAAACATTACAAACCAGTTTCAGAAATATATATATATAAGTATCAATCAATCACCAAAATATTATTTCAAACATCAAAAAAACTATTCATAAGTTTTGAACATCCAAAAATTGTCTGTACATTCCAAACCATTCAAAAACTATGTTTCTAAACATCAAAAATTGTCAACTTCAAAACCGTTCAAAAAGATCTAAATCATCCCCCCCCCCCTCCCTTCCCTAAAAAAAAAAAACTATCTTTTAGTTCTAAACAGTACAAAATTTACCCAAATATCTTCTTGCGAATGCACCATCATGGGTTGATTCAATTGCATCAACACTAAGCTTGTGCCCTCCATATCTTTATATTAGAAAATTCCGAGTAGCTTGGATTTCGTCTTCAGAAGCTTCCCTTCTTAGAGCAACCAAGCTTAAAACAACATCAGTAGAAAAAGCATATATTGGATCATAAGCATGGATAAAGTACTCCTAAAAAAATAAGATAGTGGCTCATACCTGCATGAATTAAACTGATTTGATTACTTCATAATAGCAATTATAAAGTTAGCACTTACCACTAATTTTTGCCTAGGATAGCTTTAATTCCAACTTCTACAAAAATTCATAGGTTGCCTCTTTACCACATAACAAGAAAGACACTTTCTATTATTATCTATCAATCTAACATAATTAAATCAAGAAAAATCATGTTGAAAAGGGAAGCAAAATGAGGCTCAAGACAAGAGAAACAAAAATTCCTAGTTATTTGCTTGTATTACAAACAGCAGTGGGGTGTAAATAAAAAAGTTAACATTCATTCAAAAAAATCATGAGAAGTCAACCTTGATAACATGTTGCCCTCAATGGACCAAACAACAACGGGGGTGTAAATATTGAAGAGTTTGATACATTAGATAATATCCACATATAAATAATATGATATATAAAAAATAAAAATAAAAAAGCTGCAAACCTATACTAAATCCTGCAAACCTCCCTCTCTTTTTCCACACTATGATAGTTTTTAGGCAAGATTTCTGAAGCAAATGCATGGGATTTCCGTCACTAACCAGTTATAAACTATTCTAGAAGAAGCAAATCATAATTAAATAAAGTAAAATTCATATAGCATGGAGAACAATAAAAACTGGATGCTCATCGCAACAGAGGCTCCAAGCGGGTTTTGTAAGCCTGAGAAATTTTTGTAAGAATCATAATGTTAACCAAAACCTGACCTATTTACCAGTCATGTTAGAAGGCTTGATACAGAACACAAGGACTAGTATAATTGGCCAACCAAAGCCTAACCCTCCTGACCTATATACTTCATTGATTTGATATAATTTGCTTTAGAGCTGAAAAATATGAATTTTTTTTTCTTGTACATAGTTGAAATAAATGAATTCATAACAAATTAAAACAACATGTTGAACCACTGACACTTCACAATCAAAATTGTAAAGTTAAAAATCTAATCATTCCCAAAATTAAAAATTGTTAGATACTATATTTTCTAAGAAAAAACTTATTAAGGAGATATAAGCCCCCAGTAGGGTAGCCTTGAAACCAATTCCAAACACTTAAGTTTAGTTAATTGGGTCAGCTTCTTGCCTCTTGGAGAAGTGTTAACTACAGTAGCCTAAGGAGACAAAAAAAAAAGACATCTTATGTAGCTTCTGCATTCTTTCTCAATAAATGCAATAAAATTGCAATCACAATAATCCATGAGAAAGAGAGTAAAAAAATGTTGGCCCAAACTTACAAGCATAGTTCTAAAAACCGGTCGATACGCTACGTATCGGCCGATACGTATCGAAAAAATAGAGCATCGCGATGGATACAGGCCGGTCTACCGTTGAGATTGAAAATCCCAGACATATCGGCCGAGTCTCGGTACATATCGGTCTATAACCATTACACAAACTGTTACACAAGCTGCGACTGACCGATACTCACTGGTTCGGACCAGTACGGGAAAGAAAAAGTTGAAAAACCTGTAAAATGATTTTTAAAATTTCACCGCTGCGACACCCGATTCCCGATACATACCGATCGATACTACCGATACTCAGCGATCGATACCGATACCGTTACGTTACCCGATACCGTGATTTAGAACCATGCTTACAAGTTTCAATTGCCGAGGATATGGATAGTGGCGGAGCCAGAAAATTAAATTAGGAGAGGCACTTATTAATTACAATTTTATTTTTTTTTTCATAACCAACAATAAGAAGATAATAATAATTTTTGAATTAATATTAAGTAAAAAAATTAAATAAATTATTACAAAAGTATTTCACATAAAATTTTATAATTAATTTCGAGTAAAATTGAAAAGAAAGTATTGCGTGTAACTATGTATCATGGACAATGTAAAAAAGTCATATATTTAAGTCGTAAAATAAATTATATAATGGTAAGATCAATCAAATTTTTACCAAATTTGAGTAAAAATTTCATATAATAGTGACATCACGTCATTATTGACATATGATATCACCAACCAATAGTAAAGTAACATATGAAGGATGAACTCTAAATTGAAATAAAACTAACACTCTAGTAATTTTTACATATATATAATGAGATTAATTATATTTGTATATCAATAATGATGGATATTACCTTTATATTGAGATTTTTTTACAAAATTTTCATTCATAAAAATATAATTTGTTGTAGTCACTTCATTTTCAATAAAACAATCACTATTGTTTTCATAAATTTAAAAATGCCCTTGATATTTTATTCTAAGTATTATTTTTTTTTTAAATTTTATTTATATACGTATGTAAAAAAAAAATTTTAAAAAAGGGAGAAAAATCCAGGGGGCACATGACCCCCCTAGTCCCCATGTAGCTCCGCCATGCACCAGGAGAACAATAATTAACAGTCAAAATATTGACACCGTCCTGTAATAAGATATTGAGAGAGGATATATATATATATATGCACAAGAATAGTGAACTCATGTCACAGTTTCTATCTATCAAAAAGTAGAATAATGCAGATAAAAATTGAATAATAAACAATAGAAAATAAAGCAGAATATACAATAAATAAAATTACATTAAAAGGAAATATAACTATAGAAAAACAAAGACATGAAAATAGGAATAATAGTAAATTCACTGAATAATCGTTATAATACTTCAATAGTACACCTCATAATTTTGGTAAAATATAGAAACAAGATAAATTGTTGTAGAGAAACTGCTTATGCACTCATGCAACAGAACAAGTATCATGAAACTTTTGAATTAACTCAAAACTATTAAAAATAAGGATTTATTGATGTATAAAAAACAAATCGAAGAAAAGACCATAGACTCCACTGTAATGCATTACATATCAAAAGTTTGAACTACCTACTCTTGAATATTAATCAATCTTACGTAGGCTTCTTCTTCCTTGTTTTTATAATAAAAAAAATATATCATATTTTGTCTTTATTAGAAAACTTTATTGGCTTAAACAAAAAATCTACTAATACAAATTTTTAGGTATTCCAAATCAGTCATGGCAAAGAAACAAACAATTGGTATTAAAGTAAACACACTCCACTACTTAAGCAATCAAAAGAAGGCCGTTCAAAAACCAATTGGGGCAATGTCTTAAATAAATCCAACCAAATCAAACTAAACCTTGTGTTCCAATTTCTTGAAAAAAAAATAAATAAATAAATAAAATTAGAAAGATAAGGGAAGAGAGTACTTTAGTGCTAGTCAGCACCATAAGTGCAAAAGGGCTGACTTGGGAAACCAACACCAAAAAGCGATTCCTATGCTTGTTTAATTTCCACAAGATTGAATTAGGAAATGCGATCAAACTGGAATTCCATGTTTAGCCTAAAGCTAGTTGGGGTAGCTTTTTCCCAAATGCTTTTTTCCAAATGCGGTTTTCAATTGTTTCCCATTTCAATGTTTTTTTTTCATTCCACCCTGAGCAAATTGATAATTTCCTGACCGCCCCTCTGACACAAAATAGACAACAAACAATACATAAAGAAATTTCTTGGCCCCATAAAACAAGAATAAACATTGACAGAACATATATAACAAATATTATATATAGAGTTACGTAGCTTTGAATTCTATTGGTTGTAAAAGTGCTTCAAGGAATCCAACAAACAAAAAACCACACACACACAAAAGAAAATAGAAAAAAGAAAAAGAAGCTTACCTTGATCATCTTTATCCATCTATGCCTTTGTTTCAGCAATTATTTTGAAGAAATACTCACTACAATTCATGATAAGGGGTATTACTGTGAGTCCCTCACCGTAGTAATTGCTATGACTTAAAACTACGTAATTTTAATTGTTTAAAATTTGCAATGAATTTAGCTCTTTCAAATACAATCCGTAGACCTTCCAGCATAAAAAGAAATTTACAATCTGCAGCCACAATAAAACTTATAAAATAAAATAAATCCTTTCCATCTTCAAAAAAAAAAAAAAATCCAATCTGCACAAATTTAGCTCTTTCAAATACAATCTGTAGGCTTTCCAGCATAAAAACAAATTTACAATTTACAGCCACAATAAAGCTTATAAAATAAATCCTTTCCATCTTCAAAAAAAAAAAAAAAAATACAATCTGCACAATTTGATGCTCTGTTATGTATCAAACACAAATAAAATAAAACACAATATCTAACAGTGGTTTCTCCTTAAATAAACCTTGAATCCATTTTAATTTAATTATGAAAAATAAAGCAAAAGGGTGGCCATTTAATTCTCAAATAAAGCATAAGATTCTTGTAATATTATATTAAAATCCCCAATCCAAAACACAATCTCTATTTGATACGAAAATAAATCACCATATATATACACATAATAATATATTAAAACAAGAATATTATATATTGTAAAAATATAATATATATATATATTCAAACCTGAGTGTCGAAGATTCAATTACGAGACAAATAAGCAACCTCAATGACAATGTTAATAGTGGAGCCATGGTACAACAATAGCGGAGAAAGGTCGGAGCAACCGTAGGAACAACAGAGCAATGGTGGAGATACGGTAGAGCAACAGTTGAGAACCCAAACCCTCCTAACGTTTTGTAGGGGTTTTCATTGTTTTGTATTTTAATTTTTGTCTGAATTTTCATCTTTAAGTCACAACAGTTACTGCTGTGAGGGACTCACAGTAGTTATTGCTATGAGGGACTCACAATAGTACCCCCGAACCCAACACTTGAACACCAACAAAATCAAAATAAATAAATAAATAAATGTTAGGGTTTTTACTGAGAGAGAGAAACAGGAGGAAATACATACCAATTATTATGGAGAAATTAGTGATGACGAGAAGCCAAGCTCGCCAACGGTGGTGATAGAAGGAGAGAGGAGAAGAGAAGCCAAATTTCCCAAATTTTTTGAAAGGAGAAAGGAGTCCAAATTTCCCAATTTTCGAAAGAGGAGACGAGAAGCCAAATTCCCTAGATTGTTTTAATAGAGAGTGTGTATGTATGTGTATAATTGATGTTGGGGCTAAAGAGGTGGAGCTTTTGATTGTTTATTTTTGTTTTTTATTTTTATTTTTATTTTTTAGTATTTGGCACTCGAAATTTTTATTTTGGCGTTATTTTTGTTTTCAGAACGACAATTGCGTGTTGTGGAAAGTACAATATTTTAAACGGCTGGCTTTTTGTATGCCGTGGATAGTGCAAATTTTAACGGCTGGCTTTTTGTGTGCCGTGAAATGTTTAATATTTCTAAGAGCCGGTGTACACGTGTCGTGCATAGTTGATGTACTAACGGCATACCATATGCACGTCATAGAAAGTTTTATTATTTACGACTAACATTGCAAGCTGTAAAAAAATCATCGTTATTAGCGTTCACAACCTACGCAATAGACATGTCGTGGTTGGGAAATTATTTATAATATGCAAAAAAAACAAGTCATAAAAGTGAGAAATCACGACTTACATTTACTGTATGTCGTTGATATAAAGTCGTAAAAACCTAGTTCTGTTGTAGTGAGTATAATTATCGCAAATTTCTAACTAAAATTACAAAGCTTTAGGTATATTGAGATAGCTTTTCAAAACCTTTGGAATCAAAACCAAAATATGTCTTATTTATTTCTTAAAAATAGGAAATCCCCATTGAAGTAGTTACAAGCTCCCTTGCCGCTCCAATAGTTTTAGTAAAAAATTCCCAGATATTCAATGTTTATGTCTTCATGGTATGCTATGCTTTGGTTGTTGGTATGCTCTGGTTGTTGATGAGTTAGATTACCGTGTGGTTAGGTCTAAATGGCTAATTTGAGGCAAATCAGGAAGTGTGTGCTGTTATGCTACCTGGTTTTTGAGTTTTTCCTTCTTTGTCTGATGTTGTGGTTTCATCTTTCGCTCTCTTTTTTTGTTGGTTTCTCACCAACTGGCGCTTGGAGCTTTGTATTAGCTCCAAGCTCTTATTTATTGATGTAATCTATCATACCTTATATGTTTTCATCAATAAAAATTTTCTTTGCTGATCAAAAAAAAAAATGTATACTAATGTTCATGATAGTTCTTTAACCACTAAAGTTTGTTCATATATTCATACTTTATTTCCTTGAGGGAAAGGTTATGGTACACATCCCTCAAATAATGTGTATCATATGTATCTTATAATTAGAGAAAAAAATAGTACAATTTCATATTTTTTGAGTCATAACCTTAAAAAAAAAAAAAAAAAAATCATAACCAAACACTACATGATACATAACCAAACATCTCAAAATAATATCATAATTAAATAAGAATATTAGTCATAATTAAAGAAAAAAAATAATGCAACTAAATATGCATATATGGTATGGGATGTGTATTATAGAATCCTCATTTCCTTAATTTATTTGTTATAAATAAATTATAAACACTCCATATTCCTATCACAAACATTTCATTTCGTAGGTTTCCCTATGTCTGAATGACCATACCTTCCTTCTTTCTCTCTTTCATTTTTATCGTCCATCAATCAAAAAGAAAACATAATTTATTTTTCAAATTTTCATTTCCTCTTATAGTTATGTAGCCCCTTGTGAAATATGCATGGCCAACTTATCCAAGTCCTTATAAGAACTCCCATCTTCTTTTATGGCATCTAATGCTGCCCTACGTAGCTTCCCTACTCTCTCATTCCCAATCTGTTGCTTGCTCACCGACTCAGCCACAACTCGGGCCAACTCATCCGAGTTCGGAACCGTTTGTGCACCCTCACAAATCCTAATTGCAACCTTTAGCTCATCCACCAATAGAGTGGCATTCAAAAATTGTTCACCCTCCATTGCCCATGCTAGCATTGGCACCCCGGCAACTAGCCCTTCAAGAACCGAGTTCCAACCACAGTGAGTCAAAAATGTCCCAATGGCTCGGTGTCTCAATATCATCACCTGTGGGGCCCAATCTTTTACGATCAACCCTCTTCCAATCACACGATCTTCGAAACCTAGTGGTACCCGCCGTAATCTCCCTCCACGTGTCCTTTTGGGGCCTACTTGACACACCATAAAAACTTAGCTTCACTTTTCTGCAACCCAGATGCTATTTCCTCCATTTGATTGTTGTTCAACACAACTTTGACTCCCAAAACACACGTACACCACCGTGCGATCTTCACACGTGTCAAGCCAAGATGATATATCACTGGCCAATTCCGGTCTCGATCCAGATCTTTTTGCTGATGAATCATCCTCAGTAGGTTGTAACGGCCCCACCGCCCACACCCGATCATGGCCCGCTTCCTCCGTCACGCGGTCGTAATAAACTCATTCCAACTCACTGAACGAGTTAAACACGAGTCCAGAACTCGCCATATTAGCAAGAACACCATCTTTCAAGAATTCCGAAATTGGGTCTCCCTCCACGTAGCAAGTACTATACAGAAAACGAAGCTGCCAGAAAGGGTAAATCGGGGAATTCGGAATTCTCGACAGAGAGATCAGACGGTTGGGCTCATTCAGATCATCATTCTCCGGTGGGTATCGACGCAGCGAATAAATGATTGACATGGCCATTGCACCTAAAGATGAGAACATGAATCGGTGAATCCCGAGCTGACACGCAAGCTGGTGGGTCCACCACAGGAACATGTCGGAGACGATGGCCACCGAGGGAGAAGGGTGGTTTTGGAGCCAATGTAGGATGGGGGTGAAGAGTTGGTGCATAGAGCGCATGATAGCAGGGAAGGCTATGGGAGGGAGGTCTTTGACGTTCTCTGCGCCGGTGGGGAGTGAGGGGTGTGCAGGATGGTGATGGTGAGTCCACGTGTGGCCAGTTGGTTGGTTAGGTCCAAGAGGGGCATCATGTGCCCCGGCGCAGGATAAGGGAAAACTAGCACGTGTGCGCCGCTGGTAGAGGTGGTCATGGTGTCTGGGTCTTCGGAAGTTTGGATAGCTGGTGCCAGTATATGTATATATCCTAGTTTTAAATTGCGGTATCAGGCTAACGTAACGGTATCAATCGCGAAGTATCGGTATCGATAATATCGATTGATACATATTGGAAATCAGACGTCGTGGCGATGAAATGTTAAAAATTGGTTCACAGGTTTTTCAGATTTTTCTTTTCCATACTAGTCTGAACCAGTGAGTATCGGTCAATCGTGGTTTGTGTAACAGCTTGTATAATAGTTATAGATTGATACGTACCGAGACTCGGCCGATACGCTTGCAATTTTCAATCTTAGCAGTATACTGACCTGTATCCACTACAAAAAAAAAAAGCAGCATTGGCAACCAAAACTGTAAATTTCGTCGCTGAAAGTAGGACATTTGGCGACTAAAATTGAATTAGTAGCCAAAAGTGAAGACTTTTTGCGACTAGAACAGTTTAGTAGCCAAATGTAGACTTATTGGCGACTAAAAATCAGATTAGTCGCTGATTACATGGGTTTTAGCGACTAAAACAACTTTAGTAGCCAAATGTGCAGGTTTTTGGCAACTAAAAAAGATTAGTAGCCAAAAGTGTAGGTTTTGGCGACTAAAAAATGGTTTGGTCGCCAATTGTAGGTGTTTTACTGACAAAAAAAAATGTTGTAGCCAAAAGTAAAGGTTTTTGGCTACTAAAAAAAATTTAGTAGCTAAAAGTGGACATTTGGCGACTAAAATTGAGGTTAGTCGGCAAAAGTGGCAGTTTTGGCGACTAAAAATCAATTTAGTCCCCGAAAGTGGTTATTTTTAGGCGAAAATTAATTTTTTTAGTGACTAAATTATTGGTAGTAGCCAAAACTAAGGTTTTTGGCGACTAAAAAAAAAATTAGTCGCCAAAAGTGGCTTTCCTTTTTTTTTAATAAATAATTTATTTTTTACATAAATTATGTTTAAATAAAAATAATTATGTTTATATATGTAGTTAAATATTAATACGGGTCAAAGTAATATATAAATAATATATTTTGCATATATATTCATGAGATGGTATTGTGGCATAGTGGAGAGAGTGTTAGTAAAGTGTTAGAATGGAAGGTTAACCACCGTAAGTGGTTCAAAACTTGGGAAGAGCAAAGGGTTATTTATTTATTTTTTTTGAAATAACCTTTTGGCAACTAAAACGGGTGGTCGCCAAAAGCTTCACTATTGGCGACAAAAAAAATAGTCGGCAAAACCAAAAATTAAAAAGAAATAATTCACTATTGGCGACTAAACATTTAGTCGCCAAATGTATAATTTAAAAAAACAGTTTGGCGATTTAAAAATTTTGGTCGGTCCAGAGTTGGTTTTTGGCGACTAAAAGTTTTTAGCGACCAATACCTTCATGACAGCTTTTCCAAATACCAAGTCACGACAAAAAATTAGTCAGGAAAACTCAAAACCCGACTTTTGGCGACTAAAAAATCACTTTTGGCGACTAAAAATTTAGTCGCCAAATGTGTTTTTTTTGTAGTGATCCGTCGCGATACCCCATTTTTTCGATACATATCGGCCGATACGTAACGTATCGGCTAGTTTTAGAACTATGGTATGTATACAAATAGAGAGAGAGAGAGAGAGAGAGAGAGAGAGAGAGAGAGTATACTAGTTATTAAAACATTAAAATTATTTAATGTTAATACGTTAATATTAAAGTAGAAGTTATAATCTTAACTCGTTAAGTACTTTTTTCTAAACAGTTTTGAATTGTTATTCTAATTAATTAATTTCGGTAAATACACCAATTCATTATATATGGGTGTACATATGTAGAGTAATGTTAGTATTTACACCCAAAAAAAAAAAAATCATAAAATATTTTATAAAGATTTTTTATTTTTTTGTTAGTGTGTGGTAATTTATTATATATGTAATCTAAGAATAGAAAATTTTCAAAAAGTTTTTCATGATATTTTTTTTTATAATTTCTACCATTTCTCACCGTAACATATAAGAGTTTTAAGGTAACTTTTTTTTGTTTTCTAAAGTAAAAATTCTTTTGTAAAAGATAAATGAAAATCAATTCTTGTTGTCATGAAAATAGTTGCTAAAATATTGTCTTAAAAATAAAAAATAAATAAATAAAAAAAATAAAAAAGAGTCTTTTAGGGACAAATGAAAATGTTGTTAATAAATAGATAAAATAATTTGATCCAAAAGACAATAATTTAGTAATGTCCAAATTTCGTCGCCAAAACATATAATAATGATACTTATGACAACAAAAATATTTCGTCCTAAAAAATACTTTTATACTTAAATTTTTCTTTTTAAATATAATAATGATACTTATGACAACAAAAATATTTCATCCTAAAAAATGCTTTTATACTTAAATTTTTCTTTTTTAAAACTTTAATTTGTTGTATACACCTAAAAAGTCACATTTTTTTCAAATTGTTTTTATTTTTAGTGATCTTTTTTTTTTAAATTATGTCAAAAAAAAATATTTTTTAGGTTTGTCTTATACAAATCATAAAAGAAAAAAAAAATCAAAAAAAAATGCTAAAGAAAAAAAAAAGCCTAAAAAAATTCAAAAAATCAAATATTTTTGGCATTTTTTTTTTGTTTTTTCTAGACTTTCTTCAATTTATTTTTTAAAATATATTTACTTTTCTAGTTCATCTATTCACGTAAAACTCGGAAATCTATAGTTTAAAAAAAAAAAAAAAACCTCATTAAAGACGAAAAAAAAGGCCAACAAAAAACCAAATCCCAAATTTTTTTGTTGGCCTTTTAAACAATTGTTAAAAAAGTATTTTACTTTGATAATTTCAATATATTATACAATTTTTATTTGTCAACATTAATTAAAGACGTTTACTTTAGAATATGGCATACAAGTAACTTCTATATTAATAGAATTCTCCAGCAAGAACATCCCAACGCCATATTGTTCATCCACTTTACTGTCGTGAACTTAAGTCTTCTAATTAATTGTTTCACTATATTTATTCTGAGCTTTTTTAAAAAATTTCTTTTAATTACTTGCTTTCAGTTGATTGGATTGGAATTCTAAATGTCTTATGAGCCCAATATGATAGTGTATTCAAGTCTCTTAAAACAAAAATTCAATTAGAAGGGTATAAGGCATTAGGTTCCAAAGATATTTTTTGTTGATGAAAGTCCTGTATTTTGTGTAATAGTTTGGTGAGAAATCCTGAACAACATTTTTCTTCTAATTTTACCTTTTAACTTTTTTTTTTTATCTGTTTGACTTTTGGTTGAAATTCTATCTATTAAAATTATTTTTATCGGTTAAAATTCCTGTATGTTTAATTTCTTTTATCTGTTTAAATTTTTTATCTTTTGAATTTTTTTCTGTTCAAATTTTTTTATCTGTTTAATTTTTTTTTATCAACTGTTCAAATTCTCATATACATAGAAGAGACTGATTTGTTGAAAATACCAAACAGCGATCTAATTGCTCACACTAAAAAAACCAAAGAAAAGCTCAAGAACACCCAAACGCTCTCTTGGAACTCTCAAAGCCTACAATGTACTTCCATATTGTTTAGTAATATTATAATAGTAATTAATTGAATCACTATTAATTTTGACTTTGGGAATTGGTTACTTTCATCAGCAAATTCTGCTTTTGGAATCGGAAAATGCTATGGATAGTAAATAAATTATCGAATCTCTCATATATGTGTAGGACTCACACACATGTGATTTGTATAAATCCTACGCCCATGTGAGAGATTTGATAATTTATTTAGTAATTTATTTAGAATGCCTAATATAACTTTATGAAACCAGGCATGCATATACATATCAATGATACATGCAGACCTCAGATCTTGGCTCCATAGTTGGATATAAAAGTAGTTGGATCTACTTGTCTCTCTTTATAGTAATAACGAACACTATTTTTTTCCTTCAAAACCTGCACTTTGAGAAGTGAGCTTCCATGTGGACAATTAATAAATTTGCGGATAAATTGAAGAGACTCCCTACATTTAATATAAAAAACAATTAAAAGGGAGAGTCTACGCAGATTGGACATTTAAAATTAATAGCTAATAGTGTTTAGAAAAATGCTTGGGACCTCTAATTAGAGGTACCACTAATGATGTGGCAGTGGGTCCCACCACTGCCACAACCAATCATGTGTCGTGATTTTTTTTTTTTTTTTTTCTTCCTTTTTCACCTCATTAGAGGTATGTTTAGAGGTGTGTTTTTAGAGGTATGTAGCATTGTTGTAGTGTTTATTCATTTCTCATGCATAACCTTCCGACAGATGCCTGATCAAATCATCCAAATCTTTGGATGAACTTCCACCTTCTTTAATGGCTTCCAAGCGGCCTCAGGCAACTCTACAACTCGAACCAATTCAACCCGGTTCTTGCATATTGCATCCAGTGACTAATGACTGAGCCAACTCATCCGAGTTAGGAACAGCTGCAGCACCTTCACAAACCCGAGTTGCCACCCTAAGCTCATCCACCAACAATTTTGCACTTACAAACTGGTTAGCCCCCATGGGCCAAGTTAGCGTTGGCACCCCAGCAAATAGAGTTCCACCCGCAAGGAGTCAAGAATGCACCCACAGCTCGGTGACTCAGAATCACCATCTGTGGGGCCTACTCTCTTATAATAAGTCCCTTCCTTAGGGTGTAAATATGGCCCCACGTAGCCCGGCCCATGTCAGGCTGCGTAGGCTCCCACCAAAATTTAGGTCAAATTAGGTTAGGTCACGGCCCAAAAAATTAAGCCCAGGTCTAGGCTCAGGGATATTTGGGCCTGGAGCCGGCCCAATGGGCCTGGGCATGGCCTCGGACTTGGATGGGCCTGTTCATTTTTTTTGTTTTTTAAAATTTTTTCTATCAAAATTTTATTATTTTTCACAAAAAAAAAAAAAATATTGGGCCTCAGGCGAGCTGGGTCTTGGGCTAAGCCCACAAATCGGGCTTCAAAATGATGGCTCAAACCCAGGGGCCAGGGCTGGGTTCAAGTTCGGACCCACCCCGAATCACTAGCGGGTTTCAGACCGCTCATAGGTCACAAGCCATTTTTACACTCCTATCATAGTCACACAATCTTCAAATTCAGATGGAATCACATCGTATTGTCCCTTCACGTGTCCCTTGGTGGACTCGCACCATATAAACTTGACCTCACTTTTCTCCAACATTAGTGCTAGCTTCTTCCTGTGCAGGGCCGGCCCTGGCCATGGTCTAGGGCCCCTCAAAATAGGCCTAAAAAAGGGACCTCCTCCTATTATAGCTTAGTGTGATATATTAGGTATATTTTAAGTTCAAAAAAAATTAAAGAAGGCCCAAGCTAATTTAAAATAAATTGACCCATTAAAAAATTAAAAGGCCTATTCAAAAAAATTAGCATTGTTATCCATTGAAAATAGACCCAAAAAAAGAGTCTCTCCTATTATAGTTTAGTGTAATATATTAAGTATATTTTAAATTCAAAAAAAAATTAAAGAAGGCCCAAATTAACTTAAAATAAATTGATCTATCAAAAAATTAAAAGACCCATTTAAAATAATTAGCATTGTCATCCATTGAAAATGATTTTGTAAAAAAAAAAAATTAAATTATGCAAATATTATTGATTTATTTACTTCTAAAAATGTAAGAAGAGTGAGGATCAATCGATACTTATTAGTTGTTGTAATGTAATGCTAAGTATTTTTTGTGATTTTGACACAATTTTTTTATCCTTTACTTTCATTTTTTTTTTTTTAATGAAGAAAACAAATATGAAGGACTCTAAAAATTTATTAATTGATTATCTGTTTTGGGTCCCGAAAATCTCAGCACCAGGTTTGTCTCTATGCTTGTTTGTCAACAGTGCTTGACTCCCAAAACACACATACACAACCGTGAGATCTTTACACGTGTCAAACATGGCTTGGCAACCCAGAGCTGGACCAACCTCTCTCAATTAAGCCAGATTTATCATCAACAGGAGGGAGTAACGGCCCAACAGCCCAAACCCAATCATGGCCCAATATCTCCATTAGATGGTCCAAATAAACCCGTTCCAACTCACTAATCGAGTTAACCACCCAACTCGGCATATTAGACAAATGCCCATCTTTGATGAATTCCGAAACTGGGTCTCCTTCCACGTAGCTACGATACAGGCCAGGGAGCTGCCACCAGGGGTAAATTGGACAATTTGGTACTCTTGGAAAGTTGATCAAAGCGTTCTCATCATTTGGATTGTCTCTCTTCGGTTTGTCTCTCCACACTGAATAAACAACTGACAAGAGCACAGCACTTGTGAAAAATCACATTTAATTATTTTTAAAAAATAAATAAATAAATAAATAAATATTAATTAATTAATTAATTAATTAATTTTATCTAGAGTTTATCTAAATTATATTAGTGTATAAGTTTATTTTAAATTAACTTAATTCAATCACCAATAAAGGCATTATGAAGAATAATAATTTTGTGAATGTTCAATATTTATTGTTTATAAATTATTTTAATTAAGATTTAACATAATAATTATTTTTACTAAATGACTTAGTTAAAAATCTTAGTGTATCAATTTTGAGAAACCCATACAAAAAAAAAAAAAAAAAATCAAATTTCGGCAAGATTTGGTGGCAGCAGACCAACACTTGGATTGCAGGCAAATATATTCATTGGAATTGAAAGATATGATCAGATAACCCATTATATGCATTGGAATTGAGAGATACAATCAGACCAAATACAATGATTAAGAGAGTGAGAGAGAGATCCTCAGAGGAGCTTCTATATATTCATACACACAGTGTTCATATTTTTCTGAACACTAATCGGAGAGAGTAAGAAAAAGAAGAAGAGGGAATTCCTGTGAGCAAGCTTAGTAGAAGATTAGGAGAAGATTAAGGTTGCATTTTTTTTTTTTTATCATTTTACTATTCCATTTCAATCTTACAACTAAGTAAGAAAATCCTCTCAATCCTCTCATTTTTTTTAATTGTTGAGTTTTTCAGATTATATTCATATGATAAAATGACTAACTTATAGATAGAAATTTTTATATGCTTGTATATAAATTTTGTGATGTATATATCAAATATTTAAAGATATTGATAGTCTTAAAGTCATGATATTATTGTAGAAATAGACTTGCATATGTAGTTTATACCATTAACGAGAGGATTGAAGTTTTTGTTTTTTTTTTTTTTTTTGTCCTTGAATCTACCAGAAAAATTTGTACTAATTTTTAGACAATTTTATACTCAAAATTTGAAAATGATTTATTCTACAAAGTTGTTGAGAATGATGTCTAGTTCATCCAGGAATTTTGACAACAATTTTTGAGCTTTTTACGAATTTATACAAATTTTTAATTAAATCTAAAACTGTAAGATAGATTTTACTATATGTTTGAAAATTTATTAAAAAATTATATATTAAGTCAAATATGGTAATTTCTAACTAAAAGATGAAATTTGAGAAGTCTAATTTCATAATAAATTTTTAGATTATCGAGTTGATCTATGAATTTAAGTATGGAATTAATTTAAGAAAATGTGACAAATCTGTATCATATAAATTGTTAGGAATTTTACAAGATTATTTATAACTTATTTTTTTTAAAATTCTTTCTGAAAAATGACCTAAACATCTTTATTGAGTATTCTATTCATTTGCACAAATTTTACAATTGTGTAAATAATTCATTTATAATTTTTATTACCTAAGGTATAACCCAAAATTTTCTGGATAGGTTTAAGATCATCACTTCAATCATTTATTTGGAATAAAATCAATTATTGTGTTGGTCTAATTCATCAAATATTGTAAATTAGTAATCCATCTATAGGTGTATTGTGGTTTATTTAATATTGTGCTAAAAAATAAAAAAAATAAAAAAATCATGCATGAGTATGATTATGGTTTATTTTCTTTGTATCTAAGTTATTATATTCATACCATAGTTTAAATTAATTGTTTATTTAAATTTTGTACATTAAATTATTATTGTGTGACATGTGTAATATTTTATGTTGAGAAATTTAATGAGTTGGTATAACAATATTGGTGATTGAAATTTGAATAATTTGTGATTAAAAAAAAAACCTAATCAAATGATTAATGATATATATAAAGTTAATGACAGAGGGTTAATACCGGTTATTCAGGGTGAGCCCTGATTTTTAATAATTTTTACGTAAATTGTATCACGAAACCCTGAGATGGCACGGGACTTATTTGAACCCTTATCGGTATTTAATTTTGGAATAAGAGTGGATGTACGGGTGGCACACAAGGAAGTTACATACCCCTGGCAAACCATTCTCTTGGGGTAGACCACGGATACTACGGTTTGGGTATATAACTCTAGGCGTGGGCATCTTTGGTAGTTCTTGAATATTTGATCAAAGAGGGGTTTCCAAATTAACTATGGCCATAGCTTAGTGGTTGGCAAGAAAGTCTCTTGGATGAGATTTTGAGCATCATCTAAATTATTAAAATTGTCGAAATTATTATAATGGTTGTTATATTTATCATGTTATTAATTTTTATTATTATTTTAATTATTACAGTTTGATTATATTCTCTTAAAAAGAATGGTAGGTTGGTTATATTTTCTTACTGTGTTACAAAACTCATGGTATATATTTTGTTGCCCTGGCATTTTCTGCCAGATTATGTCGAAGAAGGGACTGAGGCTGAATTTGGAACTACTGTTAATACTGAACCTTGACTAACTTAAAGTCAAGACTTTATCAAAATAAAATTTTAATATCTCTTGTATTAATATTTAAAAATGTTGTGACGTTGAATGTGAACTTGTAATTTTATTTTTGTTGTTGGACTTTGACTATGTGAGAATTTAAAATTCTCTAATTAGTTATTAAAATTTTGTCTAGCAAATTATTTATTATTTAAATTTTATGATGTTTCAAAAAAAAAAAAAAATTTTTTTGAGACGTCACAGCACTAAAAGAAGAGAACATGAATAGCCAGATACCGAGCTGGCAAGCAAGGTGGTGGGTTCACCCCAATAACAAGTCGGAGACGATGATCACAGGCGGCAAAGGGTGGTTCTAGAACCAATTTAGGAGAGGATTGTAGAGTTCACCCAAGGCTTGTATTATAGCACGAATGCCGACAAAAGGCGTGTCTTTGGCATTCTCTACGCCATGGGGGAGGGAAGGGTGCGCAGGGAAAGGCAAGACAAGAGTGTGGATGGAAGGGTGTTTGGAGAGAAGTAGGGTGAGGAGAGAGAGGTTTTGGGGGGTGACAAGTATGGTGATTGTTAGTCCACGTGAAGTTAGTATGTGGGTTAGGTCCAGAAGTGGTATCATGTGATGTGCCCCTGCGCAGGTGTTTCATATCTATGTTTGATTCTATAAATATATTTTGTGTTGATGATAGCGGAGCTGGGGTATATATTGAGACAGTCTTGGAGGAGGTTGGATTGGAGTAAGTGGAGAACCAGATCCTCTTTCTTGTGGACATTTTATATTCTCATTTTAGTGCATGTGTTTTTGGCAGAATCTCGGACAATTCTAATTAACCATTGATTAATGTTTATATATATATATAATTTTACTTCAGGCCGTCCCATCTCAAAAAATATGATTTAGGATTTTAAACAAAAGTTTAAAATGTGAATCCATCCATGAATCTAGTCCGTATAAATCTGTATGGGTAAATCTATCCCGACCATCTCATCAGTCAGACTCAAACTATTCTGTCGAAAAAAATTAATATTGTCCAAAAAATAACACTGTTAAATTGAATTGTAATCTATTAAAATCAATGCAGTTCCATTTTTTTTATTAAAAAAAATAAAAAATAAAAAACATT
The DNA here is from genome assembly GCA_025200525.1 of Camellia lanceoleosa. Taxonomy (NCBI): domain Eukaryota; kingdom Viridiplantae; phylum Streptophyta; class Magnoliopsida; order Ericales; family Theaceae; genus Camellia; species Camellia lanceoleosa. The sequence goes on from CM045772.1 coordinate 18,157,901, forward strand.
TGACAACCAATATTATCCTTGTAAATAGTACTTTTAAATTTTTTTAAAAAAATACACTAAACACAATTTATTAAAATTGAATTTGACAGTGACTAGTGATATCCTCTTTACTCTTGACATACCACATTGTCATAATTTGTTAATTTGATAAATTTATACTTTAATTTGATTATTTTAATAGTATTACTTATTTGACTATATGAATTTATTAAAGGGGAAATTTAGCCAAAACTCCTCCATTAGACTCTTATTTGGTGAAAACGATAGCTTAATTTATTTTGCTTCATAAACCTTTTAAGGAGAAAATACATAATTGAGTAAAGACAAAGTAAAATATCTTCTCTTTTTTTTTTGGACAAATTACACTAACCGTCCACGTAATTTGAGGCTTGTATCACTTTGATTCCTAACTTTTCAATTGTGATACATTTAACCTTACATTTTGAATCTTGTTCCAAATAAGGACAATTGAAGATACCATTGCTTAATTTCAAGGACAAAATCATCAATTTGATAAAATATAAACTAATTTGATAAAAATAAATGTCAAAAAAATATTTTTAAATGTTAAAAAATTATTTTTACACACCAAAGATAAAATTATGTAAAATTGATAAATTTTTTGGACATTTATTTATTTATTTATTTATACCAAATTAATTTTTATTATGTATTTGGATGATAATTATTTAATGGTTGGCTGTTAAGATTTTAATGTGTAATCGATTTATTTAATATATAAAATGTTTTTATTTTTGGATTTCTTAATTTAATGGATTGGTTTAATAACGATATCAAAATTATCGTCATATTTGATTTTTTGAAAAATAGAAACTAATTTAATGAAAATAAAAATAACCACCCATTACATAATCATTATCCAAACACATAATAAAAATTAATTGGTAAAAAAAAAATATCTAAAAGATTTATCAATTTTACATAATTTTATCTTTAATGAGTAGAAATAATTTTTAAAAATTCAAAAATATTTTTTTGACATTTATTTTTGTCAAATAGTTTATATTTTATCAAATTGATGATTTTGCCCTTAAAATTAAGCAATGATATCTTCAAGTGTCCTTATTTAGAACAATTTCAAAATTTAGGGTCAAATGTGTCACAATTGAAAAATCAAGGACCAAAGTGACACAAATCTCAAACTATACGGACCGTTAATGTAATTCACCTCTTTTTTTTTGGGACAATATTGCCAGATATAACATGTTATTATTAAAGAGAGTAACATGTAACTATCATACACAATAATTGTCAAACAAAGTAACATGTTACTGTCAAACAAAATAATATGTTACTGTTATCGTTTAAATCAATTTCGACAGTAATTATTTATTTATTTATTTTAAAGAATTTCATAGTTAACATACATCTACATCAATTTCGACAGTAGATTTTAATGAGAGAATTCTAAAAATACTAATTTTATTAAAAATCGACATATACATCAAAAGTTATATTATTTTAAAGTTTAATATTTTGATTTTAATGGTATGTGTTGAATTTTTTAAGGAATTTTTTTTTATAGTTGTCATTAATGCATTAAAGTTTTATTATGATGAGGTTTTGACTAAATCTCCCTTATTAGAAAAAGAAAAAATGAAACAATCAAATTGTCAAATAAACCCGTAAGATTTGGACTTACTAGTGGAACATGATTTTAATGTTTTTAAATAAGCTTGGTCTGTCTACTTGATGACCCCTGGTTATACAGATTTAAACTTTATATAATTTAAATCGTACTCGAAATAAATTTAATCCGTATGTTTAAAATTTTTATTTTTATTTTTATTTTATTTTATTTTATTTATCTATTATTATTATTATTTTGAATATAACATTGATGGGATCCAATGTGGTTGATGAGGGAGTATCTTTCTCGAACAAGAAGTGATTTTGGGATGCATATAGTCTCAACATATGCTTTCACACAAAAAGAGCTATCAGGTGCACAAACCTTTTTGGTGGTTTTGCACTCAACACCATCACCAATATTAACATAATTGGAGAGCCATATGAAATATATAGCGATCTCGATTTTGTATTTGTTGTATTCCGGACCTTGGTTCCGTGGAGTTGATTGTTGTATATCTTGTTGTCATTCTTTAATTCCCTATGTTTGAATTTTAGGACGTTTTGGGCGTGTTTCAAACAGGTAGGTTGAGTTTTGGTCTCAAGTGTTGTTGCCCAGAGTTTTGGTGTTACGCTCGAGTGGGTCATTCTGCGCTCGAGCGGAGTTTGGTTTTTGGTCATCCGCTCGAGCGGGCCTTCTTGTGCTCGAGCGGGGTTTACACACTCCCAGTATTTCGTGTCTCTGCAAAACTTCTGCAGGTGTGTTTTTCACGCTCGAGCGGGTTTTCTTACGCTCGAGCAGGTTGCACTCGAGCGGACCTTTTGGCGCTCGAGCGGGTAGTGCTTTGTCTGTGAAAGTTCTAGGAGGGGGAAATCTACGCTCGAGCGGACTGGTTTTTGCGCTCGAGCGGATGTATTTTATTCTTGTGTCTTGGCGCTCGAACGGGCTTTCTTGCGCTCGAGCGTGTCCAAATTTTTGTGCTTGACGCTCGAGCGTTCTATTCTTCGCTCGAGCGGGAGTGTTGTATATCAGTTGGCAGCTGGGCATTTTTAAATCACTTTTTACATTCACTCCCTCTCTCTTACTTTCTAAAAACACTTTTTCAGATCTTCTCTCTCAAGGATCTCCCTTCTCTCTAGGGTTTGATCTAGTTAGAGTGTTCCACTCCCTTGGTAGCTTTGTAAAAAGTGTGTTGATCGTCGAGGGCTACGTTTTGATCCGAGAAATTGTTGATTTGGAGCACTTTGAATTTCTTCATTTTCTCCATTTGAGCTCTAACTTTGAGGTAGGGATATCCTACTCCATCTTATGAGTTTTATCTTTGGATTTTAGTATTTCGATATGTTGGGGGTTTTTGGGTAATTTTGAGAAAGTTTGCGACCTTTGTGTAATTTTCAAAAGATGGGTTTTCAAACATATAAACTCTTATGTATGTAATACATTGGAAAATGGACTTGGTGTTGGGTCGCTGATGAAAAAGGAATCTTAGGGTTGGTATTGAGAATTTGGGAAAAAGCCCTAATTACATGATAAATTAATTGGTATAATTAATTTTGGGAAATGAGAAATTGAATAGGAAATATTCAAATTGGAATGATATGGGATTAAAGGGTGTAGTTGGATTAATTTATCGCTCACCTAGGCAAATGTTGATAATTTATCCATTTGGTGCATTTATTTTCTGTTTACAAATAACTACTTTGAGCTATCGGTGAAGGATAGTCTTGATTGTTGTAGACAATGCATGATGATTAGGCAAACTAAAACTAATCAATTGAGTAGGCTATCAAGTATAGCGGTTAGTTTAATACATCAAAATTGTGTATTGAATGATTGAACATGTATATGATAATTGTTTATATACATTGTGTTGTATGGGAGGAGATAAGAGATGTACTCCACGGTTTAGGGGAAGATAGGGGATGGACCTCTAAACCGGATATTGTTTTATATTGATATAGCACTGCAATGTGTATCAGTTGTGAAGTATGAAAGTGTTTTGTTTTATTGATACAGCACTACAATGTGTATCAGTTGTGAAGCATGGAAGTGTTTTTTGTTATATTGATACAGCACTAAAATGTTGTCACGACCCAAACCCGGCCCTATGGGTTTAGCAGAATCGCCAAGAATCCGAGATTACCAAGGCCTCAACAAAGAAAAAGCTTAAACAGTATGTGGCCTAGCGGAAGCCAATACAGTAAGTAACTAGTGTCCATTGAGCTGTGAAACCCTGTATGCCAAAAACATTTTTATGCATTCATACGGTTCAAAACAGTACAATCTATACAATCATTACAAACATTCAGTACGGGGACCTAATCCCTTGATAACAAAGACAAGAAACAAAGAGATGCCTATACAAGAGTACAAAACAAGAAGGAGACCGATGGGGACACAAAACGCCCCAAGCCATGGCATGGCAACTCGAACCTCACAAAGGAGGCACATAGGCGCTTGACAAAATCGGGGACCAACCCACGCCTCCTAGCTCCGTCCGTCACGAGAACCTACATATATATATATAAACAAAGGAGCTAAAGCCCGTGAATAACACAAAGCGTAAAGAGGTTATGAATGGATGTCCTTACTGAGGAAAACAATTCATTAAACAAGATTCCCTTTTTCAAGATTTCACCAATCACCATGTGGTACATCCATTAGCCTATAAACAAGAGGGGTCCAAGGACCGGGTCTTAACAGACCCAACAAAGAATGATGGCCATCAATCAAGAAATGATGATTCCACAAGGAAACCGACAGAGCTCTGTAACAGTAAACAGTGAGTGCTAAGGATGCCACAGTACAATTCAGAATACAGGACATACATTCATTCAGTAAACAATATCATTTCAATAAATGGGCCCAAGATTCAAAAGATAATCATTTTGAACATATCTTTACACAATTGTTACTCACAGAGATTGGGCTAATAGCAGCTAAAGCGTGTCCCCGAGAGCCAACCCTAAACAGTTAACCAATAGAACACACACTAAGTTTCACAAACGGGAAAGATGATAATTAAATCCCTAAATTTCCTCGGTGTGGTTCTATGTCTAAATCCTCATTAAGATGTCTAAAACTAGGCCTAAGAATGCCTAGGATGGGATGAGGATGCAAAAATACAGTTGGAAGGCATTTTTCAAAAGTTGCTGAAAACAAGGGTCTCGCTCGAGCGAGCATTCCTTCGCTCGAGCGAGGTTGCAAAATCAAAGGCTTCGCTCGAGCGAACAATCCTTCGCTCAAGCGGTCTGATGAAACAGTAAAAGTACTGGATGCTCGATTTTTACGCGCGATGCTCGCCCGATGCTCGCTCGAGTGAGCTTCCAAAATCAAAGGCTTCGCTCGAGCGGTCTGATGAAATGAAAAAGTACTGGTTGTTGGATTTTTACGCGCGATACCATGCTCGATGCTCGCTCGAGCGGAGACCTGAATAAAAGGGTGCTCGCTCGAGCGAGGAATCCTTCGCTCGAGCGAAGAATTTGCCTCCCAAGCTTAAACCAAGCATTCTCAACTCAATTCTCGACCTCTTGGGCTCAAATTCTGGAAAAATACATCCCAAAACTATGTATAACAAGTTTCAAAAGCCAATTTATGAATTCAAGCCCCAAAGGTGAGTCAATTAAATCCAAAATTCAAACCCATTTTCAAGAACAATTCCAAAACATACAATGCATGAGTTTTTAACCAAATTCAAGGTTCAAAACTTGCTCTAATGAGCTCAATAGTTGGAAAACAAAATGAAAACATGGACTTTAACTTAAATATGAACATGCATGTACAATCTACCATGAATTCAACCTCAAAATACACCAAGATGGCCATGCATGCATGAATGGAGTTCCAATTCAACATATATGAGCAAATTCATGACTTAACTTCTCTATAACCATGATACATGCAAGATGAAACTTAAAGACAACATGAGGATGGTGAATTTCCTTACCTAAGTCTCAATTTCTTGTCTAGAAGTTCAATTTAGCAACCTATGCCACAAATCTTCAAGTTCTTCTAGCAATTCACAAGATGGGCTCAAATCTCTCTCTCTCTCTACTATGGTCGGCTAGATGTGTAGGAAATGGCTGATCAATGGATATGTTAAGTGTAATAAGGCTCTTGAAAATCAATAAACAAGTGTCCACTATTGGTGGCAATTTGGTAATTAAGCCTAAGTTTGCAATTAGCTCATTTTAATCCAGTTTAATCATTCCTAATCAATTTTCAGATAAATATACCATTAAATCACGAATATTCTACTGATCCCAAAACTCTAAACGGTTCCTAATTCGGCCGCCGATAAGGCCTTCAATTAGCAGTTTAAACATATGAATTCAAACAGATAATTAATCAATTAAACAGATGCAATATGCAATTCAATAGATAAACTTATTGATTTAGGTTTCGATTTCAATCACCCATTCAAGATTTGATTAATCCAATTATCGGTCATTATCGATTCATTTAACGATAAAGAGCTAATTCAGCAGTTTATCGATAATCAGTACGAGGGTTGTTACAAATGTGTATCGTTTGTGAAGTATGAAAGTGGTTTTATGCGTTATTGATACAACACCAAAATGTGTATCTGTCATGAACTTTGAAAGTAATTGAGTGATGAGTTTTAATCTCATTAAGTTATTTGGACCAGGTTCTGAGCCTTGTTTTCAAATTGAAAGTTGAATAAGAAATGGAAACTGAAATGTAACTTGGGTATGATTGCCATGAAACTGTAATATGACATGAGTTGGAATATAAGTATGGACCATCTGTTGAATGCTATTATTTTAGTCATTGTTTATAATTGGTTTAGTATATTTCTATTAGACTGTGGCTCACTCTATATGGGACATCATTTTCAGGTACAGGTAGCATGCCACCTCTAAGAACGTAGCTTGGGAGGCTTAGTAGCTGGGACTTCTTTTGTTGTTTTGTTGTATTACATGTATATTAAGCCAAGGGCTTCCTTTGTATAGAGTTAGCACTCTTTTTTTTGTAACCAAGTGTTGACTTGGAAAGTTGTAAGTCCATAGGGCATTTACTTTTGTTGTCAACATGTAATACATTTTGTAATGATTACTTTGATGGAATATATTTATACTTCATTCTCCTATGTCTAAGCATGCTATTGTTGGATGATTTATGATTTTATTTTGAGAGCGTTACAAAATATATATCACAATTGAAACGGTGTCGTGGTTCTCTATAATCTTTACACTTGGTCGGTCTCTGTTGGTGGTTTAGTGCACCCCATCCCATTCCAATGCCAATGCCATGCCACTCAATTAGAGAAGAAGTATCGTTCGGCAATATTTGAATTTTGAATATTAATAAAAATTTGTTGAAGATATTGAAAAGAAAATAAAAAGAATTAAAATTTTAGTAATTTAGAACTTCATGTCATGTGAGTTAAGTAAACCAAAATCAACAATGCTATAATTCTAAAAAGAATAAAAAAAGAAAAAAAAGAAAAAGGGGCAAAAATCTCTCCAAAAATTTCACATCAATGGTCACGATTCACTTAGAATGTGGCCTCATACAAGTAACTTTCAGCATACACTATTGATCTGAAATTCATCATAATTTTATGGTGTCATATACTTTAGGTCCGTTTGTTTTGGGAGATAGAAAAAGGAATGAGATTGAGATGAACGTAGAACCTATTAATATTGTGTTTGTTCTGGGAGATGGAGGTGAGACCCACTAATATTGTATTTGTTTTAGGAGATGGAGAGGGGATTCATAAGCCCTCCGGATTAGGATGAGCCTTGGATGTTGGGATTGAGATGACTTGGTATTAGAAAATTAATCCGCCGGCTTTTTTTTTTTTTTTTTAACATGTTGGATATTTTTTTTGAACATTAATGTTTAATGTTTTTCTATTTTTTGTTAAGTAAAAATCATAATTTTATTTGTTTTATTATTTTTAATTTTTTTATATAAAAATAATTTAACAATCCTCACACTATAACAACTATTATCAAAACAAATATAATTTTACGTAATCTCCTTACTATCAATCCTCTCACTAACAGTTCCCTCACTATCAATCCTCTCACTAACAATTCCCTCACTATTAGTCTATTCACTACCAATTTCCTTATTATTAATCCTCCCACTATCAATCCCCTTTATTTTACTTCCGAAAATAAACAAGCCTTTATAAACCAAAAATACCCTATTTTTAATTCTACCAAATTTAAAATCTGAATACAATATGAATCATTTGCCCCCTAATTAGAATTGTAAAAATTTACCATCCGAATCCAGATTCTGCTAAGCACGATTCTTTGTTTTTTATCAGGTGGGCAACAAAATTGATCACTATCATATATTAGCGGGATGTGGACCCAGTCCAGTGAATGGTGTGGATCACGTTGACAATGAATAACTTGTCGGGTTTTCGGAGTTAATAGGAGGCCCATCCAACATTAGATGACAAGCTGAATTCTGTTTATATATATTTATTATTGGGCGACTTTGAAATTTCTTTATCTGCAAGTCTTTCTTTGTCTTTTTTCTCTTCTTGTATGTTTTCCGTGCAAATATTTTTGTGACTATTTTGTGTTTTGTTTTATTTTATTTTTTGAGAAAAATAAAATAAATATTTAGCATTTTTTAGATTAATTTTGAGAAATTGTTATGGAAACAATTCGTGTCTTAAAAAATAATTTTTTTTAGGGAGACTTATTTATAAGTCCTTTTTCAGAACCTTATACTAGGTTAAGTCCTGTGTAATTTCTTATAAAGTCTCAAGTCCTATTTTCATAAGAATATATTCCACAAGATCCTAACGTGACATGACACTTACATAAACGTAACGTAACGTGACACCTACATAAACGTAATGTAACGTGACACCTATATATACGTAACGTAACGTGACACCAATATGAACGTAACGTGACACCTACATAAACGTAACGTAACGTGACACCTATATAAACGTAACGTGACACCTACATAAACGTAACGTAATGTGTCACGTTACGTTTCGCAACTTAATAAATTTTTATTTTTTTAATCCGTTTGTTTTGAAATAGATATATAATCTTAATGTATTTTTATTTTGTATTATTAATTGTAAAATTTAAAAAATTATCAATAATATATGTGAAATCTAAATTAATTAATAAAAATAGAAAGGACAAAAGCACATCGGAAAAACAACACTCGCAAATCACGCTTATCTATGAGTGGACATGGGTGGGTGGTTTGGGGGAGAAAAGTTACTTACTGCCTTCAACATGAGACGACTTCATCAATGTTGATGAATTGCTGGAGCTAAGCCATCATAGCAATAACAAGATGATTTGACATTCTTGTTGAAGAAGACATCTATGGAAGGACAAACTATCCAAAAGTAAGTATTTTCGGTATTCTTTATCATAATCTTGCCTTTGCTGATGAAAAAAAAGTAAGTCATAATGTGAAAGAAAATGGCATTTGCCTGCGCTTCATGCTGTTTTAATAATTCTATAGGGCAGAGGGGCGAAGAGTTTGTTTAACTCTCTGTGAACTGAAATGTGATTTATGAATAATTATTTTTTTGGTTAATTAATTGTGTTTGAATTCAGTAATTTGGTTTTTTGGCTGTCCCAAAAAAATCCAAAAAATAAATAAAATCAATTTCCTATATAAAAAATTGAATGTTATCATAGATCATATGTGTCACGTTACGTTTATGTAGGTGTCACGTTACGTTACGTTTATGTAGATATGTCACGTTACGTTTATATAGGTGTTACGTTACGTTACATTTATGTAGATATGTCACGTTACGTATAGGTGTCACGTTACGTTTATGTAGGTGTCACGTTACGTTACGTTTATATCAATTTCCTATATATGGTTTTATTATTATTTATGATATTAACAACTAATATTGAGGGTAAATGTGTCAACAAACTTCTTGCAGGACTTATGGGAACATAAGTTTTTTTGTAGGACCATATGTAGCATAAGTCTCCCTAATAGGACTTCTAAATAATTTTCCCTTTTTTTTAATTGTTTTGAAAACTGTTTTGTAGAAATTAAAATGACCTAAAATTAGAAGATATTTTTTGAAATTGGTATTATATATATATATATATTTTTCCCTAAAGCATGAAAGCAAAAGATAAAATCAAATCAAATAAAAAATATATATAACTGAGCAGACTAAAAAAAAAGTTTTAAAACAATTTCACAAAACCATATCATCAATATGCTATTGTTAGTTAGTTTTTTTAAATTAAAAAAAAATAAAAATAAAAAATAGCGAAAAACCTCTCAAACTAATTTTCTCATTGAAAAATGACATGTTGACAGTGATGAAGTAGCTCATCATTGAGTTCAGTCCCCTCTTCTACCCCTTGCTTAAACTTCCATAAATTGAAAATCTTAATACAGACCTCACAATTTATACTCTCATACAGAGGCGCAACTATGTGGGACTTGGGGTGCTGCTATGCCGTCAAAGCACAGCAGTCTGCTGTGTCTCTTTGTGAGCAGGCCCGGTACTCAGATTTTAAGAGCCTAAAAGTCAATAATTAATTAATAAATTTTTGGGTTTCTTTATATTCTTTTTTTATTGACTGAAAAAAAAGAAGAAAAAAAAGAAAAAAAAGACAAAAAATTTGTGTCAAAATCACAAAAAATACTTAGTATTATATTATAACAATTAATAAGCGTCGCTTGATTCTCGCTCTTCTTACATTTTTAGAAGCAAATAAATCAATCATACTTGCATAATCTATTTTTTTGCAAAATCATTTTCAATGAATAACAATGCTAATTATTTTAAATGGGCTTTTCAATTTTTTAATGAGTCAATTTATTTTAAGTTATTTTAGGTCTTCCTTAAATTTTTTTGGATTTAAAATATACTTAATATATTACAATAAACTATAATAGGAGAACCCTTTTTTGGGTTTATTTTCAATCGACAACAATGTTAATTTTTTTGAATGGTCATTTCAATTTTTTAATGAGTCAATTTATTTTAAGTTAGTTGAGCCTTTTTTAATTTTTTTTTAAACTTAAAACATCCATAATATATTACACTAAACCATAATAGAATGACCCATTTTTTGGGTCTATTTGGAGGGGCCCTGGGCCATGGTCTTGTTGGCCCATGCCCAGGGCCGGCACTATTTGTGAGAGTTTGTCCTAAATATTTTTTGATAATCTAAACCATACATATTATAGGATTCGTCAAGACTATTATGCCTGTAACAAAAAAAGTTAATCGGATATTCGTAACTCCATAATTAAGTCTTAATTGTTTTTAAAATTTTATGAAAATTATGTTAACCATGAATTTTTATAATAACAAATGTGCTTTGGTTATAGTGTTATAGATATCCAATCAACTTGATTTTTTTGTATAGATGATCTACTCTACAAACCCTACAATATGAACGGTTCAGATTATCGAAAGAGACTCAGGACGACACTCCACAAGGGAGCACAGCAGGATCCTCAGATCCAATTACGTGTAGTTTAGTAGGTTTAATTGAACCCATTGAACATTCAATTTTTTTTTAGGATTATGTATATTTTTAAAACATTATTAAAATTGTTAAAAAAATAAATAACATGTTGACAAAAATGATTTGTAAATATAAAATTTATACAAAAAAGTAAAAAAATTGACATTTTAATGATATTTTTGATATTACGAGAACAATGGTGAATGTTTGATTAAAAATATATTAAAAAATAAACAAATAAGAAGTCACATTATTCTGTATAAATTTTTGTTTATATATTGTGGCAGTCGAATAAAAGTAGACACAGATAGACCGAGTGTATATCTTCTCAATCGGTGTATAGTATGCACTCGGCCCCGCCCTTGACGTTTCAGATGGCGAATAAGTTGAGCAAGGGGGCCGATTGAAAGTTAGGATACGACATAATTTTTTTTGGGGGGGGGGGGGAGGGGGCGAGTGAACAAGTACATGAAAGATCAAGAGTGGGCCCTGCCTAGAGGACCAGGAGCGTATATAAATAGAAGAACGACGAACAAGAAGAGGTATGTGAGAATTAATACGCTTAACTTAAGATATACGCAATCTAGAGAGTATACACTGATTTATCTGTCGAAGTGCTAATTCCGGCACCCCCGATCGGAGTGTTCATTCTTTTTCAAGCTACCAGCTGAGAATCTCGAACGTCCCATTGGACCCAAAGAATATTTCCAAACCACATTTCCCACAATTGGCGCCGCCTATGGGAATACTCAACTACATCCATGGCGGGCACAACGGAAGATCCTCCGATACTTGTTGACGAAACTACACCGAGAGATGATCTCATCCCAACAAACATGCTGGGACCAGAGACTATCGCCGCAAGATGTGCCTTGAACTTCGACTCACCCTCGACTTCAGCGCAAGAGACAATGCAAGCGATCATGGAACAAGCAAAGCAAAACGAACAGAGGTTGGAAAACATGATCGCTGAGAATGAACGTCTCTGTCAGGATTTGGCCTTGGAAGTGGCGAAGTCCAAACAAGCTGTAAGCCAACATCCGGAACGACCTCTGAGGGCAGGTGGTTGACGACCTCGAGCCCGACAACAAGACAATGACAACGACTCTGACTCATTATCCCCGGAGCCCAAGAAGAAGGGACAACCCGAAACTACCAGTTCCTCTGAAGAGAGTCCACGTATAAGGCATAAGCGAAGACGAAATGGTTCAGACGAAGAGGACCAGCACGATGCCTTTGTGCGACGGATTACAAAAGTAGTACTATCCAAGAAGTTCAAAGCCCCGTCGTTCACTTTGTATGACGGGAAATCGGATTCCACGAATCATATCCGTCACTATAAGCAAGCCATGATGTTGCATGCAGACGATGAAGCTCTCATGTGCAGAATATTTCCGAGCAGTTTGGGACCGTTGGCAGTCAGATGGTATTATAAGTTGGAGCCAACGTCGATTAAGAGTTTTCATCAATTACAAAAATCCTTCAAGGCAAGGTTCATCACCAACGAGGTCTAGCCGAAACAAGCTGACTTTTTCTGGGCGATGTAGATCCAGCCAGGAGAAACCCTAAGAGCGTATTCGGTGCGCTATTAGGAGTGCTTTAATCTTGTTGATGACGCTTGCAACGACTCCATGGCCATCACCGCCTTCAAAATGGGTTTGCATCTTGATTGTGCTCTCCGCAGTTCCTTGACTAGAAGGCCCCCCAAAACATTCTAGTCGTTAATGAAGAAAGTTAAGGAGTACTACAAAGTGGAAGACGACGCCTTGCGGGTTAAAGCCGGGAACAAGGCCAACAAGACGGCCCATCTTGAAATTGTTCATCCGGTAAACTCTGTGCTAACTCAAAGTCCCAAACCACGACATCGGGGTAAACGAGAAAAGAGACGAGATTCACGCCAACCAAACGACCAATGTTCCCACCGAGCTAATGAACAACTTCAAGTAGATAGCAGGTGTATAAGGCGCGCGAACAAGAAATATACGAAGTTGTTGGAGCCGATCAGCGTGGTTATGTCTAAAGTCCAACACCTTCCATTCTTCACATGGCCATCCAAAATGGTGGGACCTCCCGACACAAGACGATGAGATAGGCGGTGCGAGTATCACAAGACCACGCCCATGATACTAAGAGTTGTTATGCATTGAAGGATCACTCGGAGGAATTGGTACAAGATGGTCGGCTACAACAGTACGTCTGGAAAGGCAACTCAACCAAAGTAATAACCTTAAGGCCGGATTCACCTCCACTCAGCATGATCCACATGATATACAGCTTACCAGCGGCATCCGCAGTGCATACGATTCAATCGCGTCCCGACCGTCAAAATCAACTCACCTCGGCTAAACGGCCCCATGAAGCTGCGAGTATTGCCTTCGATGATTCAGATTTGGCTGGAGTGACACTTCCTCACATTGATCCTTTGGTAATCGAGTTACGCGTAAATCGATTCACCGTTGAGCTCATACTCATTGATCCTGGGAGCACATCGGAAGTTATGTATTACAAGACATTCACCAAACTTAGCTTCACCAAATCGGATCTTTCTCCAGCTCCTTATCCATTATTCGGCTTCAATGCCAATCCAGAGTACCCGTTGGGCAAAATCACGCTACCAGTTCAAGCAGGTTCGTGAACAGTAGATATGGAATTCTTGGTCATCGAGCTTCCCTCACCATATAACCTCATCATGGGCCGAACTTGGCTACACACCATGCAGGCTGTGCCCAGTACCTATCATCAATTGCTCTGTTTCCCTACTGAACGAGGCGTTGAACAAATCTGTGGTTCACAGAAATCGACACAAGCATGTTATCTCCTTGCCACGAAGACACCAAGAGAGCTGGAAGTGAATTCTATTGAGGTGCCGGATCGAGAGAGCCTTGATGATGTTGGACGGCGTCCAAGCGAAAAGGCCACGGAAACCCTGGATCGAGTTGAAATTGCCGGGAATCCTGACAGGTTTTTCATGATCGGTGCCTCCTTGAATGAAGTCGACAGACAGCAACTAATTACCTTCTTTCTCGGCAACCTTGACATATTTGCCTGGTCGCCGTATGAGATGCCGGAGGTAGATCCATCTGTCACTCAGCATCGTTTGAATGTCAACCCCAAATGTAAGCCGATTATACAGAAAAGCCGGCGGTCAGCTGCAGAGCACACTGCCGCTGTTGTTGAAGAGGTTGACCGGTTGCTTGACGCCGGAGCTATTAGGGAAGTGACCTACCCTACATGGCTTTCGAATATTGTGGTTGTGAAGAAGAAAAATGGGACTTGGCGTGTCTGCGTTGATTTTACCGACCTCAACAAAACTTGCCCCAAGGATTGTTTTCCCCTACCCAGAATTGACCAACTTGTAGATGCTACGGTACGTCACCAGCATATGAGCTTCCTTGATGCCTATAGAGGCTACTATCAAATTGCCATGCATCTAGAGGACCAAGACAAAACTGCATTTCTCACCCCAAAAGGAACCTATTGCTATAAGGTTATGCCTTTTGGGCTGAAGAATGTAGGGGCAACTTACCAAAGACTAGTCACTGCCATGTTCAAGGAGCAACTCGGCCACACTATGGAAGTTTACATTGACTATATGGTGTTCAGTCCAAAGAAGAGCAAACTCATCTAGCCGATCTAGAAGAGACATTTAGCATTCTACGCAAATACAGAATGAAGCTGAACGCTTCCAAATGTGCGTTTGGGATCGGCTCTGGCAAATTCTTGGGTTACATTGTCAACCACCGAGGAATCGAAGCCAATCCGAGGCAAATCACTGCAATCCTGGAACTCGGCTCCCCTTGATCGGTCAAGGAGGTTCAGAAGTTAATGGGGATGGCTGCTGCACTCAACAGGTTCATTAGTCGTTCCACAGACCGCTGCTGACAATTTTTTCAGACACCACGGCAGGGTAAAGCTTTTGAATGGACCTCCGAGTGCGAAGCTGCTTTTAACGGTCTAAAGGCTTATCTCCGATCTGTTCCACTTTTGACAACACCATCGGCAGGCGACCCGCTCATTTTATATCTAACCGTTTTCGACTGGGCTGTCAACGCCATATTGTTGAAGGAAGAGCTTGGAGAGCAGCGACCAGTGTATTATGTAAGCAAGGCAATGGTTGACGCCGAAACCCGTTACCTTCCATTGGAAAAACTCATCCTAGCCCTTGTCATCGCGACAAGAAAACTGATGCATTACTTGCAGGGACATAGCATCGGGGTACTAACAGATTACCCCCTCCGATCAGTACTACGTAGTGCAGAAGCATCAGGGCGCGTTTCGAAATGGGCCCTCAAACTCGGCCAGTACGATATTCAATTTCTGCCTAGAACCTCAATCAAGGGACAAGTGCTTGCTGATTTTGTAGTTGAATTCACGGGGGGTGTTGCCGACTTCAAGACTGACCAAACTCAACCCAATCTGAATTGGAGAATTTATGTGGGGGACATTTGGCAGCTGTATTGTGACGGGTCATCCAATCAACGGGGCAGTGGAGCCGGAGTAGTGATCATGGCTCCCGACGGCGCAATAATTGAGTAGGCCGTCAAACTCGGCTTCGAAGCATCAAATAACGAGGCCGAATACGAAGCCCTTCTAACCGGTTTGCGGAATGCACATCTTCTGGGTGCTCGGCATTCGCTTGTGTTTTGCGATTCAAAACTGGTGATCAATTAGCTAAAGGGGGAGTATGCGGCCAAAAATGACCGTATGGCGGCTTACATGAAAATGGCTAACTCCTTGCTGGCAAAATTTGACCATCATGAATTGAATCAAATAACACGTGATCAGAACACACATGCAGATGCCGTGGCTTGCCTAGCCTCCGCCATTAACTCAGAGATTAAACGGACCATCGAAGTAGGTTTCATCCCGAAGCCGAGGATTGGCCCTTCGGAGGAAGTTCAGGTCAATGTCATAGAGTTAGGACCGAGTTGGATGGACCCCATTGCTGTATTCCTGCCTTTCGAACAGCTCCCAACGGACAAGAAAGAAGCGTACAAGCTGTGAAACAAAGCCCTGCGATACTACTTGGATCCGCAAGGAAAGCTTTATAAAAAAAATCCCTTTCTGGTCTATACTTGGAATGCGTGCATCTGGACAAAGTCGAAGAGCTTCTAATTGAAATACATGAAGGCAATTGTGGTGCACATTCTGGCGGGCGCTCTTTGGCTCATCGAGCTGTGACACAGGGGTATTACTAGCTGACAATGAGAGCCAATGCCGAGTGTTACGTAAAAAAGTGTGAATAGTGCCAGAAGTTCTCCCCCCCTGATTCACCTGCCTGCTGAAGAGTTAAGCTCCATAACCAGCCCTTGGCCGTTTGCTCAATGGGGACTTGACATCGTGGGACCGCTGCCTCGTGCCCCGGGTAACAAGCGATTTCTGATCGTCGCGACTGATTATTTCACGAAATGGGTAGAAGTGGAGGCACTAACGCACATCCGAGATACCAACGTAAAGCGTTTTGTATAGAGAAATATCATAACGCGGTTCAGCATTCCCAGAGCACTCATATTAGACAACAGCACCCAGTTTGATTGCGGAGTCTGCTGGGACCTTTGCAGCAAGTATGGTATTCGGCCCTACTTTTCCACCCCGGCTTATCCACAGAGTAATGGCCAAGTTAAAGCCTCTAATAAAATTATTTTAGACGGCATCAAAAAGAGGCTGGAGAAGGCGAAAGGCTGATGGGTTGAAGAACTGCCGAGTATATTATGGGCTCATCGCATAACACAGAGACGGTCCACCGGGGAAATGCCGTTCGCTTTGTGCTTCGGAACACAGGCAATTATCCCCTTGGAGATCGGCCTCCCAACCTTGAAATCAAAAGTTTTTGATATGGGCCGAAACGATATGATGTTGGCTTTGGATTTGACTCTGATTGAAGAACGAAAAGTGTCATGACCCGAACCCGCCCCTATAGATTAAGGTCATGACCGACCAGTAATCATGAGATTACCTACGGCCTCAAACCTGATATCAATTAATAATTAATAATATGAGGCCAGATGCGGAAGCAAACTTAAAAATTTTGTCCAATGAGCTATGCTTACATGGCATAACAAAACATTTCACATATACTTAATAATAACTCACACCACATATCAGTAGTTAACATCTTGTATTCCCAGGATCATTCAAAAGTCATAGTCAGCTAAACCAAAAGCTTATGCACATAACCGGTCTATCATGACCAATAGAAATAGAAAAAAGGAATACAAAAGATCATGAACAAAGCCTCTTGCGTGAGGCACCTGGGCTGACTTCAAAAAACTCGGGTTCCTTTCTTAAATTCCACTAAGGCTGGGGTTGAATGTCCCTTTGCTCACCTACATACATATAAATGAGAGTGAGCTAATGCCTAATGAATAATATCAAAATAAAGAGGTTAATGAATGAGATTCGTTCATAAATGAATCATGCTTATAATGTACATATTTGAACCACTATTCTCATTCACACCAGATTTACAAATCTCAACAAAGCAAAACGACCTTAGGTCCAACACAACATGTCCATATGCAAAATAACCTCAGGTCCAATTCTTATATAAAACAATACGACCTCGGGTCCATCTATACGAAACGACCTTTGGTCCAACCAATTCTCTATTCAAAACGACCTTTGGTCCAATTCGAACACATCAAACGACCTTGGGCCCATTCTCTTTATATTCATATCCATGCGTATTTCATATTCATGATCATGATCCCTTTAATTCAAATGGCCTTTGGCCTATCACGGTATTCTAACATATCAAATGACATATTCAAACGGCCTTTGGCCCATCTTTGCATTCATGTCTAGCGGCCTTTGGCCCAATCGTTCATATCCAACAGCCTTTAGCCCAATCATTCATGTCCGATGGCCTTTGGCCCAATCATTCATGTCCAATAGCCTTTGGCCCAATCATTCATGTCCAACGGCCTTCGACCCAATTCAGATATAACAAACATATTAACGGCAAATGGAATTTGACAAACGGCAAACGGCCTTAGGCCCAATTCAAATATATCAAACGTATCAAACGGCCTTATACAAATTAGGCATATAGAATACTCATTCATATTTCAAATCAACAAATCCGTGGAGCTTATACAGAAGTAGCATTTAGAAAGTAACATACTTGAAAATATCTTTACTAAGATATTACTCATAGTGATCTACTGATGGATTTGCCCTTGCGCTTGACCCTACACATTTCATATTACAATTGGTCATAAGCAATTCAATCCGTCCTTAACATATTATTTCTCTTAGGCTTCTTTCTTATCCTTTTAGGTCATATACAAAGCTCAATGCATGCCTAAGAGTGCTTAGAAATGAAAGAGAATGGAAAATAAAACACTAAACATCTTTTCAAAATTTCAGAAACAGGGGTCCCCACTCGAGCGTGGATTCCGCTGCTCGAGCGGACCCTGATGGTCTACAAAAATACTGGTTACCTTATTTCTATGCTCGAGCGTGAATTTAGAAGCTCGAGCTGAATGTCACACTACATGGCTCCCCACTCGAACGTGAATGTCCCCGCTCGAGCGGACATCAATGTCTGCAAAAATTCTAGGAGCTCGCATTTCACGCTCGAGCGACGCTTTCCCCGCTCGAGCGGACATGCCAAATTCTGGGTTTTCCAGCAACCATTTTGAGCTTCAAACTTGCATTCAAACTAATGCATCTTGCATTTTATAACCCATAATTCTCATACACAACTACTAACATGCTACAAACACCAATTTACTACATTATGAAGCTCAAATCTTATGAATCAATCACATGCAAACCCCAATTATACCAACTTACTTCCAATACATTAAAATCATGCATTCAAACTTCATATCTTCATTAATCATGCATGCATGTCAATTCTTGAATCCATTTCTATTACAAATGGTACAAATGGTGCTTATAACCATGAAACTCAACAAAACCATGCTTGAATGTATGATCCAATGCCTAATCTTTCATAATTAACATGTTACATGCTAGCTTATGCAAATTCATGGCAATTCTAAACATGAATGCATTCATTGACTCCAAATTCATCAATTACAACTTAATTCTTGCTCTTGGTTACATATTCTCTTTGAATTCACAAAATTACAAACTTAACTTATGAATTTATGCTCAAATACTCACCTAGGAGCTTCAATCTTCACAAATTCTAGCTAAATCTTTGAGTTTAGCTTCCATTCCCCAAGCTTTGAGCCAACATTCATAATTTGGGCCCCTCTCTCTCTCTAGAGCCGTCTCTCTCTCTCTAGAGCACATTTCAGATTTTGAGTTCACAAAAAATGAGGGACTTAAGTGTATATTGGCTTATTTATAGGCTTGCTTAATCACATTGATCAAGTTTAAGTAATGGCACTCTAATTAACCATTCTGAATCTAATTATTTTGATCCAAATCAATTTTCAATTAAATTTCACCATAGGCTCTAAAAATTACGCTAATCACAATGGCGTAGTCAATTTTAGTTTTGGTGGCCAATTAGGCCTTCAATTTTTAGTTCAAAGCACAGATTCTAACAGATTTTCCTACGGTGAACAGATACAAAGCCAAAATCACATGTAATCATGCAATTAACACCCAAATTCAAATTAAGCACATAATTACAAACGTAATCATCATTAATTAACATAGTACAAGACACGATTATCATAAAGAGACCGTGCCCTTGCCGCCATGGCATGGTACCAGCAGCAGCTTGCTAAGTCGTATAACTAGCGCGTTTAGCTACGCTGCTATGTACCAGGTGAATTGGTCCTAAAGAAAGTACTTCCAACTGCCAGGAAGCCGGCTCATGGAAACTTAGGTCCTAACTGGGACGACCCCTACCAGATCGACTCAGTCGCGGGAACGGAGGCTTATCGGCTCAAAGACATGTTTGGCAGGAGTCTGCCACGCCCTTGGAACTCCTCATATTTGCATAAATTCTATCATTTGACCCGACTTGTGGGGCATGATATTTGTTTTGAATAATCCGCCATGTACAAATTTCACTTTTGCAATGCAAAGTTTTGTTTTTTCTCATTGTGTAACTCAGTTCAAGTCCTCCAAAAAAGCCTCCGAATTCGGAGCCTTATCAGTACAGGTCACATTTGGGCCGAATAAGACTTCGGATTAGGAGTGCCCTTCGTGCATGTCACGATTGGCCAAGACAAAAAGTCTCCGAATTCGGAGCCCCATCCGTGCAGGTCACGTTTGGGCCGAATAAGACTCCAGATTCGGAGTGCCCTTCGTGCACGTCACGATTGGCCAAGACAAAAAAGCCTCCAAATTCGGAGCCCCATCCGTGCAGGTCACGTTTGGACCAAATAAGACTCCGGATTCGGAGCGCCCTTCATGCACGTCACAATTGGCCAAGACAAAAAAAGCCTCCGAATTCGGAGCCCCATCCGTGTAGGTCACGTTTGGGCCGAATAAGACTCCGGATTCGGAGCGCCCTTTGTACACGTCATGATTGGCCAAGACAAAAAAGCCTCAGAATTTAGAGCCCCATCTATACAGGTCACGTTTGGGCCGAATAAGACTCCGGATTCAGCGCGCCCTTCGTGCACGTCACGATTAGCCAAGACAAAAAAGCCTCCGAATTCGGAGCCCTATCCATACAGGTCACGTTTGGGCTGAATAAGACTCCGGATTCGGAGCGCTCTTCGTGCACGTCACGATTGGCGAAGACAAAAAAGCCTCCGAATTCGGAGCCCTATCCGTACAGGTCACGTTTGAGCTGAATAAGACTCCGGATTCGGAGTGCCCTTCGTGCACGTCACGATCAGCCAAGACAAAAAGCCTCCGAATTTGGAGCCCCATCCGTACAGGTCACGTTTGGGCCGAATAAGACTCCGAATTCGGAGCGCCTTTCATGCAAGTCACGATTGGCCAAGACAAAAAAGCCTCCAAATTTGGAGCTCCATCCATGCAGGTCACGTTTGGGCCGAATAAGACTCCGGATTCAGAGCGCCCTTCGTGCACGTCACGATTGGCCAAGACAAAAAGCCTCTGAATTTGGAGCCCCATCCATGCAGGTCACGTTTAGGTCGAATAATACTCTGGATTCGAAGCGCCTTTCGTACAAGTCACGATTGGCCAAGACAAAAAAGCCTCCGGATTCGGTGCTCCATCCGTGCAGGTAACTTTTGGGCCGAATAACACTCCAGATTCGGAGCGCCCTTCGTGCACGTCACGATTGGCCAAGACAAAAAAATCCTCCGAATTTGGAGCCCCATCCGTGCAGGTCACGTTTGGGCCGAATAAGACTCCGGATTCGGAGCGCCTTCGTGCATGTCACCATTGACCAAGATAGAAAAGCCTCTGAATTCGGAGCCTCATTCGTGCAGGTCACGTTTGGGCCGAATAAGACTCCGGATTCGTAGTGCCCTTCGTGCATGTCACGATTGGCCAAGACAAAAAAAGCTTCCAAATTCGGAGCCCCATCCATACAGGTTACGTTTTGGCTGAATAAGACTCTGGATTCGTAGTGCCCTTCGTGCATGTCACGATTGGCCAAGACAAAAAAAGCCTCCAAATTCGGAGCCCCATCCATACAGGTTACGTTTTGGCTGAATAAGACTCCGGATTTAGAGCGCCCTTCGTGCATGTCATGATTGGCCCGAACAAAAAGTCTCCGAATTCGGAGCCCCATCCGTGTAGGTCATGTTTGGACCGAGTAAGACTCCGAATTTGGAGCGCCCTTCGTGCATGTCACAATTGGCCAAGACAAAAAGTCTCCGAATTCGAAGCCCCATCTGTGCAGGTCACATTTGGGCCGAATAAGACTTCGGATTCGGAGCGTCCTTCGTGGATTTCACGATTTTCCAAGACAAGCCTCGGAATACGGAGCCTTGTCTGTGGTCTTATTTGGACCAAATAAAATCTTCGAATTCGGAGCGCCTCGTAAGCTGTCACAACACACGGTGACAATTGAAACATTCAAGCATTCAGAATGAAATGTTTCATTAACTTGATCAACTGGCACAAGCCGTATAAACAAAAGTTGAAACATGCAAGCATTCAGAATGAAATGTTTCATTAACTTGATCAACTGGCACAAGCTGTATAAACATAAGTTGAAACATGTAAGCATTCAGAATGAAATGTTTCATTAAATTGATCAACTGGCACAAGCCGTATAAACATAAGTTGACACATGCAAGCATTCAAAACGAAGTGAATTCTTAAATCGATTGATTCGCACAAAGTGTATTAATACGAGTTGAAATACGCTAACATTTGAAACAAAGTGTCTTATTAAATTAGAAAATAAATACATAATTTGCACTCAATCTACATATGCGCATTACAAGGTCTGCTTTTAATCGGCGGCTCCCTCATCATCACTCTTCTCAACTTCGAAAGCGAAAAAGGAAAAATCATCTCGCTGGTACAGGGACGACGCCGAATTCACACCTGCTGCCCAAAGAGCCTCAGTTGCCTGGAGTGCCCTAATCCAACCGTGCTTAAATCCATGATTTTCACATCGGCAAATTTCCTCGGTGAGTTTCTCCTTGGTCTTCTCTATTCCGACCTTTCGGCTGTCATAAAAGCCTTTTTCATAGCCCCTGGATTTCGCAGTCTCAATCGCAAACATGCTAGCCGTGTCCCGATCGGCAATGGCATGACTTATTAGCCTCTGGGTCACCCTCTCTTCCACAACCGGGTTAGGATGGCTGGCCGATTGAGACTCGGCAGACTTGATTTTCCTTAGTTCATGCTCGGCCTTCTCCGCGCGAGCTTTTAAGTTCCAAATGCGTTCATCTCTCTGTTCTATATCCCGCCGAGCGGTACGAAGACACATGCCGATTTCATAGGCAGTGTACAGCCCCTTTATCGCCCCATGAACGCCTTCACGAAACACTTCGAAATCCTGCCGACCTACCATCGACTGCTGGACTTCGGGTGGAAACATCTGTCAAGCGAACTTGACTGCCACATTTGGATCACGAACGATTGAATCCGCCTTTGTCATTGGTCTATTCTCCGCAAAGACCGCAAAACTCAATAGGCGCGGTGTCGCATTGGATTCCCTTCCAGAACGGGGTTGAGGAGATCTGCCCCGTGGCTGCTTGTCCTTCCTGGGTGACCTACTTTGACGATAAGGAGATTGGCGCCTCTCCCGCTCCCTCGAAGTCCTACTTCCCGTGCACGAAGGTTTACCACTTCGATTCATATCTTCTTCCAGCTCAGTTAATGTTCTCGTCTCTCCTCTGCTGTTGAAGAAAAGTCTATTTGACATTCGCACTTATTTAACCTTCCTCAACGAACTGGACTGAATTTCTGACTCTGAGCATATAAATAGGACCTTCATGCACAAAGAACACGCCCCATTTATTCCCTACAGGGGTAGCACCTCCAAAGGTGATCTCATTAATACTAAAACCTCAACAGCCCAGCGCCGATTGAATCATGTGCCCCAGCCATCCCATGAACCTCCGTTATTCAGCGTTCTAGTTCATGAACCAGCTAGGCAAGGGCAGATTCATCAATCTAATCGGCTTAAATGCCCCAGCCATCCCATGAACCTTCGTTATTCGGCTCTCTAGTTCATGAACTAGCTGGGGTAAGAACAAATTCATCAATCTAATTGGCGTATTTGCCCCAGCCGCCCCATGAATCTCTGTTATTCGACATTCTAGTTCGTGAACCAACTGGGGCAAGGGCAGATTCATTAATCTAATCGGCTTAAATACCCCAGCCACCTCATGAACCTCCGTTATTCGGCGCTCTAGTTCATAAACCAACTAGGCAAGAGCAAATTCGTCAATCTAATTGGCGTATTTGCCCCAGCCGCCCCATGAATCTCTATTATTCGGTGTTCTAGTTCATGAACCAACTGGGGCAAGGGCAGATTCATTAATCTAGTCAGCTTAAGTGCCCCAGCCGCTCCATGAATCGATTTATCAATACAATATTCATGAGTTCATTTTATTCAGCTTTCCAGTTCATGAACCAGCTGGGGCAAGGGCAGATTCATCAATCTAATCGGCTTATGTACCCCAGCCGCCCCATGAACTGATCTATCAGCACTTCATGAATTCATTTTGTTCTGATTCATCAATCAAATTCATTAATCTAATTGGCTAATAAGTTTTCCGTCTCACGTAGTCTGGACATTTTATTCTAACTGCTAATTCTTTTAATTATGTACTCATATAACAAACAGTATATGCAATAACTTGAGAGCATAGAAAATTTTCATTAATAAATTGGGCGCTAACAGCGGACATTTTACACATGAAAATTAGTTGACATCCAAAAAAGATGAAAATCTACTAGCAAAAACTGTGCATCTAAGATGCCTACCAAAAACGAAAATATGCCTTGATCATTTCTCAGGGTCAGACGGTAGTGGGTCAACGTCCACCTGCTCGTATGGAATCGGCTGTGCTAATGTCACATTCGTAGCAGCGAGGGGTTTGACCCAACCGTGTTTGAAGCCCCGATTCTCAAACTTCGGCACTTCATCTGCGTAGCTTTCCAAGGCGGCCTCTTGTCCAACTTAGAATGCTTTGGAAGTCTCAGAGTTGGCCTTTTCCCTTGCCTTCTTCGATTCCTCGAAGTCGGCTTCTAGCTTGGCGATTGCCTCCTAGGCTAACTTAAGCACCTCCTCGCTGGCCTTTGCCTTTTCCTCGGCGGCAAGCCTTAACTGATCGAAATTTCTAGCTTGCTTGACCTTTGAGTCGGCTCTGGCGCGTTCCACTGCCGCTTGCGCTGCCTCACAATCGGCCATTTGAGAGGCCGCGACAACCTTGCTCTGTTCATTTTCAATTCCGGCTTTCAATAGGTCGATCTGTTCTATGGCGTCGTGTTGACAGTGGCCAATCTCGGCTATCCTGCCCACCGCCTACAAAACGAAGAAAAAGTCACAACAAACAAGTAATTAGAAAAATATTTAGAAACGTGCATGTGTGAAGACGGAAGATTGCAGATAAGACAAGTAACGTACTGATAGGACCGACTGAGCGGCCAAAGCAATTAGCATCAGATCTGGCTCTGCTCAAAATACGGCTCTGTCGACCGGTAGGGATATCGAGGAGGCCATGCTCAAGGCCACAGCCAGGCCCCTCAAAGCCGAGGAGTCTGAGGAAATCGGCATATTTTTTACCCTTGGTTGAATCATAAATGGAAGGACCAAATCCGACTCCTCAACTCGGGGCCATTTATTGCTTTGGTCCTCGTCGTACTCGGCCTCTCGATTGACATGGCACTTTTTTTCCCTTTGTTCACCTTCGTTGGCCTACCCCACCTACTCCATCTTGGCCGTTTCAGGATGAGCCGTCTCTTCGGCAATAATCGGAGGAGTTGACTCAGCTACCATGGCCGGTGTAGACTCAGCGACTGCGGCGGGTGGAGTTTCCGATCAGACGGCCTCAACCCTCCACCTGGCTACCATCCTCTCGGCATTCTTCTTCCGCACAAGTTGCGAGAGTGATTCCCCAGCCATATCCTTTGAATAAGCGCCGGGAAGATCTCCTAAGTTTGTAAAAATGTCTTCAAAGACGTCCCCTCGGCTGGACGTGGATGGAGGGTCGAACAAATTCAGTCCAGCCTCTTCAAACGTCGAGTTGAGGGCTTCGTCTACCTCGGCTCCCAATTGGTTCGGGTCCTCGGCGATCTGATTGGCTACTTATTCTTCTGCGTGTTCCGAATCGGAGGCTTCTAAACCGATCTCCTTCAAACTTTTAAAGCTGGGGAAGATGAGGGCTGTAAGATGATCTTCGCCTCTTGGAACTGGAATATGGTCTGCTGCCGAAAACGTTGCGTAGGACGGCGCATAGCGCAAGAGAATATGAGCCGCCCTTCCTTGTTTCTGAAGATTTGGACGGCCAACGAACCGCAGAGCAGTTTTAATATTCACAAGTACAGCGTCGTCGGTCGAAACCAACACTTTCTTCAACTCGTTGCCTGTGCAAACAAAACGATAAGTACATGAAAGGAGAGCCGAATACATATACGAAAGTAAAAGCAACTAGAATGAGCTATACGGCTACCTGGATCGCCTTTTCGCCTTGGCACGGGATCTAGGCGATCTTCACCCTCGCCGAATTCCCAGTTGCCTTGAACAACGACCATCACATCGTCAACACGCTTGCAAGAGCTCGCAAGCATGGTCACTAAATGATGATCGGTGTCCTTGGCCCTAAGAAAATAGCGTCCTAGTCGGCCAGTGGACTTGGCTAAGGCATAGCAATGCCAAATCGAAGGAATGCCTAGGTTAATCCTAAGATGATATTTTAACTCTACGATCCCCATTATGATGCGAAAAAAATTCACGTTAGGCTGGGAAGGGATTAGGCCCCAATGTCGAAGGACGGTTCTCAAAAATGGATGAAGGGAAAAACGGACGCCGCCTTCAACAATCGATAGAAGAGGAAAGATGATTGTGCTCTCATCAATCATCTGCATATCGGTGGTGCTGTCTTCCACGAGTGACAGATGAACGTCATTGGGGATGGAACAATGGCGTCGGAAGTCGGAAATCCAATCCGCAGAAAGGAGTGCTTTCAAATTTTTTGCCATCGTAGCCAGCCTAAGGATTATGCAAAACTATAGTAAACAAGAAAATGGTATTGGGAGTGAAAGAGAAGAGAACTTACAGGGAGCAGAAGGGATAATGAGAGACAGAAGAGAGTTGTAGAGGTCGCGAGGTGGAGGAGTTGTACTAGAAGGCGAACTAAAAAATCGTGAGTATTCAAAGTATACATTCGAAAAGACAAAGTTTTAAACCACATTAAATGGAGGAAGCGTACGAAGAGGCGGGAACTTGTAATGATAACTAGAAAACGTGTGCGTTCTAACACGCTTTGGAATGAGGTTAACCGCCAAATTTTTGACTTTTCAAGATCGAAACCAAACACGCCGACTTAACAGTGTTAGTGGGGTGTTCGGGGGGCAATTGTGGTAGCCGAATAAAAGAAGACACAGATAGGCCGAGTGTATATCTTCCCAATCGGTGTATAGTATGCACTCGACCCCGCCCCTGACGTTTCAGATGCCGAATAAGTTGAGCAGAGGGGCCGATTGAAAGTTGGGATACGGCATAATAGAGGGGGCGAGTGAACAAGTACATGAAAGATCAAGAGTCGGCCCTGCCTAGAAGACCAGGAGCATATATAAATATAAGAACGACAAACAAGAAGATGTATGTGAGAATTAGTACGTTTAACTTAAAATACACGCAATCTAGAGAGTATACACTGACTTATCCATCGGAGTGCTAATTCTGGCACCCTCAACTGGAGTGTTCATTCTTTTTCAGGCTACCAGCTGAGGATTTCGAACGTCCCATTGGACCCAAAGAGTATTTCCAAACCACCTTCCCCACATATATCATTTATGTATTTTTATTTTATTTTTTTAAAGTAGAACTTAATCAAAGAGTCACCTTTTTAAGCATGTGATTCTTAACTGTCGTTTAGCAACAAAAAAAAAAATTAGTTGCCTTTTTGGAATTGAGACTTTTTAAATTTGAGACTAAAAAGTTCATATGGGTTTTTTTTTTTTTTAACTTTTGCGAGAGAAAAAGTGAAATAATTATGATTTCTATGTAATATTTTATCTTATTAAATTTTAGTTTATTTTGTCTTTTAGTGGTTAATTTAGTCCTAACACATTAATCCCATGAGATACTAATCCAATAGAAATAACCCCCACCCCAGATTGTTTAGTCCATATATGAGGGATATAGAGTCCGCAGCGGACTAAAATTGTACCAAATGATAGACATTTTCCTCTATTGGATAAGCAATCTGAGCAGTAAATAATCTCCCCTAATTCCTTGAATCAAACACAATTGTCTTGCAACTGTTGACGCATGATTTTGTTTTTAAACATAATTAAGCTTTAATTTAAAAAATTAGTTAAAAATTAATTTTTTAATTTTTTGTTTTTAAAAAAGTAGGTAAAACGTTAAATTTATATTTTTTTAAACTTTTTTTTAAAAAACATGTAAAAAAATAAAAATAATAATCTAATCTAAAAAGATTAAAAAATCAAAAAATAATAATAAAGTTTTCAAAATACGCCTATGTTCCGTTCACACATGAAGTTATGTCTGACCATATAAGACCCCCAAAAAAAAAAAAATGGGGAAGAAGTTTGTGAAATGTCACATTATTGTCTTCACAGTGAATGTCACGTTGTCTTCGTGTAAGGGTGTAATTTTGGCCCTGTCGGGCTGGGCTTGGCTCATTTGAGCTCGGGCCGGGCTGGACCCATGTCGGGCCTTGTGGGCTCTCCCAAAAAATCGGGTCAGGCCGGGCCGATCCACGGGCCGAAAAACTAGGCCCAGGGGTATTCGAGCTTTGGGCGGGCCAGTAGGCCGGGCCTCAAGTGGGGCCCATGGACTTGGGCTTGGGATTTGGGCTTTGGACGGGCTTAAACAATTTTTTAATTTTTCCCACCAAAATTTTACTATTTTTCATTAAAAAAAATGGGCATCGGGTGGGCCGGTGTAAAGACCATAATTTTTGGTAATTACACTTGATACCCTAAGCCTTAGGTTAATTACATTTTAATCCCAAATTTTATAAAATTTTACAAAATGGTCCAAGAAAGAATAATTTTTCTGTATTTTATTTTCTATTATAATTAAATCATAGAATCCTTTTTTTATATTTGGAAATACCCAAACACTTGGCTTTTATTTATGTACCTCCTAGTTTCTAAATTAATTCATCAATTTTATTTTCAGCCTAATTTAATATTTATTAATTCTTTGACTTTTTATTATTTTCTTTGAACCTTTATTATTTAATTGAGAAAATAAATATCTTTGAATAAATATCTTTAAATAAATATCTACACATATCTTTAAATAAATAGTTTTATTATTTATTTTAATACTTATTTGAGCAATGGAAAAATATCTAGATTTTTATGCTTTTTCTTAGTCATTAAGCTAGCCCTATTTCATGGCTTATAAATTGAGAACTTTGTCTCAATTTTCAACCCACATTTTCAACATCCTAGGGAGAGGGTGAGAGGGTGAAAGTGTGATCAAAGGAAGTAGAGAAGAAGAAGAAGAAGAAGAAAAAAAAAAAAAAAAGGGTGACTCTCAAAAAGGTAAGAACATACACTACAACAAAAAGCACAATTGGCGACTAAAAATTCTTTTTTCGTCGCTGAAAGTATGATTTTTGGCGACTAAAATGGAATTAGTCGCCAAAGTTGCTCACTTTTGCCGACTAAAACAGTTTAGTCGCCGAAGGTAATGGTTTTAGCGACTAAAAGGCACTTTAGTCGCCAAATATAGGGTTTTTAGCGACTACAGGTTGTTTAGTAGCCAAAAGTGACAGTTTTTGGCGACTAAAATCATTTAGTAGCCGAAAGTGACAGTTTTGGCGACTAAAAAACAGTTTAGTCACCCATTATAGGTGTTTTGCCGACTAAATTGCATTTTAGTCCCCCAAAGTAGAGGTTTTGGCGACTAAATTTCAGTTTTGTCGCCAAAAGTGCTATCCTTAGGCGAGATTTAATTGTTTTAGCGACAGAAAAGAAATTAGTAGCCAAAAAATGGAGAATTGGCGACTAAACTTCAGATTTTGTCGCCAAAAGTACTGTCTTATTTTTTTTAGTAAATTTTTTATTTTTTACATACAATATATTAAATAAAAATAATGATTTTTATACATACAATTTTGTATTAATACCAGCGAATATAGTATATAAATAATATATGTTGCACTATCACGCATGTGATGTTGGGGTGGTCTAGTGGGGAACGCGTGTGGGTGAAGGCACAGTGGGGAGCATGGCTTGGACGTCCCAGGTTCGAACCTTGGGAGCAGCCAAGGCAAATTTTTTTTTTTTTCTCTGGAAATGGTTTTGGCGACTAAAGTCGTTGGTCGCCAAAAGGTTTAAATAATAATAAAAAAAATACTATTGGCGACTAAAAGTTTAGTCGCCAAAGGTCGAATTTCCAAAAATGGAATTGCATTTTGCGACAATTTCTTTCGTCGTTGAAGACCTGTACATTGCCGACTAACATGTTTTTAGTCGCCAAAGGTATTGGCGACCGTCCATTGGTGACAACAGTGGCGACTAAAAGTTTTTGTCGCGGAAAGTGGAAATTCGACCTTTGGCGACTAAAAAAGGACTTTTGGCGACTAAAAATTTAGTCGCCAAAGGTGTATTTTCTTGTAGTGATACATCTTCCTTATTTTCTCCAATCCTTTCATCATCTCATTCTATGGTCTAGTATGCCTCTTGTGTTACAAATTGATGGTAAATGGGGTGTTTTTGGTGTGTGTGAAGGTGTAGGTATGGAATAGTGTCATTGTCTTGCAAATTTATGAAATTAGGCACTACTGCAACTTTTCTAATTTAAAAGAAATATCAAATCTATCTAATTCTCAAATCTGAATTTATTGTAGGATATTTTATGTATTCAAAGCTTGTGACAATTTTATTAGCTCCTAATTGTGTGTTTTTAGGGCTTGGATAATTTGTTGAAAAATATGGTCCTAAATCTCTAAAAAACAGTCCACTTTTGGCAATTTTATAAAATTCTAAAAAAATCATCTCATGTTGGTTCTTTTGTCAAAAGTTAGAACTCTGAGTCCTCTTTCCAACAGATTTTATTTGAGTGAAAACCATCAGGTAGATTGAGAGAAAAGCTAGTTTTCCCAAAGGGTGACAAATCTGGGCAGGTTTTCGAATATAGTTTGTAGATGAATTTGTGGAGGAGCTGTGCAACTTTTGAAAATTGGAACTGAAACTAGACAGATTGAATATTGTTTCTGTGCAATTTCAGCCCCTAATTTGACCTAGAAGTATTTTTACCAAAGCGTTCTTGTTAGCCCTGCAGAATCGAACAGTGCTGGAAATGGTGTTTTGTCGTGTTGTTTGTCTCTAAGTATTTTAAAGCATGCCTAATGTTATTTTCTTGCCTTACCATACCTATGTATGATTATCATGGGCTATATTTCATTTCTTATGTTTGTCTCATGCTCTTTTATATTACTGAATTACCGAATGTGACTAGCTTGCTTGGCAAAAGATCTAATAAATGGGAAATGGAAAGGGGTTGGTAGTGGGTGATGTTCCCTTGTGCTTCAGAATGATTTATGTATTGAACATGTGAATGGATTTAAAACCAAATGAGTTAAGTTTTGCGCAAGCGGTCTAAACGAGGCCCTAGGTTGACACGGATATATTCAGACTCTATGCGGTGGTTTCAGGGTGTAAGCGAGCCCTTTGGTATGGTATGTGCAGGGTGTAAGCGAGCCCTAGGCACGATTTAATATGGTATGTGCAGGGTGTAAGCGAGCCCTAGGCACGATTTGGGTGTAAGCGAGCCCACTTGTTTGGCCGTCCCTTTTGAGGTCCATCAATGTCACTAACCGGTAAATAACCAGGAGATGGGCATAGATGGTAAGGTCGCAGCGACAAAAGGGGGGAGTCTGAGTAGTCCTGTTCAAATTTTGTGGTTGGGTAGAAGGATCTCTTTAGGGGATCCTAGATGTCTAGGCAAACTCCTAATTCATAGAACCTTATTGTAATTTTGCATGTTATGTTACCCAATTTGTCCTATGTATGATTGATTAGTTGATAGAAGATATGGGGATGTGTGTGTTTTTACTGGGCATTCCAAGCTCATGGCGTGTCATGCCAGGTGGTGAAGCAGTTATAATGGTGAAAGTTATTGCGAAGGCAAATATGATGAAGTGTTGGAGCAGTGGTTCATTTGAAGACTTAGGCTAGTTGTTTTTTGTTTTCAATGTTTTGTAATCCTGCAATGGAAAATAAACGAATGATCCCTGATACTAGCTCTGGTTATATATGTATATTAGGATGTTTTGGTTATCTATCCTATTTGTGTGGTAATTTGTATTTATTTAACGGCCTAGAAGTTGGGGTGTTACAGCCGGGGCGGGCTCTTGGGTGGGCCTTGAGCTGGCCAAGCGGGCCGGTCTTCAAAACGATGACCCAGGCCCTAGCCCAAGGCATCGGGCTGGGCTTGGGCCTTAACGGGCCAGGCCCACCTCGGGACGCCCACGGGCCATGGGCCAGAATTACACCTCTATCTTCGTGGTGAATTGTCTTGCAACTATTGACACGTGATTTTGTTTTTAAACATAATTAAAATTTATTTTAGAAAATTAGTTAAAAATTAATTTTTTTAAGTCACTTATCTCTTTATTTTTATTTTTTTACTTTTTTTAAAAAAAATTAAAAAATCAAAAATTTAATTTTTAATTTTTAATTTATTTTTTGAAAAGTCAATTTATCGACTTATTAATTTATTTGAGTCAAATCATTTCTTTACTTTTTTATATATATATATTTTTTAAAATGTCAAAAATAAATAAATAAATAAACTAGCTTCTTCCCTACCTCCCAAAACAAGTCCTAAATCTTGCTTGTGAAATTTGCTTAAACCTTAATTTATATGGAATTGAAATAAGTTGTGATTGACTAAAAGTTTGACTGATAGAAGAGATTGCTAAAATTAAATTCTAAATATAAATGAACGAACGGTTGAGGTAAACTCCTACCAACCCTGTCAGTGTGAAGTGTTATAATTTATAAATATTAATAATTAAATTTATAGTTTTTTTTTTAAATATGTAATAATTTGTTTAAATTATTACTAATTTATAATTTCTCCTTTTATTAGTAGAGATCTTTTATAAAGAATTACTAAAAAATAATTCAGAAAATGGCCTAAAACAGTAAAAATTCAAACTGCTAAACCAATTTGTATTTATTTGTCAACTCATACGCTCCACTAACTACGCGAACGAATATAGATTAATTTTTTCTCAATCCGCCTAAGTTCGAACGGATATCCAACTCGATCTTCAAGCATCCGTAGTGACCACACATATATAATAACATCATTACAAAATTTATGGAAGACTTTAAAAAAATCAAATCATATGTCAACAAGGAATGCATTCTTCTAATTGGAATGTGAGCCCTCATGGTGGACTAATGAATTATAGTTTTTATTAATATCCACTATGGAAAAGGTTTTTCTCTAAGTCAGAATGTTGGAGTTCTTACATTCTAAATAATATGCCACTTTATGATTAGTTAAAAAATTAAACATGTATTTTCTATCCTAGTTACTTTAAATAACTTGTGTATTTTTATTTTTATTTTTGTAATTAAATCATTATCCAAAAATATAAAATTCAATTTTGGTAAATTTTGAATGACCATCACCTAATTTTTTTTTCTTTTTTTGTTTTTTTGTTTTTTGTTTTTCTTTCCCCTTTCTTCTCATGATCAAATTGTTCAACAATTGTAATCCAATTTTGGAAAATTTAACTAAAAAAAATGTGGCATTTTTAGTTTTTATTTTTTATTTGTGTTTAGTAATTATTTTTTCAGATTTTTTTTTACAAATATTTTAAGAGTTTTTTTTGTTAAGATCCCTACTAATATTTTTTTTAGAAGGATAAGGACAACACAATTTTCCATACTAGTATAGGTCCTCCAAAACATACGGTGACAAAAATACCCCACTACACCATTTCAGGTAACACCAATTATTTTTTTAACTCATTTAAAATTTTTAAAATTCTATAACTTTGATCTAAATATCAGTTTTTCTCTATAAAATTTGTATTTTTGAAATCGTTCCATCGAAATCAATAAAACAAGATCTACAATGAATATAAAATTTTAAAGAAAAAAAAAGGACGAAATTTCACTAACCTAAGATAAGTCAGTAAAATTTTGGTTGGTTAGTGAATTTTTGGTGACCAAAGTAGTCTAAATCAGTGAAATTTTGATTGATCAGTGAAATTTTGATGACGAAATCAGTGACTCATGGATCTTGTCTGAAAAATCTTGTCAATAGAATTCTAAACACATAAATTTTACAAACAAGGAAATGAAAACGTAAATAAAAAATTATTAAATTTTAAAGTTTTGAAATTACTTAAACAATGTAAAAGGTCATGGGAGACACTACAAAAATTGGACTTTTTGAGACGGCAAAATGCTGTCGCAAATACTCAAAATGCCGTCTCAAAAGATTTTTTGCGACGGCAGATGACTTTTAGCAACGGCAAGTGGGGGGTCGCAACAAAGGGGATTGCAAAAAGGTTTTAGCGACGGCACGTTGCTGTCGCCTTTTTGTTGCGACGGCAAGTTGCCTTTTTGCGACGAAATTTTTCTGTCACCATTAATATGAAAAAATTTGAGATTTTTTGAGACGGCACTATGTTGCCGTTGCTAAAGGTGTTATTTGCGACGGCAAAAATGCCGTTGCTAAAACAATATTTGAGACAACACGATGCGCCGTCGCTAAAATATTATTTGCGACGGCAAAGTGTATCGTCGCAAAAGGCTTTTGTCTCAACTCTGCTAATATCATTTGCGACGACAATGTGGTGCCGTCTAAAAAAAAAAAAACTACAATAAAATTATTAAAACTATGAAAATTACTTGTATTAAATGAAAAATAATTGAAAAAGCAACCAATAATTACATAGTAATATAAAAATTCCAGTATAAAAATAACAATTCATCCATAATAAAAATATTCTTGCATTCATTCATTACAACACATTAGCAAAATTATCCCACTACATAATGTTGCATAATACATACACAATGTTTAAATACATAATGTTGTTCACAATTCAAAATAATGTAAATCAAAAACAAAAGTTTCCCTCGTGATTCTTCCGTGGATAACAAAAACAAAAGTAAATCGCAATCTTCACACGCCTGTATTCCACAAGAAGCAAACTGGTACTCGGGAAATATCTGAAAACAAAAAATAAAAATAATTAATGACAATATAATTATGTGTTAATATTTTAATTACAAAAAAATATAAAAAATTAACTACTATATAATTATAAAGATAATTAAGTAAATAATTTTGGCTAGACGGAAATCCGGCTCTAACTCCCAAACAGGAAACCCGATTGGAGTCCCGTCTTCTCCCACAAGTCTCTCGTGCCTAGGCGGTCGTGTGTGCCAAGTTTCGTGCTAAACCGATGCCGTTTGGAGATTTTGGGGAGTCAACACCTCCAATTCAAATTTCTTAATAAACTAGTTTGCCTAGACCAAAATCCGGCTCTAACTCCCAAACCAGGAACCCGATTGGAGTCTCGTCTTCTCCCACAAGTCTCTCGTGCCTAGGCGGTCGTGTGTGCCAAGTTTCGCGCTAAACCGATGCCCTTTGGAGATTTTGGGGCGTCAACCCCTCCAATTCAAATATCTTAATGAACTAGTTTGCCTAGAGTGAAATCCGACTCTAACTCCCAAACCGGGAACCCAATTGGAGTCCCGTCTTCTCCCACAAGTCTCTCATGCCTAGGCGGTCGTGTGTGTCAAGTTTCGTGCTAAACTGACACCGTTTGGTGATTTTGGGGAGTCAACACCTCCAATTCAAGTTTTTTGAGAAACTAGTTTGCCTATAGTGAAATTCGGCTCTAACTCCCAAACCGGGAACCCGATTGGAGTCCCGTCTTCTCCCACAAGTCTCTCATGCCTAGGTGATTGTGTGTGCCAAGTTTCGTACTAAACCGATGCCGTTTGGAGATTTTGGGGCATCAACACCTCCAATTCAAATTTCTTAATAAACTAGTTTGTTTAGACCAAAATCCAGCTCTAACTCCCAAACTGGGAACTCGGTTGGAGTCCCGTATTCTCCCATAAGTTTCTTGTACCTAGGCGATCGTGTGTGCCAAGTTTCATGCTAAACCGACGCCGTTTGGAGATTTTGGGGCGTCAACCCCTCCAATTTAAATTTCTTAATGAACTAGTTTGCCTAGAGTGAAATCCGGCTCTAACTTCTAAACTGGGAACCCAATTGGAGTCTTGTCTTCTCCCACAAGTCTCTCGTACCTAGGTGGTCGTGTGTGCCAAGTTTCGTACTAAATCGACGCCGTTTGGTGATTTTGGGGCATCAATACCTCGAATTCAAGTTTCTTAAGGAACTAGTTTGCCTAGAGTGATATCCGACTCTAACTCTCAAATTGGGAACCCAATTGGAGTCCCGTCTTCTCCCACAAGTCTCTCATGCCTAGGCAGTCGTGTGTGCCAAGTTTCATGCTAAACCGACGCCGTTTGGTGATTTTGGGGAGTGAACACCTCCAATTCAAGTTTGTGCCAAGTTTCGTACTAAATCAACGTCGTTTAGTGATTTTAGGGCGTCAACACCTCGAATTCAAGTTTTTTAAGGAACTAGTTTGCCTAGAGTGATATTTGACTCTAACTCCCAAACCGGGAACCCAATTGGAGTCCCATCTTCTCTCACAAGTCTCTTGTGCCTAGGCGGTCGTGTGTGCCAAGTTTTGTGCTAAACCGACGCCGTTTGGTGATTTTGGGGCGTCAACACCTCGAATTCAAGTTTCTTAAGGAACTAGTTTGCCTAGAGTGATATCTGACTCTAACTCCCAAACCGGGAACCCAATCCGAGTTCCATCTTCTCCCACAAGTCTCTCGTGCCTAAGCGGTCGTGTCTGCCAAGTTCCGTGCTAAACCAACGCTGTTTGGTGATTTTGGGGAGTCAACACCTCCAATTTAAGTTTCTTAAGGAACTAGTTTGCCTATAGTGAAATCCAACTCTAACTCTCAAATCGGGACCCGATTAGAGTCCCGTATTCTCCCACAAGTCTCTCGTGCCTAGACGGTCGTGTGTGTCAAGTTTCGTGTTAAAACGACGCCGTTTGGTGATTTTGGGGCGTCAACACCTCCAATTCAAGTTTCTTAAGGAACTAGTTTGCCTATAGTGAAATCCGACTCCAACTCCCAAACTGGGAACCCGATTGGAGTCCCGTCTTCTCCCACAAGTCTCTCGATCCTAGACGGTCGTGTGTGCCAAGTTTCGTGCTAAACCGACTCCGTTTGGTGATTTTGGGGCGTCAACAGCTCGAATTCAAGTTTTTTAAGGAACTAATTTGCCTAGAGTGAAATCCGGCTCTAACTCCCAAATCGGGAACCCGATTGGAGTCCTATCTTCTTCCACAAGTCTCTCATGCCTAGGTGGTCGAGTGTGCCAAGTTTTGTGCCTAGCCTTTATCCTTTTGGATTGTGTACAGTTAATTTATGGTTATTCTTAGCTTAGAATGCAAAGATACATTTTATACCTGATTTTCTAGTGGTGGTGTCTATGGATTCTCATCTCTTGTAGATTCCCTAAATGCCCGATGGCCACTCGATGCATTAGGAACTTATGATAGTCAATACATAATGTGTTAATCATATTCGAATTTTATTATACATATGTACATATGTGTTGTGTGAAAATTTAACTATCAAACAATTTAATTTATATAAAACATGTCTGTTGGGATCCACACTCGCCCCCTGTGACACAAAGGCCATCATCTCAGCTCTCATCTGTTGTAAATGTGTAGAGAACTCTGCTCGCATCACATTTGGAACATTTTATTTGTTGATGCATCAAATGTAGAGACACCATCATTCCATAGTTCTTTCAACTCCTCAATCAACGGTTGCATATACACATCAATCTTGTCACCAGGTTCTTTCGGGCCGTCAATAAGCACAGATAAAATTAGAAATGGTTGCTTCATGCACATCCATGGTGGCAAGTTGTATGGAATGAGCACAACAGGCCAAGTGCTATGAACTATGTTCATTGTCCTGAATGGGTTAAAACCATCAGATGCTAAGCCAAGCCTTACACTTTGACAATCGTTACTAAAGTCAATATTTCAACGGTCAAAATCTTTCCATGCAAGGGAATCAGCAGGATGCCTAAAGACACCGTCATCAGTTCGTTCCTCTGTATGCCATCTCATTAACTTCGCTGTCTTGGATGACATAAACAATCTCTGCAACCTTGGCTGTAAAGGAAAATACCTCATCTGTTTTGCAGCTATTCATTTGCCACCATCACCATTTGATTTCCATCTACAACTGTTGCATATGACACATTTATCAAGATTGATGTCCTTGTTTCGAAACAACATGTAACTGTTGGGACATGCATCCCATGTCTCATACATGAAGCCCAAATCTGTTGTGACCTTTTGAGCTTTATAATATGAGTCCGGGAATTTCACACCGAACGGGAACACCTCATTCAATAACTCAAGTAACATGTCAACAGACTTGTCTGTCTATTGATTAAGCACCATCAAATGTAGAAGTCGAACAATGAATGACAAAGATGTGAACTTCTAACAACCCGGATACAATTCGCTTTGTGCATCTTGAAGAAGTTTGAAATACTTTGCAGTCTCTACATTTGGACTGAGCTGGGGTTCAGGTGCATGGGGATCAGGCCCTTGTGGTTCATTACCCTCAACACTTGTACCGGCATGTGGATTTCCGATAGCCCCTTGTATCATTCCAACCATATCATCCCTAATGTCTAAATTAGCCAATGTTTCATTCTCTCGATTACCATGCAGAGATACATAAGATTCCCCATGATTAATCCAATGTTTGTACTTTTTAAAAAAACCATTCAAAATCAGATGCTCCCGTACACCCTCTTCGTACAAGATGGTATCGATTCTCACACTTCCTACATGGACAACTGATCATCGAACCTTCAACCATATTGGTGTAGGCAAACACAAGGAATTCACCAATCCCATTAATGTATTCCCTCGACATCCTATTTGGCAAATCAATCCAACTCTTATCCATCATCTGTACTTCCCTCTAATATCGCTTCTGTACACATCTACAAAAATATCTTATCAAAGGATCTAAAATGATTTGATTTGAGACGGAATATGAAGATCATATTCATTCAGACTCCTTAAGTTTAAAAAACTTTTAAGTAAGGCACTTAGTTCTAAAAAATCCAACAAGTTTTGACATGAATAAGACACTTAGTTCTAAAAAATACGTCACTTGGTTCAAAACATAGTGCAAGCACCATGTTATTCTATCATACTAGAGCCTTGTAGGCAAGCACTTGGTTCTCTAATTGAAATTGCTACTATTTTTAATTATTAAACTTTGGTCCTTGTTGTCTTCACGAGGAGAATACATATATGACCAAAAAGACCACTACCTTGACTTTAAGTGCTCTCCCTTTTCAAAGCTTACTAAAAACTACATACATACACGAGTGATCCTATTGTCTGTATTTGTGTGTACTTGTATGTATATATACCTATTATGAAAATAAAAATTAAAAATTAAAAACACATGCAACACTAAATAGTTTAAGACTTAGGTTGAAATTAAGGATATGTGCTCACTTGACATGGACAAGCTACATTATGCCCAAGACACAAGTATTTAAACTTGATATTAGTGTATAAAAAAGCCTTCAAAAGCTATTTTAGAAGGTGGTTCCTGAAATTTAATATTACTCTACTTAGACTTCACACACTAACTATAATTTTGCAAGATTTGTACAAACAGAAAGGGTGTCTTTCCAATTAGCTGCTATAATTTTACAAGTTTAAAAATTGTTATGTATCTTTCAAGTTAGTCGCTATACGAAGCGCAAGAAGCAAAAGATGGATAACAAGGGTGTCTTCCATGGTGGTATTATCTATCAACAACTAATATATGGCCTCAATGGTATGATAATCTGTTTGAAACACTTACTAGCAGAACGGATGGTTACACTTCTGAAGGTAGTGATTAGAGTAGCTAGATGGATACTGACAGAACAACAATTCAACACTTCCAACTTGGAATGTAGTTGAGGCATTTATATGTCAGTGGTGTTCCAAAGTCTCATAAGTGATTAAACCTAAACTCCAATTATCTTAAATTCACCTCATGTTCTAAGCCTTCATTTTTTTCAACAACCAAATGATATATTAAGATCTTGTATCCAAGAGTCACTATTTACTCTAAACATGTAACCGAAGAACATTCAAATTCAACATGCTTTCATAAAATTGCTCAACTAAGCATTGGTACTTCCATAAATTTTCCTTGAGGAGAAACATTTCACCAGAAGTAAGCACTCGCTTGCGATGATGGAAGCACCAGCAAGCACAAGCACAATTTCTTGTACCAAGTTTTGATAAGATTGAATCCAAGTGGTCATTTATAAAGAAACAACTAAATGCATAGAAGATTTTATCCTTATTGGAATGTGGAACTTAACTATAAAATATCGTCACTTGTGTTGTCTCGTATTTTTCCAATTGCATTGAGAAGATTGACTAGGTTGTAGTCTTGTAGACATCTAACTTTTTAGTTTAGTCATGCATCGGTTGCATACAGACAAAATAAATAAATAAAATGGAGCAATGGAATAGGAAAGAACATGGGAACCATACCTCTTCTGGAGTTAATGGACACTTCCCAATAGCTTTTCTTTCACTATAAACAAGTTCTTTCTCTGCAAAATTTTCCTTCCGATATTTCTTCAATATGCTTTGTTCTTTAGGGTTAAATATATAATTTAGAAAACTTGATTTGATTAGTAACTAAAAAAATTCTAAAGGGGAATCACCAAGCATTACTAACAAATACTTGGCAGATAGGTGAATCTACAAGAATGCACAAATACTATAGTCTAGATTTTCTGAATATGCACTAATATAACAGAATACTAATATAGCAGCTAATTTTCAGAATTCAAGAATGAGAGTGTGAACCTTGCTATATTTCTATTAATTTAACAATTCACGAATTTGCAGAAATGTTAACTGAGTGATAAGTTAACTTATTCTTTAAAATATGTTAACTGAGTGAGTGAGAAAATATGCAAGTTATGTTGGCTCCGAGTGCATCTTCTAAGGAGACATATATAATACATATATATATAGAGAGAGAGAGAGAAAGAGAGAGAAAGAGAGAGCATACGCTGAGTGAGTGAGAGAGGAGCGCTTGAGATTGACTGAGCTCGTGCGAGAGAAAGATGGAGACGCAGCACGATCACTAGTCGTAATACGCCATCGCCGCACCACCGCTAGCTGTCGTCAAGAGCGATTGAGCCTGCTCGCTGTTCATCGCTCTTCGAGAGAGAAATTGCAATTCACTGTCGCTTGTTTGGGGATTTTGGGGGAAAAATATATGTTTCAAACATTTAGGGATTTTTTATCAAAACGATCGAGCGCCAAACAATGCGAGAAGCGGGATTTGATTTTTTTATTACTTTTTGCAATGGTACATTTGAACCGTCACAAATGATAAATAAAAATAGTTAAAACGACGCCGTTTCACTAATGGTTTTTTTGCAACGGACATTTGCCATCACAAATTGTCCACTCCCATCTCAAAACATTTATTTTTGTGACGGTACACAACGACGTCGTGAATACTTCTGCATTTGTCACACTTTTCACGTATCTTTATTACCGACGGTGAAACTACCGTTGCAAAAGCTATTTATTGTGACAGTTTAAACTGCCGTCGCAAAATATCATTTTTTGCGACGAGAAAAGCACTGTCGCAAAAAGTTTCGCCTTTTTTTAGGCCCTTTTCTTGTAGTGAGAGAGAAACAATAAAAATATAAGAGTTTTTAAGATTATGAGGGTATTTTGGACTATATGTTTTGGACCATATATGTTAAAGGGATGCCTCTATTTACACATCACCTTTCATTTCAAGACACACCATTAATTAGCTTAGGATGCCTCTATTTACACACCATATTTTGTCTTAAGGCACACCATTAATTGGTTATTTTTCATTACAATAATGACCTTACCTAAAATGACCAAAATGACCACAAAAGAATATCAATACACACCTTAGTTGAATACACAACATCCAAATCCTAACCCTAGCCACCAATCTAAACCCTACACTTTTTTGGGCACCACTAGTCTCCTCCGCCTACTTTCACCTCCGGCCACCGTCACCAAAAACCAACCACCATCACAACCTTTACAACCTCCCTACCTCGCTAGTGACCCATTTCTTCTCTTCGAACCCTTCTCTCTTTCCCCACCAACGAACAACTCAGCCCTCCACCTTAGTCGTGGCTTGCTTTTCTCCATCGTAGAGAGAGAGAGAAAGAGAGAGAGAAAAAAAAGGAAATCCTAGGGTTTTCTGATCTAGATCTAGGGTTTACAAGAGTCCAATCATGCAAACTAGATTCGAAGCTTCAATCTAGGATTTCAAGCTTCGATTCAAAGCTTCACCGCTGTAGTTGCCTTCGATGAGAAGCTTATCTTCGATGGGTTGGGAAAAATAGCTGTAGAGGGAGGGTCGTGGTGGTGAGGATGGGTTTGGTAGCTTTTAGATAGAGAAAAGAAAAAGAAGGAGATGAGATGGGATGAGAGGTTGCAGCGATGATCACGGGGAGGTGGTAGAGTCAGTGGTGGAGGGAGGAAGGAGTGGTGGAGGTGGTAGAGTCGGTGGTGGAGGGAGGAAGGAGTGGTGGAGCTGGTAGTG
Organism: Camellia lanceoleosa; assembly: GCA_025200525.1. Classification (NCBI taxonomy): domain Eukaryota; kingdom Viridiplantae; phylum Streptophyta; class Magnoliopsida; order Ericales; family Theaceae; genus Camellia; species Camellia lanceoleosa. Next base: position 18,200,216 of record CM045772.1, read on the forward strand.
GAGGGAGGAAAAGAGTGGGTCTCTGGGAATGGAGGCAACTTAAGGGACTAGGAAGTGGGCAGCGACAATTGCGAAAACGAAATGAAGTGTTGACAGTAGTGGCCATGGTTGGCGTTGATGGTGGTTGTGGTGATAGTTACTGCCGCCGATGGTAAGTGCCTAACAATTAGTGCTATTTTTTTTTTTTTTTTTTTTTTTTTGTGGTGTGTACTAAGTGGTATGGGACTAAAGGAAAAAATGGAACATTGTGGCATGTGTTGAGAAAAATTATGTTTTTTTAAAATTATTAAAGGTGTGAACTGAGTAGTGGTGTGTGCCTTGAGACAAAATATAGTGTGTAAATAGAGGCATCCATTAGTTTATTTTTTATTACAATATTAACCTAATGTAAAATGACCACAAAAGACAAAAGGTCATGATACACATCTTACGTAATATACACCAATTACACATTGCACACCACACCCAATTTTGATTTTTTATTTTTCACTCAATACACACTATCAATTTTCAAATATTCCCAAAATATCCTTATCTTCTCTAACCATAACCATAACCCTAATCCTAACTCTACCCCCACAACTGCTACCGCCATCAACCGTTGCTGTTAGCCATCCTACCTCTTTTTGTCGCCGCTACTCTCCGACTGACACCATTCCCTTTTTTGTTTCCATCTCCAATCTATTTGTGTATCTTCTATGGTAGCAACCTCACCCCCATCATCCCTCTCTAGCCCCATTGTCTACCCTCTACCGCTACCCATCAACTAGATCTTCTCCACAGCACGACTTATCTCTTCCACTCCATCATTTAATCTGCAGTTGCAGAGAGAGGAAGAAAGAGAAAGATTTGAGTTTCCAGATCTAGGGTTTGAAGAGAAGAAGAAGAAAAGGGGCTATGGAGGAAATAGGGGGAGAGAGGAGCTACAATAGGAAAGGGAATAATAGTGGAGTGGGGATTTGCAGAGAAGAGGCGCCAACTAAAGGGGATTCAGAGGTGTAGCGTTGGCTTAGCAGCGAGGGTAGTGAGGAGATGTTAGGGTTTAGAATAAAAGTTGGGATGGGAGAGATGGGGATGGCAGGGGATGGGTAGCCAGAGCTAAGGATGATGGAGGAGGTGCAGCCAAAGCTAGTAATGGCTACGACGGCGACGGGTAACGAGCTGGCAGCGGCGGCGGTGGCGGCAACAGTTAGAGTTAGGGCTAGGGCTGGTGGAGGTGGGTTGTGTGAATTGAGAAATTTGTATGAAGGTTAAAAATGTAATTGACTAGAAGGAGAAAGATGGAATATTGTGGTTGGGTGTGTAAGCAAGGGTAAAGATAGAGGATTCTGGTGTGTATTGAGCAAATTTCTTATTTGTCAAATTACTAAAGATATGCGCATTGAGATGAAATGTGATGTGTAAATAAAGGCACTTATGTTAAAATTTGCCTTTATCACTTTAAGATTTAAAATCTGAAGGACTTTAATTAACAAGTAAATTGTTGGTGTCTTTAAATTCTTAAACATATTTGTTGAGAAATGTCTCCCTAATTTGTGCATCACAAAAATTATAAAAATTTGACATGAAAAAGTTACTAAAGACAATAAATAAATAAATAAATAAATAAAGAAACTCAAAATTATTTTTCATAAATAAAACTAACCATACTTATTTTTGTATAAAACTAGCAAAAAATGTTGTCCAATGTATGTAAATTTTCAACTAATTCTAGTTGTACAATACAACTATGCAACAATTTGATCGTAGAAAAATAAATAAATAAAAATCAGCTAGTAGATTTTATATTTTTAGATAAATATTTAACTACAAAAAACATAAATAAGTTACCTAAGATAACTAGAATTTCAAATACAAATTTGTTGAATTGTGTAATCTCTTTACTAATCACAGGTGCCATATTATTTGGGATGTAAGAATTCCTACATAAGTTCCAGAAAAACCTTTTCTATTAAAGTATTAAAGTACGTTGTCTTTAAATTAAAGGAAATTATAGATTAATGAGATTAATAAAAAAAATTATAAATTCAATTATTAATATTTATAAAAAATTTCATTGATTTGAATTTTTTTCAAAAAGATGCAATTTTCCCTCTAAATTAAAAGTTGAATGTAAAGTCACTTATTAGGTATAAATAAACAATGGTGTGGTGTCACAACCCAAACCAGCCCCTAAGGATTTAGCATCATAACCGGCTAGTAATCTATGATTACCAAGACCTACTTAACAGTAATAACAAGTAAACAATAAAAGGAGCCAGCGGAAACCTGTGCATTTTAAAACATAATGTCCAAAAAGTTGTGAGGATGTAAGTGAACAAACAACTTCCATATGAATATATATACCAATGCACACATAAGTCCAAGTCCATATCCAACATATACGTAAAAGCTTAAGTCATAAACATCCAAGACATGTTAGGAAATTAAATCCCAAGCCCAAAACAAGGTTTAAAACATTTACTTTGACATCAAACAACTTTCCAAAAAAGGTGGAATTAGATCACCCAAAAAGCCTTGACATCAATGGATCGGAGCCTCGTAGTGAGGCACAACGGGTTGGCTTGACAAAACGAAATCGGGTCGACGCTGCTAACTCTGCTAGGGTGCCTGATCACCGACATACATATATATATACACAGTGAGCTACAGCCCAGTGAATAACAAATGTGTAAAGGGGTTAAGAATGAATGTCATTTCAGTATTTTGAATAGTCAATTGCATCAGTAGATCATTTGTATGATCAATATCTTATATTTCATATCATATCTATCATATAGGAATTGTGTGAGTGAATTTCTGACCACACTGCCAAATCAGTATTTAGCTGGAAAGCACTGGCAAAATAGATGGCACCTGAATGACCTGTAACAGAAAGAAGAGATTCCCGCGGTGGTTCATCCACCCGGGGGCACTCCGATGATTAAGTCAGTAATCAAATATCTCTCAAAGACAATCAATTGTGCTTAACTCATTGTTTTGAGTATAAATTGCGTACCTTAGACCCATGCATGTGCCTTTCTTTTATAGCCAACATAATCCTAGTCTAAATAGAAGCCTAGCTTCATTGGACTTCTGTTCAGTGCTTAGCTTAGACTCTCCAATAGATAAAGATAAACTCCCTAAGAGCTTTATCCTTATCCAAGCTGAAGTCCTTCCTCATTCTAGGACTCTTGTCCCTTATCCGCTTATCCCGGATTCCGATATCTTCGGAGATAACCTCGGTTTAGCCGAGATCACCTCAGCATTACGACCAAGACACGTGGCACCTCGGCTGACACGTCGGCGTCACCTTGGCCACGTGCTGGTACTCAGAAAATATATCCCCACAACTGGCCCCTAGGCTCTATTACCTCGGTATCCCGAGGTGATCGAACCTATTTTGTTATATCGTATAGAATGTCGGCTATCTTGTTGTATCATCCATTTACCGAGGTCATAATACGTCGGCTTCACACGACCAAGTCCAGCCGAGGTCACTTGCTTCTTTAAACCAAGAACTCCAAGAGTTTTATCACGCATATGAGCTGTCACGCAAAATAAATCAACCATTTCTACCATGCGTCTTCCCTTCAATGGATCGTACTTAATACGCGCTTGTAAGTCAAATTTTTCTCACGTGCGCTGTCTGACATATACATCGTTTTAGGCACATTAATTGCCTTTTTGCCGCCGTTTCGAGTTTAGACAAAACTTCCTTTCTTCTTTCCATCTTTTCACTTTACACCACCATTTCTAAAGCTTTTCCTTTCTTTAACTTTTTCTCCCAAGTCTGCCATTGTCGCTCCCGCGAAGCTTTCTGCAATTACTTTCATTCACTCCCTTCCAGCGAGGATTTTTGCTGTACTTTTCTAGTCACTGCCACCGTCTGATCTCAGCAACTGTAATTTTTCCTTGTAAGTCACTGTTCCTTCATTTCGATTTTTATTCTTCCTCAAACTGTTATATTTGTATACTGTAATTGCAATGTTTTTCACATTTGTCATGTATTCTGAACCGTTCTTTTAATATATACATAATACCCACATACTTGTTCATTCTGCCACTGTTCTTGGCCTTGCACTCTTGCACACACTCTGTCACAGTGTTCTTAATGATTCACCCCTATTCTTGATTCTGAATCATTGCTCTTGTTTCTGTTTTGCCATGTTTTTTTCCAGATTCTTGCCTCCATTCTTCGTTTCCATAGATCTAGGTTTGGAATTGTTTATAGAACCCACAAATTCTAAGAAGAACTGAAACAATCCCCAAAAATTCTTACCCCAGCTCATTTTTAGGTTTTTGCCGAGGTCCCTATAACCTTTACAAAACACCTTATTTCTGAAGTCCAACTCCTCTAAGTTGAGCCGACGTTATGGGTATGTGGAAGCATATGGTAGACACCCCGACCAAATTAGAATACTTTAGGCGAGAGTTTTCCATCCCTGCCGACATTCACCTCAGGTTGGCAGGGGAGGAGGATTCCATTATGCCCGATGTGAACCTCATGCCCTTTCCTGTTGTTGCCTTTATAGAATGTGGACTTAGGTTTCCTTTAGACACCCTTTTCCAAGAAGTTCTCCATTTCTACAAATTAAACTTGATGCAGCTTGCCATTAACTCTTACTGAGTTATCAATGGTATAATAGCTTTAGCAAAACAAGAGAACGCTAGGGTGACTTTAGCCGATATCCAATACTGCTACACCATGTGTCGCCTGAAATCGGAAAAAGGCCATGTCTACTACCTCAAGCCGAGGTTTACTGAGTACAAGATCATTGCCGACCTCCCAGATTCAAACAAAGGTGCCAGAGACGATTATTTCATCGTCTCGGGCAATTGGGAGTTCGCTCTAGATGAGGACCTCCACCTCTACCCTCTCAGTCGAACATTTTTTGTAGAGGGTAAGGGTAAGGGTCAATTTTTACACAGGCTTACTTTTTCAAGTAGTTTAAGACTTATTCTTCTTGTATGTTCTTACGTCTGTGCTCTTCTTTTTTGCAATTCTTCTCTAGCCACCAAAGGGTTTTCGCAAGTCCTTCTTTCCCAGCAAGGATTTGAAGAAGCTACTAAATTTTCCAGTTCATAAGCGGAGAGCTCCTTTGCTTCTGAACTTCATCCCGACCTATAAGTCGGTGCTTCCCGATGTCCCAAAGAAGAAGAAAAGCAATTCTCCCCCTTCTGCTACAACTCCTCCAACAGCATCCTCATCTTGGCCAGATCAAGGGTCAACCTTAGATCCAACAGAGCAGCCATCCACCTCAGCTCCACAACTGATCCCACCATCTCAACGCCGACGACGTCGACGAACTGTTTTTGCTGCTGAGATGGGTTGCCAGAAAGCAATCACTAAAGATCTCTTGGCCAACATTCCTGACTCAGTTGATGCTCAACCAGCACAAACCCAGCCTCAGTCAAAGCCAAAGCCAAAACGTCTGAAGAAGGCTCAGCCCAAGGCAACAGTGGCTCAGATTGACATTGAGGACACCTTGCCAATTTCAAAATTAGCAGAGAGTGAGAAAACCTCTTCTGCTGCCGAGAAGAGGCCTGCCGAAGCCCAACCATCTGAGTCTACCAGATCAAAGAGGCTAAGGTCATTGTCTGCAACCACCTTGGGGTCTCTAAAGCATGATTCCCCCTAGGCCTCCCAAATCACAGTAGGGAATAGGCCGGTCAGAGTTGGTGATAGTGCCAATGATGTTAATGTCGGTGTTGCCCTTAGCATAGCTTTGCTCCTTCCTGGAGATCTCGACCGAAACGCCGAGATGAGCGAGTATGAAAACTTTGCATTGATGCTCCAACGTTCTGTTCAAGTAAGTCTTCATACTTGGTATCTTTCTCTTTTTTTTTTATACTTAGAAAATTTTCTAATAACTTCTGCTCTGTCCATTTTTCTTCAAGTAATCCAACACGCCCACTCCTTCTCAATGCAATCTTTTGAGACAAGAAAAGCGTTGGCTGATAAGACTAGAGAGGTTACTGGTCTGCAGAAGACCAATAAAAACTTGCAATAAAAAATGAAGACTTTGGCAGACTAGGCCGAGGCTGCTGTTAAAGCCAAGGATGAGGCCGAAGAAAAGACGGATACCGCTGAGGCCATAAACAAGGTTCTTGAGGCCCAGAAGAAAGAGGCTGAGGAAAAAATGGCCGAGGCCCAAAAAGAGCTGCAGGATGCCTTGGCTACAAAAGACGCTGAGCTCAAGGCCGTTGATGAGAAGGGATACAATGAGGGGGTGGCCGATGTCATGGCGGACTACGAGAAACAGGTGAAGCAGGCATGCAACAAGGGTTTCACCCTTGGTTGGATGACTTTACTGAAAAAGCTTGAAATCCCCGAGGACTCCCCCCTCAGGAACACCGACGTCCTCGCCCTGCCATTCCCCTCAACTCCAAGCCAATCCAACGACAATTCTGGGTCTGAAGAGGAAGCTTTGGTGAGGAAGTCAAAGGAAGCTGCTGAGGCCAAGTCCTCTACTCAAAATGAGCAAGTCCTGGACTTGACTCAAGATGAGGAGGGTGAGGAGGTTCCCAAAGACGCTACTCCTGAGAAGGCAACGTCGGACGCGCCTATTGCCGATAAGAGCCTCGACGAAACCCTCCAGGAAATAGATGCCGAGCTTGCGGCTGAAAAGGCAGCCGACATGTCTTCTTAGCAGTCTTCCGAGCTTCAGACCCAACCTGCTAATGGCGCTAAAGAATCTTAGTTTGATGTTCTTTTTCTTTTTTCTGTACCTTGTACTTTTTCTTTCTCTAGAATAATGTAAGCACTTTATGTGGCCGATGTGCCTTCTTTTGAATATAAATACAACTTTTTCTTTTGAATGCTTGTATGTTTGTCTTCCCTTTACTGCTCTTGTATGGCTCTTATACTTAAAATATTTCTGTATATCGTTAATGTGCACCTTAACTGTGTAATCTTCTCGAGATGAAATACCTCGGTTATACCCACCAACGGTTTACATCGGAAAGTACATAAGTACTCTTTTTAATACAACCTCGGCTTTAACTTGTAAATTTTTTCACAAATTTCAACAAGTGTTCAGTTTCAACTTTAGCTTGTAAATTTTTCACAAATTTCAACATGTGTTCAACATGATCTCGGTTTAACTTCAACTTGTAAATTTTTCCCAAATTTCGACAAGTGTTAAACATGATCTCGGTTTAACTTCAACTTGTAAATTTTTCACAAATTTCAACAAGTGTTAAGCATGATCTCGGTTTAACTTCAACTTGTAAATTTTTCTCAAATTTCAACAAGTGTTAAACATGATCTCGGTTTAACTTTAACTTGTAAATTTTTCACAAATTTCAACAAGTGTTAAACATGATCTTGGTCTAACTTCAACTTGTAAATTTTTCACAAATTTCAACAAGTGTTAAACTTAATCTCAGTTTAACTTCAACTTGTAAATTTTTCACAAATTTCAACAAGTGTTAAACATGATCTTGGTTTAACTTCAACTTGTAAATTTTTCACAAATTTCAACAAGTGTTAAACATGATCTTGGCTTGTATATTCTACCTTGCCATGAACCATTTTCCAACTTTTTGCCCCCTAATGTGAACTTAAGTTCTACTTAGGTTCTTATTATGCATGTATTCTGGAAACATCATCAATTATCTTATCAGTCACAAGTGTGAAAAATCAAGCTTTATTTATTACTTCAGCTAATAACAAAGAACAAGAAAATTTAATGATAAAAAAACTTAAGATTGCAAGTATTCCAGGGCCTTGGCAACTCTTTGCCCTCATTATCTTCAAGCCGATAAGCCCCATTGCCCAATAGCGAGATGATTCTATAGGGTCCCTTCCAATTTGGGCCAAGCTTGCCCTCTCTGGCATCCTTCTTGTTGCCGATAACTTTTCTGAAGATGAGGTCACTGATTTGAAATTCCCTTGGGTTGACCTTCTTATTATAAGCCCTGGCAAGTTGCTGCTGGTATGCCACCAGCTGAATTGCAGCTCTCTCCCTTCTTTCTTCTAGCAGATCTAGATCTCGGGCTAATAATACATCATTAGTCCTGTTCTCTACTCCTTGGGTTCTGATCCCTAGGATGCCGACTTCCAGAGGAATGACTGCTTCTGTGCCATAAGCCATGGCAAATGGAGATTCCCCAGTTGATCTTCTCGGCGTAGTTTGATATGCCCAGAATACACTTGGCAATTCATCCACCCATTTTCCTTTTGCTGCTTGCAGCCTCTTCTTAATCCCATCCAAGATGACTTTGTTGGATGCTTCTGCTTGTCCATTGTATTGAGGAAAACTTGGAGTGGAAAAGTAATTCTTGATTTTGAACTTTGCACAGAAGCTCTTGATTAGCTTACTGTCAAACTGTGTTCCATTGTCTGCAATTAATGCTCTTGGGATCCCAAACCTGGTGATGATATTTTTCCATATAAAGTTCTTCACATCCCCGTCTCGGATCTTGGCAAGGGATTCAGCTTCTATCCACTTGGTGAAGTAATCTGTTGCTACCAGTAGGTACTTTCTTTGTCCAGTTGCTTGGGGCAGTTGTCCAATGAGATCCATGCCCTATTGGGCAAACGGCCAAGGACTGGATATTGGGTTTAGGTCTGCTGCTGGTTGGTGTATCAGAGGTGCAAACCTTTGACACTTTTCACACTTCTTGACATAGGCCTCTACATCTTTCTGCATGTAGGGCCACCAGTACCCCTGGGTAATGGCCCTATGAGCAAGTGATCTATCCCCAGCATGGCTTCCACATATTCCTTCATGTATTTCATACAAAAAATCTTCAATTTGTGAAGGATGTACACACCTCAAAAGGGGTCTAGTGAAGGATCTTCTGTAAAGATGTCCCTCTGCTATCAGACTGAATCTTGCCGATTTCAATCTGATCTTGTGTGCCTCTTTGTGATCATCTGGCAGTTTTTCTTCTTTCAGGAATGCTATTATTGCGTCCATCCAGCTTGGTCCCATGTCCACACACATTGCTTCATGCTCTGTGGTCAGTGGTTCGATGCTCGGGCCCAACAAGTAGTTAACCATTATCGTCCTTGCTTTTCCAGGTTGTATTGCACTAGCCAGGTTGGCCAGGGCATCGACGTGACTGTTATCATCTTGGCTAATCTGCTGTAGCTTGAAATTCTGAAACAGGGCCATCAATCTGCCAACCTCTTTCGCATAGGGCGACATCCTTTCGTCTCGGGCTGCGAACTCGACTGTTGTCTGGTTGACTATAAACTGAGAGTCACAGAAGACTATCACCTCATCTGCCTCTACTACTACTGCCAGTTTCAGTCCTGCAATCAGTGCTTTATACTCTGCTTCATTGTTTGAGGCCCTGAACCCCAAAGAATGGATTACTCTAGTATCTGTCCATCTGGGGATACCAGTACTCCTCCTGCCCCTGCTCCTTGTTGGTTTGAACTCCCATCAACAAACAATCGAAAGGAGTCGCCGATGTAAATTCTACAAGGTCTTAGTTTTTCTTCTTTTCTTTGTTCTGTTGCCCTCGGCTGGGCTCCTCTTTGCTCGCTTGGACATCATTCACCTCGGCTCAACAGATCCCAATATACGGTGGCTCCTAGAGTGAATTCGGCCACAAAGTTGGCCAAGACTTGGCCTTTGATTGTTGTTCTGGGTCTGTACTCTAGGTCATACTGACCCAAGGCCACTACCCATTTGGCTATTCTTCCTGTCAGATCTCCCTGTTGTAACAGGGACTTCAAAGGGTGTTCAGTTAGCACCACAATTTTGTGGGCTTGAAAGTAATGGTTCAGCTTCTTTGAAGCTATTACTAATGCCAGCGCCAACTTCTCTAGGGGTAAATACCTGGTTTCTGCATCAGCCAGGGTTTTGCTTACATAGTAAACAGCCCTTTGCTCCCATTTTTCTTTTCAGATTACCATTACGCTTACCACGTGCTTTGAAACTGCTAAGTACAGGAACAGCTCCTCTCCAAGTTCTGGATTCGAGAGAACTGGAGCCGTGGTCAAATACTTCTTTAAGTCGTCCAGGGCGACTTTGCACTCTTTTGTCCATAAGAAGTCTGTGGCCTTCTTCACTAAGCTAAAGAAGGGTTTGCATTTGTCTGAGCTTCTGCTTATGAACCTACTCAGGGCTGCAGCCCTTCCAGTTAGCATCTGCACCTATTTTGCCGACGTCGGGCTCTTCAACTCTAGGATGGCCTTAATCTGATCTAGGCTCACCTCAATGCCCCTTCTGGTCACCAGGTATCCCAAGAACTTACCAGATCCAACTCCAAATACGCATTTTGATGCATTGAGTCGGAACCGGTATGTTTTAAGGATATCAAAAATTGCTTTTAGGTCGGCCAAATGACCCTCAGGTTCTTTGGTCTTCACGACCATGTCATCAATGTAAACTTCCACTGTTCTGCGAATCAGGTGTCTGAACATCTTGGTTACCAATCTCTGGTAAGTTGCTCCTGCGTTTTTCAACCCAAAAGGCATTACTCTGTAGCAATACAGCCCTTTCGGGGTGATAAACGTGGTGATGGTACCCCCTGTAGGCATCTAGGAAGCTCATCCTTCCATGCCCTGAAGTGGCATCCACCAGTTGGTTGATCTTTGGTAAAGGAAAACTGTCTTTAGGACAGGCCTTGTTTAGACTAGTAAAATCCACGCAGACCCTCCATTTACCGTTCTTTTTCTTTACCACCACTGTGTTCGATAGCCATGTCGGATAATTTACCTCTTGAATGGCTCTAGCTTCCAGAAGCCTGTCTACTTCCTCTTCCACTGCCTCAACATGTAGTAGGGTCGGTCTTCTTACCCGTTGGATTACAGGTTTGGCCGACTTGTCTACGTTCAGTTTATGGCAAGTGACCTCGGGGTCAATGCCTGGCATTTCATAAGGCGTCCAGGAAAACACTTCAATGTTTGCTCTCAAGAACGCCTCCAGTTCTTTTTTCTCTTCTTCGACTAAGCTCGAGCCGAGAAGGAGGTAGCGTTCTTCATCCCCCTGCTGGACGAGGATTTTCTTTAGGGCTTCTTCACTCTTCTCAGCTAGCTCCTTGCCGATGTCCTCTAGGACTTCGACGTCCTCATCTTCGATCTCCACCCCTTCTGGTTCTCGTATGCTGCAGGTGGATTTCATTGCTGCCATGGAGCAGTTCTTTGCCTGCAGCTGATCCTCTCTGACCTCTTCTATCCCATGCTCTGTTGGGAACCGCAGTAGCTGATGCAATGTTGAGGGAATAGCCCCCATTGTATGTAACCATGGCCTCCCTAAGATAACATTGTAAGGAGAGGGTGTGTCGATTACGGTGAACTCTGTCTTTATCTTCTTGGTGCTAGCTTGCACTTCCAAGCTTGTTACGCCCAGTGGCCATGTCAGCGTTCCATTGAACCCAACCATTGGGCCATTGGATTGTTCCATATCGTCTGGGTAAAGGCCAAGCTCCTTGTAACATTTGACATACATGATGTCATAAGAGCTGCCTTGGTCAATTAGGATGCGCTTTACTTGGCACTCCTCGACCTGGAGAGATACTACCAAGGCATCGTTGTGCGGATGTTGTACCATCTCCAGGTCGGCTTCAGTAAAGGACACTATTGGTCTCTGGTACTCCTCAGCCCGAGGTCTTTTCTACCGGACCTGGTACACATGTTGTAAGTGTTTTACCTTCTGGGTCTCTCCCCGTATTTCGTTTTTGTTGACCTTCGAGTGAATTACATTAACTACCCAAGGTCCGCCATTCTTTGTCTTTAGGGGTGGTGGAGTTTCTTGGTGCTGAGGAAGTCTTGCTTGATCTTCCCTTGTCCTGGCCACATCTACAAGGTCTCTCAGATGGCCTTGCCTTACCAGGTCTTCTAGGTGTGACTTCAGGGCTCTGCAATCCTGAGTCAGATGTCTATCTTGATTATGGTAAGCACAATGCTTTCCAAGGCTTCTTCCCATAAACTCTCCTGGAACCCTTGCCGGTGCTCTGAAATAGGATTGGGTTCGGATTTTATCCAGGACTTTGTGAATTGGGATTCGGAATACAATCGTGACTACCTGTGCAGTTTTCAGTCCTATCTCTTATTTATTGGATTCGTTGTTAGCTCAACCTCGCTTCGGCGAGCCGTTTACTTTCTCTTGCTTTATCGTCTTAATCCCTGGCGTGTCTTCCTCGGCTCTGGCATATTTCTCAATTCTGGCCATGAGCTCCTCCATGCTTTTTGGCAATGTCTTTGCCAATGACTTTCTTAGTGCACAATCATCTTTCAGGATGTTCTTAAAAGACATGACCGCCACCTCTTAGTTGCACTCAGGTATTCTGTTGAACACCTCATGGTACTTTTTTGCGTAGGCCCTAAGGCCTTCATCCTCATTGATTCTCAGAGCCATCAGGGCGTCTACCCTTAATGGCTGTAGTTTATTTGTCACGAACCTGGCCACGAACATCTTGGCTAGGCCTTCCCAGGTCTTCACACTTCCTTTTGGTAATTTGTGAAACCAATCCGATGCAATCTCCCCGAAGAATGAGGGGAACACCTTGCAGAGCAACGGCTCGTTCCCAGTGTACAGTGCCATCGAGTTCAGGTATAATCCGACGTGAAAGTTGGAGTCTGACTTCCCATCGTATATTTGGAACCTTGGTATACTAAATCTTTTTGGTGCCTCAAATCTGTCTAGTTCCACCGAGAATGGTGTTCTCGGCTTAACAGGGGAAGTTACCTTGGCATTTTGTTGCTTCCTCTTGAGGTAATCTCTTAAGTCCTCTTTGGTCTGCCCTGGAGCTCGGCTATCTCCTGACTTTAACCTTTTAGGTGCGCTGCTCTCAGCTTCATTGTGAGCCCTTTCGTCATTTCTCCATTAGTTGCGTCGAAGCACAACTCCTGTCTTTGAACATGTCGATGTTCTCTAGGGTCTGCCTCCTTGGTGTGATGTGTCCTTCGAGATTCTTCCCTTCTCGACTCTTCTCGCCCGACCTCCCTCGACGGCCGGTGAGAGTGTTTTTCACTCCTGGCGTGCTGGGGGCCAACAGGGATTGTTTTCTGCCCTCCCTTCTGGGCATTGGCCACTGGAATCGGCGTATCCTGCAGCGGGAACGGTGGCTACATGACGTTATTTTGCATCATGAAATTGACCATTGTTTGCAGGTCCACCAATTTGTTTGCCATGGTCTTTACCTCATCATCCCTCCACAGGCATCTTTCTTTCCATACCTAGAGGTCGTCCTCGTTGTAGTACTCGCTTTGGTCCGTTTTCTTTGGTACGTTGCCTTCCTGGCCGACGTCCTTTCCTCCGTGATTCTAGTCACGAGTTTCTTCGTTGCAATTGTCTTCTTCAATGTCAAGGTCGACAGGTCTCTCACTCCTAGTAGGAGTGTTATCCCCAATCTTCTCTTTATGTTCGTCGTTGGCCATCTATTCTCCTTTCGTTCCCACAGACGGCGCCAAATTGTGTGAGTGAATTTTTGACCACACTGCCAACTTAGTATTCAGCTGGAAAGCACTGGCAGAATAGATGGCACCTGAATGACCTGTAACAGAAAGAAGAGATTCCGGCGGTGGTTCGTCCACTTGAGGGCACTCCAATGATTAAGTCAGTAATCAAATATCTCTCAAAGACAATCAATCGTGCTTAACTCACTATTCTGAGTATAAATTGCGTACCTTAGACCTATGGAGTTGCCTTTCTTTTATAGCCAACATAATCCTAGTCCAAATTGAAGCCTAGCTTCATTGGACTTCTGCTCAGTGCTTAGCTTGGACTCTCCAATAGATAAAGATAAACTCTCTAAGAGCTTTATCCTTATCCAAGCTGAAGTCCTTCCTAATTCTAAGACTCTTGTCCCTTATCCGCTTATCCCGAATTTTGATATCTTCGGAGATAACCTCAGCCTAGCTGAGATCACCTCGACGTTATGACCAAGACACGTGGCACGTCGGCTGACACGTCGGCGTCACCTTGGCCACGTGCTAGTACTCAGAAAATATATCCCCACAGGAATCATAGCAGTCATATGTGGTACATCCAATAGCAGAACAATACAGTAGGTCCTAAAAGACCGAACAGTTAATTGATGACCATCAAAACAATAAACAGTAGTTCCAACATTGGAACTGATAGAGATCTTTGTATGATAAAGAATAGTAGCGATGGCGATGGCGATATGATGAGTTAGTTGCTATGGATGTCACGAGTACACTTCATAAAATAGGACAAACATTTATTTAATAAACAGTATCATTTTTGAAAATAATCATAATTGAACATAGTTTTACAACATTGTTACTCATAGTAGGCTCCGTGGAACACGTGCTAAACTGCACTAAAGACGTAGCGTCCAACCTAAACAAACAAATTCAAGCACAACAACTCAATTACACCCATCACTACAGGAAATTACACTTTTGGCGACCAAATTTGGCAACTAAAAAAAATTTAGTCGCCAAAAGTTGTGGAATTGGTGACCAAACATTATACTAGTTAGCAAAAGTACAAGATTTAGCTACTATTTTCTTTAGATGGGGTATATTGATTATTGGTGACTAAAAAAAAATGTAGTTGCTAAAAATGTCACAATTGGCGACAAAAACAATTTTTAGTCTCTAAATATGCCATAATTGCTGACAAAACAAAAAATTTAGTCACTGTATAGTTACTTTTGGCTACTAAAATTATTTAGTCGCCGAATAAAAAATAAAAATTTACTTTTTAGCTTTGGCGACCAAAGGGTTGGTAGGAAAAAATTTACTTTCAGTGACCAAGTAATATTTTAGTCACTGTATAGTTAGTTTTGACTACTAAAATTATTTAGTTGTCGAATGAAAAATAAAAAAAATAATTTCTATCTTTGGCGACCAATAGTTTGGTCGCCAAAAATGTATCTTTAGAGACTAAAAGAAATTTTAGTCATTGTATAGTCAGTTATGGCTACTAAAATTATTTAGTCGCCGAATGAAAAATAAAAAATTAATTTTTATCTTTGGCAACCAAGATTTTGGTCACCAAAAATGTATTTTGAGCGACTAAAAAAATATAGTCGCTATATAGTTAGTTTTGGCTATTAAAATTATTTAGTCACCGAATAAAAATTAAAAAAATTATTTTTATTTTTGGCGACTAACAGTTTGGTCGTCAAAAAATGTATTTTCAACAACTAAAAAAAATTGTAGTTGCTATATAGTTAGTTTTGGCTACTAAAATTATTTAGTCGCCGAATGAAAAATAAAAATTTAATTTTTATCTTTGGTGACCAACAAGGTTGGTCGCCAAACATTTATTTTCAGCGACTAAAAATATATTTAGTCGCCAAAGAACTAAAATATTTGGAGGGACACATTTCAAATTTTAAGTGGATTTATAAAATTAATTAGCAACTAAAATGTTTAATCGCGAATTGAAGGGATTTATATATTTTGTTTCCAAACCAAACCCCAAACAAACCAGTGCCTCTCTCTCTCTCTCTCTCTCTCTCTCTCATCAATGTCTCTCTTCCTCTCCCTCTCCCTCTCCCCTCCCTCTCACACCGCCGCTCCACCAACCACGGAACAACGAATAACTACCATAATTTTACTAAAAAACTTTGGTGACTACATAATTTAGTAGCCAAATATTGATCTTTAGTGACCAAAAAACATTTAGTCATTGTATATTAATTTTTGTCGACTAAAGAAATTTCGTCGCCAAAAAACTAACACAAATATTACTTTTAATCTTTGGCGACCAAAAAATTAGTCGCTAAAGATATATTTTCAGTGACTAAAAATATTTAATCACCAAAGATACATGCTTTAGCTACTAAAAAAAACCTAGTCACCAAAGGTAGCCACTTTAGCTACGAAATAAAATTGGTCGGCAAAGGTACAATCATCAGCTACTAATAAAGTTTAGTTGGTATTTCTCTTACTTGTGGTGACTAACTGAGTTTTAGTCGTTGAAACTTCGATTTTGGGCGACTAACTTTTTTTGTTCCCCAAATGTACAATTTTTAGCTAGTTATAATAATTGAGTTGGTATTTTTATTGACAGGATTGACAGGATTAGAGTATGGATTAAAATTATTAATCCGTAGGCCCAGTAATCTTGTGTTTGTTTTGAAATTTTGTTTCAGGATTATTAATTCTACGGATAATTAATCTAACAAATTTGTAAGATTATTAGTAATAGAGTAGATGTGAGATTATATATCCTGAGCTGGGGAATAAAATAAAAAGACTCTTTCACCCTTGACTGAAAATTAAAACACTTATTATTTTTATATAATTTTATATTTTAGAGGGCTAAAAATAATTTTTAAAAATTTAAAAACATTTTTTGATATTTATTTTATCAAATTAGTTTATATATTTTTAAAATATATATATATATATATATAAACAAACCAAACATGGCATTTTTATTTTGTATTTTATTTTGTTTTTATTTATTTATAATTTTTTTTAAAACCACGTTTATGAAGAAATTTTAATAAAGTACAGATTGTGAATAAACATTGATGGAGAGTGAGATTGGAAAAGAAAATAAATATAGTTATAATCCTACATTCATATATTTTTTTATCCAATGCAAATCAAACAATGGATAAATGAATAATTTATCCTATTAATCTAATTGGATAGTGAATATCACACAAATTTGATAGGATTATTAATACTTTCACTATTAAGGATTGTTTGGAATGTCCTAAGTAAATGCACTTTTTGACTTTTTGGACTAAAAAAATGAGAAAAAAAATATGGTTGTTTGGGATAACTTTTTGGTTTTTTACGAAAAAATGTGTATTAAAAAATTGTATAAATTAGTGTATAGAAGAAGCTTAGGATAGAATAGGCAGTACAGTGGATGTCTTAGCTGACAGCGTGTGCAGAGTAGTGTATAGGAGATGGTTGTCTCCTTTTTGGGTATTGAATTAGACGATATTGTTTGGCCCGTGGGGGCCCACTGTGGGTCCCATTTTGCTAATCAGAACCATTCAATGTGTAGAACTCGTCAAGTATTACATGCTTGTAAAAAATTACGCTGATCGGATATCGATAGTTATCTGATCGGATTAGTTTTTTGTCAACCATTAACTATAACACCATCCGTTTTTTATATAAAACTGATTTGATCATGTAGTTAGCGATATCCGATCAACGTGATTTTTTACAGGCATGTAGTACTTGACTATTTCTACATATTCAACGATTTAGATTATCAAAAGGAGACCCGTGATGGGCCCCCATAGGCTGAACAACACCGTCTTGTTTGCTTCTCTGCCTGTTCCCTTTGTATAAACAGTGGGCAGCTAAAGTACAACTCACGCGACATCATGTGAGTCGTATTTTTTTTTGTAAAATTATTTTATATATATATATTTTTTTTGTGAATAGTGACAACTTTTTAACTTTTTTAGTAACTTTTTGGCTTTTTTGAGGTATGCCAATACCAGCTTGTGAACAAAATTTTCAAACCTGGACCAACCCAACTGGTCGAATCAATTGAACCGGGAATCGGGCCTTCTAAAGGTCCGGAAAACCCTCTAAACCCGGACTAGGCCAAAAATCAGCCTTATTTGTAAAAACTGGTGGTTCAACCGAAAAAACCAGTGAACTGGTGCCGGTTCTTGACCAACCCGGGTTTTTCTTTTTCTTTTTTTCCTTTATTTATTTATTTCTTTCTTTCTTAGACCATCTCCAACGGTTCATCAAACCCAGCATCAAATTTAAAATTTAGTGAAAAAGTTACTGTTTGATGCTCCAACGGTTGCACCAAATTGATATCAAAATGAGATTTCACCAAACAATTCATCAAACTGAGCACAGAATACTAATTTCATCAAAACACTGTTTGTGACCGTTGGGAGAGACCAACCGGTTGCTTTTTTTTTTGCCTTAACCGGCCGGTCGACCAACCGGTTGTCCCGGCACAAAAATTTGATGAAAGTTCACCGTTGGAGCGAGTGATATCAGATTTGGTGAAATGAGTCATTTTTTACTTTGATTTGATGAAAAAAGAAATGCACCGTTGGAGATGCTCTTATATATTTATATATATACGTCAAAATTTTGACTAAAAACTCTTACTTCAAGTTTCCTTTCATAAGGAAGAGTCTTATTGGAAGTTTATAAAAATTATAAAAGTCTATTCCTATTTAGAGGGAAAAAAAAATTGTTCAAAGAGAAGCTAAAAATTCAATGTGGGATTCAATCAAATTGTTTGAATCATAGTTTATTCAAGAGAGAGTTAAAAATTTTATTTCCCTCCAAAATTAAATCTAGCATTCGATCAATTTGTTTGGAGGCAATGTCAAATTTTTTTAATTTCTTTAAAACTAGTGTCTTTTTTTTTTTAATCAATTATGAATTTATTAAATATTATTAGTAAATATTATGCAACATTTTTTTATTATTTTAGTAATTATATATATTTTTATTTATTAATAATTTATAATTATATAATATTAAATTTTTAATTATATTTTTAATTATATAATATTAATTATGACGTCACGGTTCGACTACTTCGACCTGACGGTTGAACCAATGACCTGTCTACTCGATCTTTTTTTCAGTTCGCTCACAGGTCCAATTTTCAAAACATTGCTTGTGAATCAAACATGATCTATAGCTACTAAAACTAATTTAGTCGGTATTTTTCTTACTTTTAGGGATTAAAATTTAGACAGCAATTGTATAGAATTTTTTGGAGGTAAGATTTTAAAATTTAGAGGGATTGCTAAATGATTAGTGACTAAAATTTTCAGTTGGTCGGAAATGGAAGCATAATCCATTCATTGAATAAAACAAACCCACTATTCTGGGTCTCTTCTCTCTCATGCCTCACGCCTCACACATCTGCCCTTCTCTCTGTTACTAGAGCACCACCGCAAGGGTTACACGATCACACCGCCTCTGCCCTCCTCTCTATCACTGGAGCACCACTGCAAGGGTTACACGATCACACCGCGAAGGTTACACGAGCACTATCGCAAGGGTTAGCACCACCGTCGCTTTGTCTCGGGTAGGTATGTCCTCTCTCTCTCTCTCTCTCTCTCTCTGTGTCTGTCTGTCTCCCTCTCTATGTCTTTTTCCATTCGCATATATCTTCACACCCAACCCCAAATTCGACCCAGCCCCAAATCGGCCCATCTTGCTGGAGTGGTGATTGGACTGCTCTTTGGATTTCACCGCTTATACTCCGGTAAACAGTTAGAATGATGATTCTAGCCGAGCTTGTTCCTACTCTCTGGACTTTCACCCCTTGAACACTGTTAGTCTGATTAGAAGCAATACAGTAGCCTACTATATGATGTTTATGATGCCAACATCTCAATCCCTTAAATTGAATAAATGTGCTTCAGTGCAAATGTTCCAAATCATTGTCCATAACCGATCAACTAACTGATCATATATTCTCATAGGTCAGTTTTTGCAGAAATCCAGGAAAGTATATAACTATATGATATTAAAAGACCAATTGTTCAAATCCTGTTTCTAGGGTCTTTGATAGAAGGATAAGTGAAATTACCAAGATTTGGTCGAAATAGTTGAAATGGCATGAACAATATATATATATATATTTTTTAATGTTATTTATCAATTAGTCAGTATAAACAAAATACTCAAAGTAGCCAACAATGGAAAGAAAGAGGAAGTGGAAGGAAATCTCAATCTTTGACAAAGTTCTATGTATTTAAATGGTTTATTGCTATTTTTCAATAATTTTTGGTGGTATTAATATACTAATTGGGAAGCTTCGAAATTGGGAGTTATGAATTAACCATAGAGATTAATTACACAGATGGGATGTAAAATTTTTTGTGTGTACTAAAAATTCTTCCCTAGGAGTGGAAGAATTTCTCTACGAGGCCAACTAGATGCTATTACATTTCTTGTTTTTAATTTTTTTGTTGGTTCTTTATGTTTTTTTTTAAGATCTGTGCATCTCCAACTCTTGACTTAAACTTGTATCAAATTTAAATTTGCATGAACTTACTCAACAATCTCTTCCATTGCTTAAAATTTTAAAGACAATTTTGAAGCTTTCAAAATTTTAACTTTACCATCATTGAAATTCATGCTTAAATTTGAGTGTGTCCATTGGAGTGAGCTTTCACTCAAAATTTCACTCAAATTTGAGTAAAATCTGAGTAAGGGCTGGACATAGCCTAATTAATATATGATTACTCATGTTTACAACCAAGCTGCTGTTGAGTGTAATTTTGTGACCAGTGGATGGTGTTAAGTCCTAATATATGACTACTTTAGTATTTTAACCTCTTTTGAAAGAGCCAAGAGGTGGTAAACTTTTGATTTTGATTTATGCTTTATTTTATTTTTGCCTTTGCATTCTTTTCAAATTTTAGCCTTCTTTTTTTTGTTGACGAATAGAAATCATGTAGTTGTATTTGTGTGTGTTTGTCTTGTTGAGTGTTTGCCTTTGCATTCTACATGATTTCTATCCGTGAACAAAAAAAAAAAAAAAACTCATGAGTTGATTGATATGAGACAGTACAGTGAAAATGAGCAAGACATTTACATAACGATTGCTTCCTCTGAGTTAGGTAAGAATTAGCACAAACATTGTCAATTTGAACTTTTATGGTCAAACCAAAATCAGCCTCCACAGATGTATATTCGTCTAGCGTTATTTGTCGCATTTGAATGATTCTTCATGTGCATTTGAATAATTCTGCATGCTACAGCCTAGGCATTATTTGTTCTTTTAGCATTTCTGAAGTATTTCTATTATTTTGCCATATATCGGTCACTTTATTTCTTTTTGATTTGTGTTTGCTATGACCCAAAGCTGATGTACTACTATTATGTGTGATTGTGAAGAATAGTAAATTTCTATGTCATGGTCCCATCATGTGAATTTCAGGCTGCTATCTGGAGGTGAATAAGTGGAATTTGGTCAATAATACGAGTCTGTATTCATTCTTCCTCCTTCAGGTATATGGCGCAAATCTTTTATTAACAATTTTTATTCTCACGTCTAATGCGCTTTTGGTCAAAATATTCTTGGGAGGATTTCCCCTCATATTTTGGCTGAGAGTGCATTAGACACAAAAGGAATGATTTTGGGTAAGAGATCCATGGATTGGATTGGGTCTAAACAGGGTGATGGTACACCCCTGTAGTAATTTTTGCTTGAATTTAACCTTGTTGGTGTCTTTCTCGAAAACAATGTTGGTGTCGTCTTCTGTGTTTTTCATGTGCTATGACCTATCTTCTGTTCACTTTATCATTCTTTTAGGGGGAAAAATGAAAAATGAAAAACAAAATAGTCATTCCTTGTGAGGAACTGTGAATTTAGTTTAGTTACCAAAGGCAAAGCCTTGTATATATATACATATCTGAGATATATTTTATGAACAATACTTCCATATCATTTGTAATTTGTTTTTCATCATTGGTGGTAAACGTGTGGTGGTTTGAGGTGCTGAATTAGATTGATTGGGATTATGAGTATGATTGAGCAATGTAAGATTATTAGTGTCCAGTAGTATTAAGTTGGAGATGTAACATTAATTTTGTTTGTTTGTATACTATTGTTTTGGTATTAGTCAGTTGTGATTAAAATTATGAAATTGTTAGAAGTTTTTCTTATACTAGAAGTTTATGTTTTTGTTTCTGTGAAGTGATTGTAAAATGGTCTTTATTCTATGGGATTAGATTGTGAATCTTATGAGAAATGCTAATTCCATCATTTGAGTAATACTCATTTTTTTTTATAATCAAACAAGATTTATGAGAGTTGGATACTCATTTTTTTTTAAAGCCAAACAAGATTTGTGAAATTCGGGGAATTGTTGATCCAATCTGACCTGCTTATCTCAAATGCTTTGGTCATATAGTTAAAAAATCCATCTCAAATAGGCTAGTTCATTATGTATATATAAATTATTAAATTTTAAAAGTGGAGTTTACTGTTAATGATAACTTGATTTTAGAGCGAATTACACTAATAGTCCCTATAGTTTGAGGCTTGTGTCACTTTGGTCTCTAACTTTTTAATTGTGACATATTTGATCATGAATTTTGAATCTGGTTCCAAATAAGGTTAATCCAATCTTTTTAATTGGGACTATCAATTCTTTTTTGAATGTGTTAAGGTTTCTATATATAATTTATGACGAAATTGGACACTTTATGAGCTGTCAAGGAATTGAAATAGTGGTGAAAATGGAGAAATATAGCATACTGTGGGCAGAGCATTCAAATCAATTGAGAGTTTTACTTGAACACTTTAAGCATACACTTTAGCACATAAATGTTGTTGAACTTAATAGCTTCAGTGTCTTTGGCATACCTTCAACTAGGAGAATTTTTTTTTTTTTTTGGGATCATGTTAATCAAAAGTCAGCTAGTGAACTTCATATAGTACTCTACTAATCCACACTAATAATGCTTAGCTATAAGAGGTGAAGGAATTAATAGTTTTGATGTAGGATGATGTCTATAGGCTTGATTTCCAAGAGGGCAAGTTTGCAGGATTTTTAGGGAGGTTTGGATTGCCTGCAATTTTGGATTTAAATGGTTAAATTCAAGGCTTTAGAAGTGATTATTTATGATATAAACCTCTGGAGTTGAAAAGGCTCATTTTTGGGTAAATTATACTTGTCACCCTTATAATTTGACTCAAATTTCACTTTGATTCTTATTATTTCAACTTTAACAATTAAGCTCAATTTCAATTTGGTCCTTGGTCCAAATTACTGTCAATGTTTTTAATGTGTATACTTGAAGAGACATTAGGCTCCCTTTGGATTTATGGATTTGAAATGAATAGATTTGATATCAATAATTTGAAGAGTATAACCTTTGAAGCCAATGTAATATTTT
Organism: Camellia lanceoleosa; assembly: GCA_025200525.1. Lineage (NCBI taxonomy): Eukaryota > Viridiplantae > Streptophyta > Magnoliopsida > Ericales > Theaceae > Camellia > Camellia lanceoleosa. Next base: position 18,222,948 of record CM045772.1, read on the forward strand.
AGATTTAGATATGAAGAATGGATTTGAGAGCTTTGTAATGATGGATTTGAAATTCTTCCATAAAAGATTTTACTTGTACAAAAACCTGAACAAAATACGTGAAACATACCTCTATTCAATCTTCCACTTAAGAGTTATCATCTACTTTGAATATCTAATCTTATATTTTTTTTATAAAATTCCAACTTCAAATCCCTTATTTTTATACCAAACTGGGCTATGTAGTTTTTGATTGTTTTACTATGAAGTTTTGGGGTTGGACTGTTAATCGTTTTCCTAAGGTAGAGAGAGAGAGAGAGAGAGAGAGAGGGGCTATTTCCGTGGTTCTAATGTGAGTGTTAAAAAGTTTGATATTTTGCTTGGTAGTGTTAAATTGTTCTTACCCATTCCTAATTTTGAGTTTTTCATTAATAATCTATTTATGATTTAATTTTTATGGCTGTTGAGAGAACAGAGTGTTCCTAGAAGTTTGAATTTGCACATAACACTAATAGTTGAACTAATAATCCATGTCTTATGAATTTTTAATTATTTGTTTCTTTCCACGGTCTTTGAGAACTAGATGAAATAACCTTACATTTTCTGAAAGCTATATATTGGGTTTTCGGATTTGGAAACTTTACCGGGGTAGTAGAGGTCAACAAAGTTTCACGCACTAATTAGTCTAGATATGGGTTATGAATTACACTGTGCCTTCATGGGCGGGCATATGCTAGTATTAATTATATTCGAGTTTTATTGTCATATTTTTTAATAATTTTAAATATGCCAATATGTAGTCAATACTAATGATTAATTTTATTTGTACAGATGGTTTTTGGCGTGGAATTGCAGTGTACGACTTTGTTTGAGAAGTAAGAAAGACATTGTTTTTAGTCTACAAATTAGTACTGTTCGTACATATTAGTTTTGTGGCGTAGTACAACAGACTGAATTTGATATGGTACATATTAATTTTTTATGCAGTACATATTACCTTTTGATGTCGTACAGATTACTTTTTTGGCATGGTATAGATAATCTTTTGGCGTGGTACAAATTAGTTTTTGGTGGTACAGATTAACAATAGGATATTAATTTTGTTTAATCCTATGTTATGTATGGAATTATATTTTTGAGATTGGATTATACTTGGTTTGTATGGAATTTCTATTGGAAATATTAATTTGATGTTAAATATGAATTTTTTTGATGGGTGAAAGTGAAATGTGTGCATGTTGTGGAGTAGTTGCTAATTTTATTAGTATATGGATAATTTTATTTATATATAGGGTACAGATTGTATTGATAATGGAATAAATACAGGTGGTTGAGAAATTAATTAAAAAAAATTACAAATTTTTTAGCGACTAAATATTTTGGTAGCAAAAAATGCAAGCAAAGGTTTTTCATGACTAAATATTTAGTAGTAGAAAGAAACAAAAGATTTTTGGCGACCAAATAGTTAGTAGCTAAAATAAATTAAGATGAGGGAAGAAACTTTTGCCGACTAAAAATTTTAGTCACGAAAGAACATGGCATCCTTTGGCGACTAAAATGTTTGGTCGTAAATTACCATGAAATGAAAATATCTAATCTTTTGGCGGGTAAAATGTTTTGTTGTGAAAACTAACAGCGACTAAATATTTTGGTCGCTAAATGTATTATTATTAGTGACTAAAATTGTTAGTCAAGAAATGTATTATTATTAGCGACTAAATATTTTAGTCGCTGAAAGAGAATTTCATTTTGATTTAATTACTTGTGACGATTAAATATTTGGTCACCAAAACGTTATGTTTGGCGACTAAGTCCATTTTTGTAGCCAAAAACCTCAACACTTATTAGTGACTAAATGTTTTAGTTGCTAAAAAAAATTCCATTTTGATTTAATTACTTTTGATGACTAAATAATTGGTCGCCAAAACGTTATCTTTGGCGACTAAGTCTGTTTTAGTAGCCAAAGATAAGATTATTAGGTAGCGTTTGGTAACACTTATGTTTTCAGTTTATATTTACAAAAATTTTGAAAACTGTCATAAAAACTTATTTGGTAAATATTTTGGTTTATAAACCAGTGGTCTTAGTTTATAAATTTGGCCAAAATTTGTAAACTCAAAAAATGAGTTTATGTTTTTAGTTTTTTTTTTTTTGCCACCCACCACTCGCTACCACCTGCCTACCACCGTCTTCCGCCACCACTACCCTTCATCATCGTCTTCTGCCGCAACCACCCACCACCATCTTCTACCGCCACCACTCGCCACCACCCGTCACCACCATCTTCTACCACTACCACTCGCCACCACTTTCCACCACCTTTTTCCACTGCCACCACTTTCCACCACCGTCTTTCGCCGCCACCTACCACCACTTTCCACCACCATCTTCTGCCGCCACCACCCATCACCACCATCTTCCGCCACTACCACCCACCATCACTTTCCACCACCATCTTTTGCTACCACCACCTGCTACCACTTTCAACCACCATCTTTCGCCGCCACCCGCCACCTGCCACCACTTTCCACCATCGTCTTCCGCCGCCACCACTCGCCACCACCTGTCACTACTTTCCACCACCGTCTTCCGCCAGCACCACCCACCACCCGCCACCTGCCACCATCTACCACCACTTTCCACCACCGTATTCCGTTGCCACCACCTACTACCACTTTCCACCATTGTCTTCCGCCACCACCACCTACCACCACTTTCCACCATCATCTTCCGCCACCACCCTCCATCACTGTCTTCTGCCGCCACCACCCACCACTACCGTCTTCCGTTGCCACCCATCCGCCACCATCGTCTTCCGCTGCCACCATCCGCCACCACTCGTCACCACCCGCCACGCCACCACTCGCCATTTCTCACTCTTTTAGTGTATATTTTTTAAAATTTTCAAACATTTTATCCAAATCAAACGCGTTTGTAGTTTATGTTTTTCTAAAAATAAACAAAAACCAGTTTATAAATTTTTTTAAAATATAAACTGAAAACGTAAGTGTTACCAAACAGGCCCTTAGTGACTAAAATGTTTTAGCGACTAAATATTTTAGTCGCTGAAAGAGAATTTCATTTTGATTTAATTACTTTTGACGACTAAATATTTGATCACCAAAACGTCATGTTTGGCGACTAAGTCTGTTTTAGTAGCCAAAGATAAGATAATTAGCGACCAACATAAATTTAGTCGTTGTTGACTATTGCCAACTAGGCTTTGGCCACCAATGGAGCGACGAATAACTTTAGTCGCCATTGACTTTTGCCGACTAAAAAACAACTTTGACGACTAAAAATTTGGTCTCCAAAAGTGTAATTTCTTGTAGTGCATGCCGGATTCAATCATTTCTATTTCTATTCGCTTCATTGTTTATTCGGTTAATTTCTATTCAGTATTCACTCGTTCGGTTCTAATTAGTTCTAACTTTCATTCGTTCACTCATGAGATGCAATGCACATGAAAAACACTTTTAAAACGATGCAAACGAAGGCCTGAAAGGTGGAAAAGAGGAGCGGAAAAAAAAAAACCGAGGTTGTCCAAAAGGGCCATACATGCGGAGGGCTTGGCCGCACGTGCGGGACCATTGCCACACGTGCCCCCCGCACCTGCATTTATTTCAATATGTAAGCTTCAATCTGCCTTGTTTTCCGCACGTGTGGGGCCCTAAGTCGCACGTGTGGTGCTGGGTTTGTTTGAGAAAGCTGCTCTTCTTTTGTAGTTCAGATTTGTAGCTTTCCAACTTCATTTTTTTTTTCAAGCATTTCACACCCAAAACCCTCTAAGAACAATTCATTCATAACATGTCTAACCTTAAACAAGATTATAACGTAAAATTGAGTCTCAAATTCACTCAAAAAGTTTAACTTTGTCTAATCATAAAACCTGTTTCCCTTAAGTTTCAAATCTTTAATACTCATGAATGTTCTTCTTAATCATGAAATTGCATGCAAGTAAACAGATGAATAATCATGAAATTCAAGAATTTTGCCATGCATGATGAAATGAAGAGTTAATTCATTCTTTCCTTTATAAGAAGCCATGCATGTAATTAACCTCTACTTTCATGAACCAAACTTCCAAGTCAACCTATATTCTTTTAAGCTACCCTTGAATTTCATAAGTGATGAGCACAATTCTACAAATTTATGAGATTTAAGAAGGCAATTCTTACCTAGAGTAAGTGAATTATGAAGGTTAGTGTAAAGTTGCAATGGTTTTTTCACTTACTACATAATCAATTACTACATGAGGCATAATCAAAGATATCATGAATTATATCTAAAATAATGTTATAACTAAATAAGAATATTGATTATAACTAAAGAAGAAAATGATATAATTAAGGGTGTATAGTAGAATTTCCCGATTAGGGATTTTTATATATGAAAAGTCTAGAGACCCACCGTTATTTATCCAGAAAATAGGGGGATTTGGTGATAGACCCCTCACTGTCTAATTTGTCTTTCAAAAGGACAAGAATTATATAGGTACTTTCAAAACCTTCTAATATTTTAAAATTTGTTTCTTTTACTATATTACTCTCATATCTATCAACTCTCCTATTAAGCCATCCTCACAGTGTATTTCAAAGTGAAATTTTACTTTGAATGATAGTAAACTTTACTCTGATTCAGAGTAAAATTTTATTCTGAATCAGAGTAAAGTTTACTATGATTCAAAGTAAAATTTTATATCGTTAAGCAAATCAACATGTTTTTAACCCAAGTAAAATTTCAAAATAAATTTTACTTTGAATCATAATAAACTGTACTCTGATTCAGAGTAAAAAACTCTGAATCAGAGTAAAGTTTACTATCATTCAAAGTAAAATTTTATATCGTTAAGCAAATCAACATGTTTTTAACCCGAGTAAAATTTTATATCGTTAAGCAAATCAACACTAAAATTTTACTCTGATTCAGAGTAAAATTTTACTCTAAAAGTACAATTTTACTATCATTATATAATTCAAATCTGCAATGAATTGATAGTAAAATTTTAGTGTCACTAAGAGTCCAAACACAAATAACAGAAGTACACAATAATAGAATAAAAGTTTACTCATCATTGTATAAAAAAATAATAAAAAATAGAACAGATAACACCAAAGTAAAAGTTTACTTTCATTTTATCAAACAAAAATAGAGTACATATTAGAGTAAAATTTTACTCTCATTCTGTCAAGTAAAAACAGAACAGAAACCAGAGTAAAATTTTACTTTCATTCTGTTAAACAAAAATAGAGCATAAACTAGAGTAAAATTTTACTCTCATTCTGTCAAACAAAACAGAGCACAAACCAGAGTAAAATTTTACTCTCATTCTATCAAACAAAAACTAAAGCACACACCTGATTGAACTCAGCAAATCAACAAAAACAAAAGCAAAAGCAAAAACAAAAACAAAAACAAAAAAACTAATCAACATATGTTGAAGATCAAATAGTTATTGCGTCTTCTATCATTATCGTGTCCTCTCTCTCTCTCTCTCTCTCTCTCTCTCTCTCTCTCTCACACACACACACACACACACACACACACACACACAGAGCTCTCTCCCACAAATATTCACCATCTCCGCATATCATCTCTCATACCTCCACCATCTCCATCGTCAATTGGTGTTGCTCATTGTCATAATCATCCGAAGAGAAACTTACGAGTGATGATTTTTTCAAATCTTGAGACAGACAACTAATTCCTTAGGTGCAAACAACGAAGCCATTGATTGAAGATGAACTTTTGCTATTTTGATTTTCTTATCGTTTCCATGGAGGCATTTGCTACCAGATCTGGTCACTTCGACCAGATCTCCTTTGAAACCCTAGCTATGGCGTCATCTTCTATGTATAAGCAATAGTTGTATCAGACAAAGCTTGAGAGATTGAGATGGTGATTAGGGAAGATTTAGTTGAGGATATAATAGTCTGATAAAATATTTAAATAATAAATTTTGTTCTTTATACAAGACTTTATAATTATGAGGGAGTTTTAAAAGTATAATTTTTTTCTTAATCCTTTTAACAATAAAAGGAAGATAAGAGGAGTTTATAACCAAATTTCCCCAAAACATTCTGCGTTAATAATTATGTGGTGAAAATTAATTTATGTAATGTAAACTTTATATGAGATTTATGTAAGATGTGAAAATTAATTTTTAAATATTTTCTAGAATGATAATGATAAATTTGTAATATTATTCTATTATTTATAGGGGGTTTGGTACTGCCATAGCCAAGAAAGATTCCTCTTTGTGAATTGTGATTCAGCAGCAGATGGCAGAGGTAGACTCGGGGAGTAACAAAAGGCCGCCAAAAAAAAGAAAGCATTGCAGTGAAACTGTCAACAAATCCCAACCACAAAGAACAGTGAAAGAAGAAATAGAGGGGTGGGAGAAAAATGTACAGAAGGAACTGGACGGATTGGAAGCATACGATGCAGGGCAACCCAACATCTTTAAGGTTCCGAGTAGACTCCGAGACCTTGAACAAACCGATCCATACACGCCCCGCCTTGTTTCAATCGGTCCTTATTATCATCTTCACAAGCAGCACGCAGGACTGAAGGAAATCGAAATGCATAAGAAGCACCTACTTCAACTTGTCCTGGGTCGGAAAAACAAGTCGCTTCACGACCTTGAGGAGGGGGATATGATTGTTAAGCTACTTGATGAAGCAAAGCCGTGCTTTGACAAGCCCATGTTAGAAGGTTTTTATAAGAAACAATTGCTAAAAATGCTGTTGCTGGATGCTTGTTTCATACTTGAGTTGTTGCACAACTCTGCCCATGACTGGAAGGACTGCGGGGAGAACAAGAACCCATTGTATGTGCTTTACCAGCGGGGTTTCATACCTTTTATACGACGTGACTTGTTAATGCTTGAAAATCAGTTACCATTTTCGGTACTGTTCAAAATTTATAGTGTCTTTTGGGACTCGAGGGTCTCGAAGCAGACAATTGTTGACCTTGTTCTTAATTTTGTCAACCCAGTCATCCCTGGGATTTCCTTAAAAATATTCCCTTTTGATGACCATCTTCACCTCCTCAACATTGTTCACTTGTCACTAGAACCAAACATTTTGCTCGGCAGTGTTAAGGAGGAGGAGCATAGGACAGTGTCCGTGCACTCTGTTACAAGGCTTAGGGGTACGGGTATTAAATTTGAAAAAAAGGATTCACCAAAATTCACAGAAATTGAGTTCAAAAAAGGTAAGCTCTTGATTCCACCCCTTTTGATCCATGGCTCAACCAGGTCCACCTTCCTGAATCTCATGGCTTTCGAGCAATGCTATCCAGATTGTGGAAGACATATAACCTCATACATCAGTTTCATGGATGGATTAATAGACTCTTCAAAAGATGTGGAGCACTTGGTAGTGAAAGGGATTATAAGTCACCATTTGGGAAGTGACGAGGATGTAGCCACTCTCATCAACAATCTTCGCAAGGAAATGGTCTTTGACACCAACAAAAATTATATGTCTGACATATCCAAACAGCTGAATGAGCATTATGAACAAAAATGGCGAACTTGGACCGCAACATTGAAGCGTGAATATCTCAAAGATCCTTGGAAAATTATTTCTCTTCTTGTAGCTGGTTTACTAATTCTTTTTACAGCAGCACAGGCCGCCTACTCTGTGGTAAGTTATCACTTTCCTAGGACTTGAATTATTATTCTTATTACTGTGTTTGGTTGGGGGATTTGAGGAGTGATTTGGAAAGGAAAATGGAAATAGTAAGTGAAATGTGAATAAAATATACTTATATTTCACCTAGTTTCACACACCTTTTTCTTTTTTCTTTTTTCTTTTCAAATCCCTCTCTAAATTCCTTAACTAGAATATGTTATAATATAATTAATATGATCTAATAAAGCCGTGAATCATTTACTGTCGTTATCTATAATCTCATCGAAAACTTCCTTTGATGTTAGTCTTATCACAATAAAAATTGAGTTGTATTGAATTTTATGTATTTGAAATTTTTTTTTTCTTTAAGAGGGAACAAATATAATTATTCAGTAGCAGTACCAGAGAATCATAATATTTGATAAAGGAAAAATTAACCAATAACAAGGTACTAGAGCTATGGTCATAACTGAATAAAGAAATTGTAGAGAGAGAGAGAGAGAGAGAAGAACATGATATTATTGATCAGTTCAGAATACAACTCAAACTACGCTTTTTTAAATCTATATATACATTCTATAATAGTCCTTCAACTCAATCTACGCTTCTTTTACTAACTCAACTTCTAACTCACGCATTAAAGTTTGTCACAAGCCTAAACAACTGAGTTTGTTACAAGAGGACTGATCACATACTACTATCCTACACCTCTATCATAGTCCTTCAAACTCAATACTAGCTGTCACTTCAGCTGTTGCAGCTCTATCAGAGCCGGCAGCTTGCAGGCTACACATCCTACCATTTGGATTATTAAATTTATTTATAATAATGTGACAAAAGAAATTAGCGCTAAACAATTAAATATATGTCATTATGAATGAAATTGTAGGAGATTTTTTGTGTGAATATTAAACATTTTCCTTTTTACAGCCCCAGTAGTCTTGGTTGCTGCAGCTGCAGCTAATGTCTTTAGTTGCATCAGTTGTGACCATAGCTCTAATACCTTTATCAATATTTGTTCGTATGTGGTCCTCACCAATGATGCCGTAAGATAAGGAATAAAGATTGAACCCATCTTTATTGGACAATTGAAACATAAGGAATAAAGAACAACACACCTATTTTGTTTGAGAAATCCTATAGCGAAACATGTGAAATTATGTCATCATTTTCAAATATTGAAAGAGTAAATCGTATATAGATCAAATTATATGAGGTAAAGTGAAATTTGCCCCTTTTGTTATATGTTTTTAAATCCAAAAATACATATTCCACTTACACGTTATGTAAACAGTTGAAATACTTGCACCATGTATGTCTAATACAAATTCAAAATTGACAAGTATATTATCATATTAGTGAGTGTCAAATTATAAATTATGTTTCTGTAAATTATATTGATTTTTCTTAATATTTAGGCCTTGTTTGGCAAGCGGTAGTTTTACATTAAAAATTAAAAAGTCACTATAAAAATTAAAAAAACCTACAATTTTTATCCTACAAACCTATACGCAGTGACCTACAAACCTATGCACGGTAGCTCCATCAAAGATAGTGTTCTAGGCAGCCATCATTGAAAATTAGTTTTTCGTTTTCCTTGTTAAGTGTTCTAGGCAGCCATCATTGAAAATTAGTTTTTCGTTTTCCTTGTTTTTTTTTGTTTGTAGTATATTACAAATTTGAAGCAAATTTCGTACGTATGTACCTTCTTGTACATTTATGGAAAAAGTAAAATATGTGTACACAAATATTTACAAAAATTAATAAATCAAAAAAAAAAAAAGTTTTTTTTTTGTAATTTTCGTATGTTGATATTTTAAAAATATTTTTATATACAAAATATATATATATATATATTTTGTACGTATGCACCTTTTGATTAATTTGTCAATAACCCCCATGTTTCTCCCAAGGCACAGGTCACTTCATGCTGCAAAATTGTCCTTGGCATTACTTTACTTGATAGCAGGTCAGGTGAAGTCTCATGGGTTGAACTCAATTTTTTCACTTCTAATTATTTATATTATTTTATTACACATCTTTTCGTAAAAAATTAAAAAGTTCCTTCTAAACATACAAGTTTTTTTTTACATCATATTTTAGCCAAAAAGCTAAAATATTACTAAAAAAGCATGTTCCTAAATGAGGCCTTAGGAGTGATTGGAATGATCTAAATAAGTATATTTTTTTTGACTTTTTACGAAAAAAATATAAAATATGAGTTGAGTTTGAAGTGATGTGGTAGAGAGATGATGCGACTCAAATAAGATGATTGTGACACAAATAGAATAATGTACTAAGGCATGGTTTGGGAAATGGGTTGGCTTTTTTGGCTATTTTAGCTTGGGGCTAAAAAGCTTGATTTGGGAAAGATTTTTAGCTTTTTTGACTTTTTGTGAGAGAAAGAATGCAATGATTATAGATTAGATGTGATGTTTTGTCTTATTGAGCTAAAAAGTCTACTTTGTTTTTTGTGGCTATTTTAGCCAAAAAAAGCCCCCAAACCCTCTTCCCAAACCATGTCTAAAATAATATGTGCTATTTTAGCATATGCCAAATACCCCCTTAGAGTATCTCCAATGGCAAGCCATTAGAACTACTATTGTCATAATTTGGCAGCAGTTCACACAAACCTTGCTTTAATGGCAAATTATGATAGCTATCATAACTGTCAGCTCACAAAAAAAACCTTCATCCGACCTAGCAAAATATCTCTCCCTTCCTCCCATCCGCCATTTTTGCATAATGAAAGCTAGAAATTTGTGCGTGTGGGTTGTCCGGCCGAAAATTCCACACAGACCAATTTTTGTGTCAAATTGACAGCCCCCCATTGGAGCATCATTGCTATAATGCTACCATTTTCTACTATTCATTGCCATAATTTGGCAATGACAATACTCTTAGAAAATATATAATAAATCATATAATTTTAACATAATTACATTAAACTTTTTTAAGATTTTAATTCACATATCTCATTTTCATCAATAATTTGATTGTTATATAGATAGAAAAATGATATTTAGTGTGTTTGGTTTTAGTTTTCTGAAAATTGAGTTATTTGTTTTTCGTATTTTTTTGTTTTTAGTGATTTTTTTTTTTACTTTTTTAGATGCACCTTACTTAAATGTATCTAAATAGTAAAATATTTGTGAAAAAATATTTAAAAAATTAATAAATATACAAAAATATGAAAAATGCACTGATTTTTTTTTTTTTGTATTTTTTGGTATTTAGTGTATTTTTTTAAAAAAAAATTTCACAAATATTATACTTTTTAAGCGTATTTATGTTAAGTGTGTCTAATTTTTTTTTTTAAAAAATTGCTTAAAATATTAAAAAAATTCATTGAAAACATTAAAATATGAAAAATAAAAAAGTAAAATTTTCTGAAAACTATTTTTTGAAAACCAGAACAAAAAAAAGTGATTATCATTTCTTTTACAGGACATATATATTTTACTTAGTTATTTATGTTTCCATACTATTTATATTAGTTTAGATCCATTTAGGGCCAATTTGGGAACATGGTTAAATTTTGGCTTTTAATCTATTTTAAGTCACATCGGACTTGTTTAGTTTATATCTCAAGATACAATTTTTGAAAAAAAAATTCTAAAATTTTGTTTGGTTCAAATCTTTTGAATTTTTTTTTTCCAAAATCACTTTATCTTTCTTATATATCAATCAATCACTTTTTCTCTCACATACATCTATTCAACCACAACAAAATATCAAATTATTTCAAACTCCCAAAGTCCATAATTATTTTCAAAATATACAACCAAACAAATCAAAAAATTTCTAAAATCTCTCCCCCAAAATTTTTTTTTTTTTTGAAAATTTATCTCAAAACACAAACCAAACACACCCATCACCTCTCTATTTTTTTATACGTTTTTTCAAAAAAAGTCAAAAAATAAAAAAATTAATTTTTAACCAACTTTCCAAAACAATCCTTAATCTTAATAAAAGAATGGTTTGTCATTATGTCCAAATTATAAAAATTATGATATTTTCTAAAATTTCATAAATAATTAATATAATTGACAATTTTTTTATTTTTATTTTTAGAAGAGTTAAACATTTTTCATAACGATACCCATCATGAACATTGGATCCTTTTTAATTAAAGGAAAATTATATACAGGTTTATTTTTTAGAATTACTTTATTGGTTTACTGATGTGTTAAGAGGATGATTGGCTAATCATTAGAGAATAAATAAGAGAGATAGAAATTTTAAATATTTTAATAAAGTGTGTATCACTGTATTTAGAAAGTGAGTTTAATTGTGACTAAATTGTAATTTTTTGGTCAATGAGTAAATTTGTCAAACTTGTCTTTCGTCAATTTTGGAATTAACTACCTAATATTAGTTTAATTGGAGTAGGATGAGTGACAAACCTAAAGTGTATCCATTAACTCCACAACGCGCATACCATTTAAGTCGAAGGGTGCAGTTATCAGGGTTTAACTTCACACTCAAATCCTAAATATGATTTATTCAAGATTTAGAGGACCGTCCTAAAATCACTATACCAAAACTCCTGAGAGTTAATCCTAAGAACGTAAAACTTGAAAATTCAAAATTTATGAACCTTGCGGTTAGGGGTGTGTGCGATACGGTTTAGGCGGTTTGAGAGTAAAATTACAAATCAAATGGGGGATTGGCAGATTAGCGGATTAACAAATTACGATTTGGGCTGTTTTTGGCGGATTGGCAGATTGAAGAATATTCTAACTAATAATCATATATTTGCATAATATATAACACTAATTTGTATAATATTTTTTAGATATATAACACAAAGTAATTTTACATAATATGTTTTATATATATAACCATTAATTTGTAATAAATTTCATATCTTAAATCTTTTTCACACTTATTTTTACATTGATATTTCATTGAAGGTTAAAATATATATATGTATTAACTATAGCGAAACGGAGCGATTCGGTTGGCGGGATTATATATTTTAAAGTTTAAACTGCGGTTAATGGTTAGAACGGTGTAAATTATTGCGAATTAGCACGATTTTAACAAATTGAGCTGTATTTTACACAGTCCTACTTGCGGTTACGATTGAATATCAATATTCATAATTGAGGAGCAATTTGAAAACTTGGTAAAAAATTTACTTTTTAACTTTTTTATATAAGTTGCAGAAAAAAAAAATCTTTTTTACACACAAAAACTATTAAAAAATAGAAAAATTAATTTTTTATCAACTTCTTAAAACATCATCTATGGACACAATGGAGCCCTTAGAGCATCTCCAACGATTGAACAAAATTTTCACCAAATTTGAGTAAAAAAAAAAAAAAGGCATTGGCTCAATCTGATATCAATCACTCCAATAGTATACTGTAGCTTTCATCAAAACGTACCAAACGTCCGAGAGGACGACCGGCTGGTCGACAGGAAAGAGCAAAATCTGTACAATTCTGTAATTGAATTTTCAAGCTTGAAGGTCATCCAGGGGGTCGGCCTCCCAGTGTAAAATCTGTACAAAATTTTGTACAAAATTGGTCATCCGGTGGGTCATCCGGTAGTGAAAATACAATGGTAATGAATAGTATTTTGGTGAAAGACCTAGCGCATTCTCAGTTTGGTGAAATTTTTGCTTAATTCTCAATTTGATATCAATTTGGTGAAACCATTGGAGGGAGAAAAATGACTTTTTCATCAAATTTCAAATATGATGCACAATTTGATACACCATTGGAGATGGCCTTAATCATTCCATTATTGATGGTGCGTCTGACAATCACATGGCTATTATAATTGAGCTTTGGATTTATCATGGAATTGATTTTTTTTTTTTTAAATGTTTGGTGGTTGGAATTTGTGTGGTTCGAATGATTCGAATATGTCAAAATGATATCAGATATGTTTGGTTTAGTTTTGAGAGAGTAGTTTTTAAAATTTATTTTAGGGAGAGAGTTTAAAAATTTTTTTGGTTTGTTTGGTTGTGTATTTTGAAAATAGTTTTAGAGTTTAGGAGTTTGGAATAATTTGATATTTTGTTGCAGTTGAGTAGATGTGTGTGAGAGAAAAAATGATTGAGAAAGAGAGAGGAGAGAGAAAAAGTGATTGATTGATGTGTAAGAGAGAGAAAGTGATTTTGGAAATTGTTTGGAAAAATTACAAACCAAACAAGTTTTTTAGAAAAAAATTTCCCAAAATACTCTACAAAGCCAAACCAAACATATCCATCGTTTTCGAGCCATTCAAGCCAAGAAAATTCGGGCCACCTAATATTGTTGTTTTTTTTTATATAAGGTTATGTTTGGGACAATTTTTTTTGGTTATTTTAATTACAAAAGATAAAATAGACTAAAAATCAATAAAACAAAATGTCACATTTAAACTATAATCATTATATTTTTTCTCTCACAAAAGTCAAAAAAATCAAAAAACACATCCCAAACGAGACTTTTTAGCCTCAGACTAAAATAATCAAAAAGCTAACTCACATCCCAAACGAAGGCAAAGAATTTTAAAAATAAATTTTAAAAATTTTGGAATTTTAAAATGTACTTGACTAGACATGTCAAAATAATTTTTTAAAAAAAATTATGATTTTCTTTTTTATTTATGAAAGTTATGTGTAGTTCATAAATTTGGAAAAAAAAAAAATTAGAAAGGAAAAGAAAAAAAAATATAAAATGTGAAGTACATTTCACACACTTTTTTTTTTTTTTTTTTTTTTTTCAATCCCTTCCCAAATTCATGAATCAAATGCAGTTTAAAAACAAAAACAATTGAGTTTTATATATATATATATTTTGTCTTTAGTCATTTTTTTGAATTTTTAAAATTATTATACGCTAGATGGACTGAAAGAGTATAATTTTAACACAAATTTAAAAAATATATATGAAAGATAAAGGTTCCAAAAAAAAAAAAAAAGCGATTTGATAAGAAATGATTATATATATATATATATATGAGAAAGAGCTGTCTCTTATAAATTATGTGATAATTGATTAGAAAATGAAAGAAATTGAGAGAAAGATAATTATCATATCATGTCAGTTTCATTTCTCATTGAAAATTATGAGATTTGATGAGAAATAAAATTGATTAGTTACATATTTTTCATAATAATAAGAATGCCATTCAAAATTGAAAGGAAAAACAAAAAAAATTATCTTATGTCAGTTTCGGTCTTGTATTTGTCTTTATTTGTTATCATTTGTATTCGGTGTTTGTGTCATTTATTTAATTTTATATATATTGCACTTTAATTTATTTATATCCCTTATTTTGTATCCATTCTTGTTTGTTTATTAGCTGAAAACAAGACTATTGTTGCGAACTGTTTTGAATTCTGAATTTTCAACTCTTGCATTTGTCTTTATCTGTTATCATTTTTATTTGCTGTTTGTGTCATTTATTTATTTTTATATATCGCACTTTAATTTATTTATATCTCTTATTTTGTATCCATTCTTGTTAATTTGTTTATTATCTGAAAACAAGACTATTGCTGCGAACTGTTTCGAATCCTGAATTTTCAACTTAGTCTTAACCTTTAGTAGAATAAATAGAAGTGATTTGGAGCACCAAATATGGAATATTTATTAGTGTCAACTAATTGGCTTGCAATTAAAATTCCTCTGATGGAGAAAATTAGTCAATTTAAACACGCAATTAACCAATTGAATGGGGACATTCATGATGTTGTAGATATTAAAAATCTCTCCCTATAACCTCCGTAGTTAGGTTTTATACGCTTTTAAGTAGCAATAAATAGACAAATATAACAAATTAGAAGTATAACCAAATAAGATAAGAAGTGGTTTTTGTTTACATCTGAAATGACATTATTAAATATAAGTTTATGAAATTTAATATTGTTTCTTGAAACTAGTTTATCTTATTTATAAATTTATTTATCTTTTTTTAATTTTACAATTTCAACTATGTATAAAAACATACATTTTTAATTATAAAACTTGCCAAAACTCAAGTTCAGCCTCGGACCAGACGACCAAGACTGCCGCTTTCAGCCCCCAAAATTTACCAAATTTAAAGCGATCCCGCTACGTAGCTCAAAATTCCTTGGCTCGAATTTGGCTCGACACCAAAACGACGTCGTTTTGGTGTCTATTTTTTTTTTTTCTTTTTCCTGTGTTTTTGTTCAATCAGAAACGAAGAACAGGGAAGAAGAAGAAGAAGAAGAAGAAGAAGAAGGAGAAGGAGGCGGGCGGAGGGGCATCAACGAGGCGGAGGCACGGTGGAGGCCGAGGCTGCGATCTGACGGGGGTGCGACTGCGACTGCGACGATCGGCGAGGCATCACCGTGATTTGGGTTGTCGAGCTCGCCGCCACCATCACCGAGCTCCTCTCTGCGGCGATCGGGATGAGAGGGATGAGAGCGAGAGAGAGATGTGAGAGTGCAGAGCTCCTTTGCATAGTTTCGAACCGTTTCGAGCCACTATGTTTTGAGCTCTCGATCATTTTCCAATTTAAAGGCACCAAAATACTTTTAATCCATGTAATATTAGTGGCTCTAAATTGAGGCTCAGCCCGAATTCCTTTAACTTCACAACACAGTCCAGACAAACAGCCCTAAAAAACGGCAGGATTCAAATTAAATTATGAAAAGGAAAATGTTTGGTAGCCCAAAATTGTGTGGTTCAAACGGCTCAAATTTGTCAAAATGATGTCGTTTTACACTAAAAATCTGTCAAAATAACGTCGTTTTGAGTGATTTGAGCCATTTGAACAACAAAATTTTGAACTACCTAGCATTGTTGTTATGAAAAATATATTGGGTAAAGCACCTAAATAACAGAACTCTTACCACATAAATCCAGTACATTCTATTCCTCCCCATCAGTAACTCTTACCGAAGCGTTGGAAGCAAATTGTGTAATCACAAGGCAGTTGGCCTAGTAGGTGACGGCCTATGTTACATTAGATTCGGGTACGAGTGTCGGGTGCAGGATCCAAACGTCAGACGTTCATAAATTTAAATTTTAGAATCTTGGGATACGTATCCAAAATTGAATAGGGGTACTTACGTATAGATCCTAATAAGTGGACTTATTGTCTAATAGGTCCTATGGAAAAAATTTGTCATAAAAAAAGTCACTAATTGTAAGTTTTAGCGACAATTTATAAAAATCATGACACAAAAAAAAGTCACTAATTGTCAATTTTTAGCAACATATATAAAAAATTGTCACAAAAAAATTATTTTTAGTTACAATTTTATTCAGACTTATTTTCAATAGGACTAAATGGAAATTAAGTCCAACTATTAGGACCTATTGGTAGTTTACCGATAAAAGTATATATATAAAGATAATTATTTTTTATTGAACATAATTTATGTAAAAATAAATTATTTACTAGAAAAAAAAGAGACCACTTTTGGCGACTAAACATAATTTTATTTGCCAATTCTATACTTTTGGATGCTAATTATTTTTTTGTCGTTAAAAAATTTAATTCCTGGGCTAAAATTACCACTTTTGGCGACTAAACTTCTTTTTAGTCGCCAAAAAGCCTCACTTTTGGCTACTAAACATCTTTTTAGTCCCCCAATGCCTCAGTTTTGGCTACTAAATTTTTTTTAGTCGCCAAAAAATCTCACTTTTGAGTACTAAAATTTTTTTAGTCGTTAAAAGCCTCACTTTTGGTGACCAAACATATTTTTAGTCGCCCAATGTCTCACTTTTGGCTACTAATTTTTTTTAGTTGCCAAAAAGCCTTACTTTTGGCTACTAAAATTTTTTTAGTCGGTAAAAGCCATATATGGGCAATCAAACAGATTTTTAGTCGCCAAAACCTATACTTTTGGCTACTAAATTTTTTTAGTCGCCAAAACCTATACTTTTAGTGACCAAAGGTGCTTTTTTAGTCGCCAAAGATGCTTTTTCTTGTAGTGGAGTGTGATTAAAAAGTAGTAATGTATATATAATCACACTTTAATTAGAAGGTGTGATTAAAAAATATATAAATAAGCACACTTTAATTAGAATGTGCGATTAATATATATATATATATATATAATCACACCTATTTAAAAAGTGTGATTAAAAAATATATAAATAATCATACTTTAATTAGAATGTGTGATTAAAAAATATATATCTAATCACACTTATTTAAAAAGTGTGATTAAAAAGTAGTAGTGTATATATAATCACACTTTAATTACAATGTGTGATTAAAAAATATATATATATATAATCACATTTAATTGAAAAGTGACATAAAAAATGAATATTATCACACTCAATCAAATTAAGTGTGATTAAAATATCAATCTATTTTTTTTATCACACTGCCAATAAAAGTGAGATATTTTTTTTTGTCAAAGTGTGATCTTTAACTATTTTTGTAGTAGTGATAGAGCTATCTAGGCTTGCAAACAAGACACAAGGAGAGGATGCTAACCCCTCTAAATTTAGACTTCAAAACATGATTTTCCCTACTGAAATTACTCTGAAATTTAGTGCTCAAGAGCCCAAAAAAAGATGGTTTGAAAGTGAAAAACAAAGGTGGAAAGGCTTTACAAACAAGAAATAAAGAAGGGTGAGCCACCCCCTAACCTTAAATAGCCTGAAACCACCAATTTTAGCCCACCAAAACAAAGTTTTTTATAGCCCAAAAATAGCCCAAAATCAGTAGGAAAAGATAAAAAAAAACAAATATGCAAAATAAGGTAAAAATGCAAGTATTATACCTCTTGAAGCAAAGATAAATTCTAGGTAACAATTCAAGCCAAAACCACATTCTAGGGCTCCAAGAAGACTTCAAGGAACCTCAGTCCAAAGGTAATCAACTTTGATTAAGGAGGTACATGTAAAAGTGTAGTATATGTAGGCTATTGTGCACAAATTTGCAAGAGAGAGAGAGAGAACTGTAGAGAGAGAGAGAGAGAGAGAGATAGATAATTTTTTCTCCAAAAATTCTAACCCTCAATAATGGGGGAGGAGACCCCCTATATATAGAAAAACATGCATTTGGCTGAAATATATCCTTGCATACACGTGTAGGGAGATGCAGCCAACTGTGGTAACAACTGGCATAGCTGTCAACCGACAGTTCACCAGAGAAGGCTTGCAGGTCCCAGGGTCTTGAGGTTTGAAGCACTAAGGTTTTGGTTCAAAACAAAACATAGAATGGACAGGATTTTAAGGCCCAAAAACAGGGCATTCCACCGAGGACTTCGGGCACTAAAACGAGCTCATGCAATCATAATCATCAAGTGCACAAGAGACGACGTTCAAGTCTTGAGGATGATAAAAAATGGGGTGTCTACAGGTATGGATTAAGATTTAGGTAAATTATCAACAAGTTTTAATAGTTAGACTTAATTTTTATCAAGTTTTAATAAAATCATCGCTAAAAATAATTTTTTATGACAATTTTTGCACATGTCATTAAAAAATGACAAAGTTGAAAATTAGTAATATTTTTTAGTGACAATTTTTTTAAACTGTTGATAAAACGTATAATTAGTGATATTTTTTATGACAAATTTTAAATTGTCGCTGAAAATTAACAATTAGTGACGTTTTTTAATAGTATTTTATGAAAAATATTATTAATTATCATAGGACTTATTGGATAATAAGTCTATTTATTACGACTTACACGTAAGTCTCTCTTAAGATTTTCAATTGATGAAACTTTGAGCAAGGTGTAACAGAGGGGACTGAACTCAATGATGAGCTACTTCATGCTTTTAGAAATTTTTTAATTTTTTACGAAAAGATATATAAAAAAATAGAGAGATTGATGTGATAATTTATAGTGATTTTTTGACTTTTTTGCTAAAATATTCCTTTCCCAAACGAGGCCGTCATTTTTCAATTAGAAAAATAATTTGAGGGATTTTTCACTAATTTTTTAAAAAAATCTAACACACACAACTTAATCACATATTGATGATATGATTTTGTGAAATTGTTTTAAACTTTTTAAGAGTGTTCAGTTTTTTTTTTTTTTTAATTTGATTTGATTTTATCTTCTGCTTTCATGCTTTTAGGGAAACAAAAAGTATAATACCAATTTCAAAAATATGTACTAGTTTTAGGTCGTTTTAATTTGTACAAAACAGTTTTCAAAACAATCAAATATATATATATATTTCTTAAGACACGAATTGTTTCTACAACAATTTATTTTTCTAAAAAATAAAATAAAACAAAACACAAAATAGTCACAAAATATTTGCACGGAAAACATACAAGAAGAGAAAAAGCACAAAGAAAGAATTGCAGATAAAGAAATTTCAAAGTCGCCCAGTAATAAACATATATAAACAGAATAGTAATTTTTACTAGTTTTAGTGATTTTTTTAAAAAAAATTCAAAAAGCTCTAGACTTTAAAATCTGCTCGACTATGTGAACTAGAAAACTGAAAAATAAAAATAAAAACATTTGAAAAAAAAGAGTAAAATTTGCTTTTTTTCATTTTTTTAAAATTTTTTTTGCATGCATATTTACTTTTTATAATCTTTTATACTTAGACTGAAATTGTAAAAGATTTTGATACAAATTAGAAAAAAAAAATTACCAAAAAAAATAAAATAAATAACGTTGTTAACTGGATGCCAAACAAAGCCAAGTCAATAGCGAATTAGACTCATTTTTTTGACCTTCTATAAGTAATAAAACCATGCGTGGCATATGAAGTTATTTCATCTAACTAAACTATCAAAAATAGAAGTGATTTATATCCATTGATCTATTTAATCAAATCTAAGCACTAGCTTGGCATGATGGGTTGGGATAGAATGGATTGAGGCTAAAATAGTTTTAAAAAGATAAAATAAGTTTTTTAATTCAAGACAAAATGTCACGTTCAAACTATAATCATTTTATTTTTTTTATCAAAAAGTTTATTTCAAACAAGGTTTTTTGTCCAGTGAAAAAATTAAAAAATTAACCGCTATCCCAAACGAAGCCTAACATTTTAAATTAAAATGTGTGATATAAACTTCTTTTTCTTTTTTATGAGACAACAAAAGATGAGAGTATAAAATAGATTTTTTTTAAAGTAATAAAGAGAACGTGACTTTTAAGTCTCCATCGAAAAGCAAACAACTAAAATATGACATTAGCTTTACCTACTCAACTATTTTTTATTTTTTTGGTCAAAAAAAAAAAAATGGTTGTTCTGACTTAGTCAGACCCCAACTCCGGGCAAGGCCTCCCAGCGGTCGAACCAACAAGCTGGAATAGAAACGACGCAAAAACACCACACTGAGAGATAATGAGAACTCAGTGTATGAGTTAAAGCAGTTTTACGTTGTGTTTAGTTGGGAGATTTGGGAAGAGATTTAAGAAAAAAAAAAAAAAAGAGAAAAGATGTGTGAAATTAAGTAAAATGTAAGTATATTTTATTCACATTTCACCTACATTTTTTTTTTTTTTTTCAAATCTTTCCTCAAGTCTCCCAACCAAACACAACATTAGTGCTGAGCTTTACCTACTCAACTATATCCAACTTTAAACTCAGACACATAGCTTAATCCAATTGGGATAGATTTCTTTATTTTTTTTATATTTTTTCTAAAGACTGGGAAAGGCCTATAGCCAGATACAAGGGATTTGAAGTCAAAGCTTAAGCATAAACGATAGCAACCAGGATCGTGGGATTTCTTCAATCCCGGGTCAGATATTTAAAATTGGAAATTCATTAAAATTATGTATGTAATCATTATTTTTTTGGGCTTCGGGGTATGCAATCGTAACTTAAATACGGAAGTGTTTAACTATTGCTCTGTTTAATCATATCTAAGTCTTAAAGTTTAAAGTTAGCACATGTAACATAATTCTATTAGGTCAAAATCTCAAGGGATTGGCCTAAGTACAGCTTGAGATTTGAGGCGTGTTTTTTTTAGATTTTAGGTTCAACTTCTATTAGGTGTTATCAATTTTTTGGAATCACCCTTACAAGTTCTGTCCAAAATTTATTTGATTGACGTAGAGAGAGCGTTTTGTGTGGGTTTCGAAATTAGTCGATATATGAGTAAACTAGGCCGAATACCTAATCATAAAAGAAAAAGAAAATTTCTATTATGTCAAAAATTTAAAATCAATTCGATCAATATGTAATCATATGCAAAAAAATGCATAACTATATGGGAAAAAAAAATGTGTGACTCTAAATTCATAGCACTTCACCTCACCTAAATTAATGGCGACAAAGTTGCAAAACTTAAAGAAAAAGATGGGTAAGTTTAAATCTTTTTCTTTATAGCTCATGAGTTACAGCCAATGCAGTTTGACATCTTTCCTCCCTCAACCTCACTTCCTCCTGAACACACATCTTAGTTAGCTAATTCAAACTCCACTTATCTTTATTGATGTTATAGTGAATTTTGAATGCACCGAACTGTGATAGAAGTGAGTTGAGAATAAACTGCACGAGGAAAGTTTCATCAACCTGCATCCCTAAAGTTTTAAGTTTTGCAACTTTGTCGCCATATTGAGGATGTGATCCTAAACTCCTCGGTGGCCATTATATTTCATTGTTGTTAATTCAACCATAATAGTGCCAGCAAGTGGCTTGTCGATCTTCAACAGCCTTTAACCAAATTTTACTTTAAGCGTTAGGGTAACGTCACTACAGAGTCCTTTGATCAATAACCAAGTAAGATCCCAGGAAGGTCGGAGGAGTCAATATAACCTCCCTTCTAAGTCCAACCACTTTAGATAGCAAGCTATCTTTTTAACAAATCTTAAGAAGTATTAAGACAAGATCTCATAAGTAACACGAAAAAAGGCATAAACAATATACATATTAAAGTTTTGAGAATTATGATAAACTACTGATATCACATAAGTCTTTCCTTTGGGCAAAACTTAGGTATATCTATTGTCCACTCGTCAAGAATCACTTATGTAGGTCTAAAGTAATTTATGCAATTTTTCAGCTAGTCATGTTACATTTGAGTATTCAATTCTAATCTATCAAATTACATAAGTTACATTATCCTACTCAGTTTATAATTATTTGAAAGTGACTCTCCTTTAGGCTAGTCTCAATCTCCTAATTATAACTGCAATTGAGAATATTATCAACCTTAATGTTACCCTTTTAACAATTCTTTTATGTAGTTCTATATTCATAAGTTTTATAAATCTAGGCCACTTTGGCAGCTACTAAATTAGTAAATCCTATGAATACGGAACTAACCAACAATATTCTCTATTCATTAATTTTGAGTTATTTAATTATCCGCAATTCAATCACTATTTAATGATTTCTAGAATTTCTTTTATGTGATTGCAATTATCAATATGATAATAATAATAACTCTAGATAAACATAAATATATATATATGCAATATGACAATCATGAATATCTCATATAATGGTTAATAAGAATTAGGGTAAATTACCAATAGGTCCTACTTTAGAGACTTATTACCCATTAAGTCTTATTGATAAATTTATTAAGTGATAAAGATAAATTTATCAGTCTTTTATTTTTATGAATAAATTTATAGTGATAAATTTATCAGTCTCTTTGTTTTTATGAATAAATTTTTGGTGATAAATTTATCACTCTCTTATTTTTATAGTGTTAAATTTATTAGTTAGGACCTGTAGGTAAATAAGTCTAGTTAATAGGACTAATTGGTAAGTACCCCTAAGAATTATACCTAATATGAATTAACCACTTTAATATTTAATATTTAATGTCATAAAATTATATCATGATATCAATTTTAAATCATAAAAATATTAAAATCAATTTTAAATCATAAAAATATATAAATATTAATAATAAAGTGTACATAATCAGACAAGATAAAATCATAATTCTTTGATGTAATACAATCAAATATTTATTTAATAGACTGAATGATTCAAAAAATTCTAAAATCACTTTTAATCCGATAATTTGTAATCAATTTTTGATGTACCAAGTCAACCAAAATTGGTAGCAAAATCAGTTGGATTATGCAATGACTAAGTAATGACCTGAGTCAAATATTTGATCGTGGCTTGTTTTAAAAAAACACTTGTCCAATTCTCTAATAAAAAGGTGAGGTTTTAACTTTAAATTTAACCAACCAACCTATGTGGCAGATAAGTGGACTATTATCATGCAAACTTTGAAGTCATGGCTATGTATATGCTTATTGTAAAGGGTGATGAAGAGCATGTTAGTAGCATAACAAAAATCAAAAAGATGTATTACACGTTTGATCAATACAAACAAATTGAGATAATATTTTAAAGTCAATACTTTTAATAAAACAAAGGTATCGTTTCTTAATAACAGTATCATAAATATATTATTATTCCAAGGTGTATTGATTCACAAAACTAAAGCTCTGATACCACATGTAAATATTAATAATACATGTAACCATAATAATAATGCGGAATTAAATTTAACAGGATCTTGAATTCAATACAACTCAAGAATAAAACGAACATACCTTTGTCAGCCATTGAATTAGAGAAGTTGAGAAAATACCCCTAATAGTTGAACTTTTAATTCTTGGCTCACTTTCTTCTCTCTGTCTCTCTTAAGTAGGATGACTATAAAACTTAAAGTGATGAAAAAATACTCATGATATGAAAGGGGAGTCACCCATCCTTATATAGAAGAGAGAAGAGAGCCAAATAAACTCTATCAGAAGAATTCCTAATCCATTAAGGTTTCCATCTTATCTTAGAGGAGTGATTATATTAAAATTCTAATTATTGAATTATATATATAATATTGGCTTTATCTAATTGTGGAGTCCAAATATAATAAAATATGTAAAAATATGTAGGCTATTGGGCCACACTAGAAAATAAATTCAACAGATATATGAGTAAGCTAGGCCGAATACCTAATCATAAAAGAAAAAGAAAATTTCTATTATGTCAAAAATTTAAATCAATTCGATCAATATGTAATGCAAAAAAATGTGTAACTATATGGGAAAAAAAATGTGACTCTAAATTCATAGCACTTCACCTCACCTAAATTAATTGTGTCAATCAAATATAGTTTTTGATTTTATCTTACATAAGTATATCATTTTATCCCATTAGGGGGTGTTTGTTTGTTAGGATAGAACCATGGGATTAGACTTCATATTCAATGGAATAATTAATCCAAGGTTTGGATAGAAAAATGAAGATTGGACTAATAATCCAGTCGGACTGAAAGTCTCCCATATAAAGCTCTATCCCATGAGAGGGTGTGGGATAGAAATGGACAGATTGAGCCAACCTTTGAATTAACTAGTTAAATGATGAAATTGACCTTAAAGTATATAATTTTTTTTAAAAATATTTTTATTAAACATGTTGAATTTTTTTAAACATGTATAAATTAATCTCATAATACATAATTGTTTTTTCTTTTTATTTTTTGGTATTAGAAAATAAATAAAAGAAAATATATTTTCAATATTTAAAAGGAAAAGAATATAGAACATATTTTTTCTTCATTTTTTAAAACTTTTTTTAACATGTCAAAATTTTTTTTAACATGTGTAAATTAATCTTGTGATATATAATAGTTTTTTTTTTATTAGCAAAATTATAAATGAAAATGTATTGCTAATGTCGTATTTAAAAAAAATTAAAAGGAGTCTTAGTAAAATAAAATAAAATATACTTTTATTAGCAACATTATAAATGAAAATGTACTGCCAATGTCGTATTTAAAAAAAATTAAAAGTAGTCTTAATAAAATAAAATAAAATATACTTTAAATTTAACATTGTCACCGTAAACAATTCAAAAAAAAAAAAGAAGATCTTTTAAGAAGTTAAAATTTTTCATAATTTTCAAATAAAACATGAGATTCACTAAAATATTCATTTCTAAATATCTAATCTCATAAAAAAATAAATATCTTATACACATCATTTCTAACTAAATAGTTTATTTATCCCAAGAGTAACAGTTTATTGCATCCTAACTCGCTATACAGTCTGTTCAAACAAACGTGATCTTAAAGATTAACCAATGTAGGGACAAATAGGAGCTTTGGAATTGCCTTACGTGCTATTGATTCAAGTCACATATTGAAATTAATTCAAAACTTTAGCCAAACTTAAGTAGTTTCTTAAGCAAGTAAAATGTGTTGTACAAAATGTATATTTTAAATTAAATTAGATAGATTTAGAAATGAATAAATTCATATTATAGAACGAGAATTCATAAACTAATTTAAACTAGATATTATAAGTTGATGAATAGAAATATAGAACAAATATATTGTGGAATAAAATAGTAAACTAAAATAAGAAACATGAAGTAAATCGAAACCTATGTAACCACAGTTTTTTTAAAATAGATTCGCCGCCTCACTGTGGGTGTTAGAGGTACGTTGGCATTTGTCTACTAAGATACGACAATTAAAACCAGTTAAGGCAGAAACATATTATGTATAACTTTAGTGAACTGACAATTGGAGCACTCTCTCATACAAGAAGAACATAATATATGCAGACTGACTATATAACTTAAGAGCAAAAATTTTGAGTAAGAAATCAAGGAGGGTGGTCTCTATCTATATACAAGGGGGAGACAGGAGATGCCTTTCGCTCGTGAAAGCTAGCACCAAATGCAGAAATAAAGACTGCAAAACTAACCAACAAATAAATCCTACAAAACTAATGAAGTGTAGAGGTTACAACTTATATACACGTGTGTATATTTGTATGATGGGCCACTAACATGGCCCAACCCAAACTTTATTCTGTCCAACAAGCCTCAAGCCCAAGTCAAGATCTACGGACTCAGACCTGGCCCAGCTCGGTCCAAGCAGGCAACGCACGACACTTTTTGCATAACTAACTTAGACTATAATTCTAACTCAAGCCCATTCTTAAAGCATCCATAGCTCCATTTTTTTGGAAAATTTGGATGTCCCAAGGGACTCAAACCCTTATCAAAACCTTGGGATTTAAATACCCATTAATACTTTCCTCCATAATCAATATGGGATATGTGGTTACATATCATTCCCTATATCTCATTCATGAGGTTAATTTTATGAGATAATTTATGATTCAATTATTAATGGTTTTTAGTCATTCTTTTTGTGGTGTAAAGAACTTTTTGCAAAGTATCCAAAACCACTTGGGTCCACCTCAACCTACAGTTGAGGCCCATTTTAATTTCACATTAAACTCACCATAAAACCATTTTTTCTAACAAAATGAACATGAAATGATAATCATATAGCCTTATTTCAACTTAACATCTTCTTTATTCTTCTTTCGTTTAATTATCTTTTCGACAACTTGATCTTTGCGTTTTATTTGTCACTTAATACACTATATATATTTTGGTCTATGAAATCATTGAAATGTTAAAATGAAAATAATTTGAACGAAATATAATATTCCATATACAAATGCAATATAAATTGAAATAACACATTTTTTTTCTATAAATTTAAATATATATTTTTATCCCGTGCATAGCAGAGATAGATTGCTAGTATATCTAGGGGGTATTTGGTAAAACTTTTTTTCAACTTAAATAAACTTTTGACTTAAATTAAGCTATATTGGTGTATTTGGTACAACTTATAAGGCACAGATTATGACTTAATTTAAGCCATTTTCGGCTTATTTGTAAAAGTTGTTCCAAGGGCACTTAATTTTACAACTTAAGCGTGCAACTGTTTTTGGAGGGACAAAATGACTTAAATGCCCCTCCAAAACTTAAGGAATAACGAAAATGCCACTATATAACCATACTTCTTTGTCTCATACCTAACTCTTCTCTTCTCCTCTCCTCTCAAACGGCGCTCTCCTCTTCTTCTCTCCTCTCGCTGCCGAACGACGAAACTGCTCCACACATCGAAATCATCGGCGATCGTCCCTGTTTTCCGTTGATCTCCACCAAAAAGTAAGATTTGAAACCTTAAACCCTATGTTTTGCTATATATAGATATACATATATTAAATATACACATCGATTTAGGGGTTTTTTTGGTTTTTCGTTGCTCTGTGTTCAAATCCATTAAGATTTGTGTTTGTTTTTGGTTTCTAGTTGCTCTCTCTCTCTCTCTCTCTCTCTCTCTAATCGATTTTGGTTTTTGGTTCATGTAGGCTTAGGATTTATGAGTTGATAAAGAGAAGTAGGTGGGGGGCCTTTACAGATTTAAAACGATTTTTTTTTTTAACACTGTTAAAAATGAAAAAAAAAAAAAAAAATTACCACTCACCCAACTCCAGTTTTCATTACTTTATTCTGATTTCTAATCTTAAATTAAGAAATAACTTAACAAAGTTGTCCACTTTATCAAGTTATTGATCTGGAGATCACAATCTTTTCTGTCTGGAAAATAAAATTATTGATGACAATCAGAACCAGGTGAGTTCACATCTTGTGTAACAAAACACATTTAGTAAATAATCTCAATTAAATAAGTGATTACTGGTTAATTATAGGAAACATATTACATTAGTAGAATCTTTAAAAAAACAATTACAAATCAATGAAAAAAATTATAAATATTAATAATTAAAATTATAAAAAAAATTCAAAATTTTACTGAGATGTAATTTATCCCTTAATTATATAAGAGAGTGTTGTTATCTTGTCAATTGTGCCCAAATACCCTTATTTAAGATTCTCTCCAACTGAATGGTCTTTATTAGGGAAGATTTTATGGTACACATATCCTCAGGGCCGGCCCTGGGCTAAGACCAGTGAGGCGTGTGCCTAGGGCCCTAAAAATTAAGTCCAAAAAAAGGCCCCAAAATTCATTATCTGGTATTATATCAAAAATTTAAAATGGCCCAATTTTGTTTAATTAATTTAGGCCATTTTAAAATGTCTCAAAAGTTATATTTGGCCCAATTGATAAAAGGTCCAGTTAAAAAATATTTATAAATGTTAGTTGTTAGGCCAATTAAAAAAATAAAATATAAAATATATGTATATGTCTGTAGGACCTTTTTTTTTTTTTTCCCTCTTTTTATGGTCCAATTATGTGTTTTTTAGTGATTTTTTAAAAATATTTTACACATTTTTATTTATTTATTTTGTAGATACATCTAATTTAGATACACTTAAAAACTATAATATTTGTGCTTTTTTTAAAATAAAAAAAAAACAAAAAAAAGTTGCTAAATACAAAAAGTATAAAAAAATACGAATTGCAAACTCAGATAATTATTTTTGAAAATTCTAAACTAAACAGGGTGATTTTTATTTTTATTTTTTATGAATATCTAAAAGTCCCTGAAAATTTATTTCGCCTTAAGCCTCCGAAAACTCAGGGCCGGCCCTGCATATCCTGTATCATATATATTATGTTATGTATTTTTATGATACATGTTACATATTTTTCTTGATAAAATTTACATAATTTCAATTTTGTACCATAAAAATACATAACATGTATCACAAAAATATATAATACGAGTGCATATGATACACACTTTAACATTTACCATTAATGAAACAAAAATTCTCTAGACAACTAGGACCATTTTTTTGTCACTATTTTTGCCATTTCCATTCAAAGATAAATCAATTGTACAGTCCATATTCCTTTTTTTTAGGTACATTGGAAAGATGCAGTCCATATTCAAATGTTGCCTGATGTGGGTACACTTAAAAAAATGAACTCGAGAAGGAAAAAAAAAAATTGAGTTGCCATTTCATTTTTTGTTGACTTTTTTTTTTTTTTTTTTTTTTTTCTTTCCCCCCAGTTTTGGGGTATTGGTGTAGAATGTTTGTTGGATTCTGTGACTGAATCTTCACTTTGTTGGAACTATAATCATTGTGGGAATCCAACCAATACCCATTTGTTAAAAACTCAGTTTGTAACAAATACTCAGTTTTTAACAAATACTGAATCTCAATCTTCACTTTGTTGGAACTATAATCTTCACTTTGTTACAATATTTTGGTCCAAGAATGAATTTCAATCGGCAAATTTCTAATGTGGCAAATATACTTCACTCCAAATGAAATTGGACACATATATATACACAAACATATACATGAAAAGGTTAAGGACGTGGTTTAAGCCTTTTTAAGGCTGATAAAGTGAATGGGAAGGAATGATTTGGGAGAGTGTGGGGGTGATGATAGCAGTACATGGTAAAAAAGAAAGGAAAAAGGAGGAGTTGGCGTGCTTAGGGAATGGAATGAAGGGCATAGTGTCGCTTTGGGGGGGGTACAATACTCAATGTTCTAATTGTGTTTGATAACATGCCTCCCACTCCCAATTGTGTTTGATAGCATTCAACTACCTTTTTTGTGGGTCTCATGTTGTTTGTTTGCTATTTCTAGCAGTGGCATTCCCTTCAAAATTGTTTGCTCTTTGAAGGGTCCCCCATTTTCTCACATGTGTTGGGATCATCCATTTCCAGGGTGGATGAGAGGAAGCAACTGGCAAGCCTTGGATTGTTAAAGTTAATAATGACAATAAATAAATGAAATGAAAAAGTAAAATAATAATTGTTAGGAATGAATTTTCGCTAGTAAATTTATATACACGATGAATCTTATATTTACACATGACATATGTTTGTTGGATTCCCAGAATGAAATGGTATTAGTCACTGATTTTCTAAAAAATTGAAGATTCATTTATTATATTTTGGGGTATTGGTCACTGATAATGTTAGTTGGAACTATAATCATTGTTCGAGTCACTAATTTCTGGCTGATTATGTTTCTTTTCTTTTTTGAAGATTCAGTTTTACCTATCCTAATGGATTTCATGTTTTTAAAACTGGTTTTGGACCAAAATATGGGCTTGAAAGGCATTGGATTATCTCGAACTTCTTAGTGCTTAGGTGTGAATGCCTTTATTAATTTTACCTTTCTCATTAAGAAATACCTTTATCTTCTCATTAAATTTGCCTTTACCTTGTAATAAGTATAATTTTGAATTTTGTATAATGTGTGGTACAAGTAATATTATTAAAAATTCTTTAAAAAAAATAATATTTTTGTGAGTTTTCTTTCCCAGAAAAAAGGTTTTGCAAAATCCCTTCCCATTCTAAGCTCAAATCTTGAGCAATAATGATGAAATTTGAGAGAGACAAAGAAGCATGGGATGGAAAATCTCTGCCCATTGATGGAGATAGGAGAAAAAGTTGGAGGGTTCCCGTGTGGGTTTGCTTTCTATGGATGCTCACCAACTCAACACTAATTAATATAAAATATATTATAATATCACTTTTAAATTTTTTAATAGTAAAATGATATAATAATATGTTCTTATTATAAATATTATATTTTGTGTGGTGATATATGCTATAAATATTTGTAATTCTCTTATAATTATAATATTAAGTAATTATGAATAGAACATAATTTAATCAATTGAGTTTAAAATGAAAGAAGTTTAATAATTTAATCAATTGAGTTTAACGTACATAACATTATTAAGATGAACTTAAGAAAATTTCTACCACTTACATAATTAAAAATGACTAAATAGTTAAGTGAGACCTACCTATATAAATCCAAATTATAATGTTGTCAGTTTTAACACCCAAATTTAATATAAAAATTCTACCATAAACTAAACTGATTGATTCGTAAATATAATTTTTTTTAATTTTAATTCTACCTAAAGGCAAGTCTACAAGGACAACCACTTAGGGATCATTCTACCATGATTATTTTATTTTATTTTAATTCTTTAACTAGTGTAAATATAATTTTATTTATTTTATTTTAGTAATTCTTTATTTTATTTTATTTTTTTGGTCTTTATAGATTTGCCCTCCTCTTATTGAGGTAAGAAAGTGTGTTTTGAGGGGAAAGAGATAGAGTGAGTGTGTGTTTCAAAATCTGAATTATGAGAAAATGCGCTAGCGAGAAAGGACAGTGGGTGGGTGGTGCAGAGTTTTAGGTTTATTTATTTATTTTTTTTTATGTGTGGGGCTCTTAGGCTCATGTGTTTTTATTGTCTGTCACCTCACTCTAATTATGAAATTCATTTGAATATAATTTGACCTCAATTTTTTTCTTTTTTCTTTTCAACAAATTATATAAATTATATTTTAATCCATGAGAAGAATAATATTTTTTTTTATATTTTTTCAATATTTTTATTAAAAAAATGTTACAGACTCGATAAATTTGAACATAATATGTATAAATTACAACTGTATTTTGATCTTAACAATATTTACACCGTGCCTTTAGGCACGGGTATACACTAGGGATAGCCTTAATTACAATTGTCCACGGGATGAATATTGTTAAGATCCTACCATTACAAATAGATTATCTAGGCACATTTATCTATCTAGCTATATATTATATAAGCAAAAGCGAGTTTTCGTGAAGAGTTTTGTAAGAACTCCAAATTCTTTATAATAAATTTGTGATTTTATTAAATTTAAATAGTGTTAAGATTACAATTATATTCTAATTCTAATATTTTTGACACTGTGCCGAAGGGTGCTGTCATACTCTAGTATATATATATATATATATAATAGGAGTGGGAAGGGGGTATCGGCAAAGTCGATCCTCTCATATACATTTTTTTATTATTTTATTTAATTTATTTTATAATATATATAATATAATATAATATATAAAATAACTAAAATATATTATTTAATGTACAAACACACAAAATATATAAAAAAATATCTATATAATAAGGGAGGAAGGATTTTGAAAATGTATAAAATGTATGTGAGATACATTTAGGTTTAAAGGCTGAGATCAATTTTGATAAAGATGAATGCTTCGGATGATGATTTATTCCCGCCCATACCCTATGTGCTCTCTCCCTCTCCCACCTACCCACGACTCCTTCCCCATTTCCTGCCTCCCCCCTCTCCTCCCTTCTCTCTCAATGCTTGCTGCACCCAAGGTAGGGTTTCCGATTGAGAACTCTCTCCCCCCCTTCTCTCTCAGTGTTCGCTGCTCGCAAGGTAGGGTTCCGATTGAGAACTGAGTCACCGAGTTGGCTCCTCTGTTCTACGACCAACTTCACCACCACCCCAGATTCTCTCCCCCTCTCCCCCCTTCTCTCTTTTTTGAAGAAATTGGAAAATGCAACAGAGAATCTGAAGCTATTTAAGACAGACATGTTGGAGTATGAAGGTCTCTGTTCTGCCATTGCTGGCTGCACTGGTGTTATCCATCTTGCTTCTCCTAATCCTGGGGTAAGCTTATTATAATTATTATTTAAGATTAAAGGGTAAATATATTTTTCATTCCTGTAACTTAATTTTTAGTTTGATTCCAATTGTTTTAATTTCAACAATATTAACCTTAGATTTTAAATTCACAGTTTTAATTTACCCCTTTGTCTATATGAAAATGGTAGGTAGAATAACTTTAATTAATGCTACTGCTAATCATTGTTTAACTTTAATTAATGAAAATGGTAGGTAGATTGCCAATGTAGGTAGATTGCTTATGGTAGGTAGATTGCCAATGTAAAGCTTATAATGGTTGGGATTAGCACTCCTTGATGGAGTCAATTTTCCATTATGTCATGGATAAGATAATGGTTTACTTGGCCAAAGTGGGTTCCTCAATATATTTATCAAAAAAGAAAAAAAAAAGAAAAAATTGGGTTCCTCAATATGACAACTTTGAAAATGGAGTAATAAGAGAATAGGATCCTTAGTTGGGTATAGAATAAGGTCTTCATTGTTGTTCTTCGTTGTTTTATATGCCATTGCCAACCATTAGTAATGGGGATTTTCTAGGTAAGTACTATGTAATTTCTGGAAATTGTTTTGAAATATTAGTTTCTTGAGTTGGAAGCCTCATTTAGGGTAAGCCAGTTTCCCTGGGTTTTTCCTTTGTGTTGCTGAGTGTTTGTTATCATTTGTGGGATGGTATTTGTATCATTAAGCTACCTTTCTATTTAATCCAGGTGGAATAAGCTAATCCAAAAGCCTTTTGAGGAGGGTGATGAGAGAGGATTAAAGTTGGTTCAATCAATCTTGAGGCCAATTATGTTAAGAAGAACAAAGTTTAGCACAGACCGAGAAGGCAGGTGAGCACATGGCTAAGAATGTAAATAGAAAGGACAATTTTATTTTTGCCTTTCTTTCCATATAGGCTCTTATCCCTTTTGCCTTTCTTTCCATATAGGCTCTTAATTTTTATTTTTTTATTTTGGTTTGCAGGCCAATTTTAATTCTCCCACAAGCAGATGTGCAGGTGATTTATTGTGAACTGACAGAAGCTAAAAAGATTTCTATGAAGCTCTATTTAGAAGATCCAAGGTTTATAATCTTGATTGATTTTGCTTATTGTGTTATCTTATAATGCATTTTGTATGTCAAATGTTAACTTGAATCGCTACAGGTGAAATTTGATCAATTTGTTGAGCAAGGATGGGTTCTCCATAAGTATGCTTCTATTTTGGAATTACTGTTACGTTTTCGACAGTGTTGTGATCATCCATTTCTTGAAATAATAATTTTTTTATACATATGAATAAATAAGTAATGTAAATTGTGGGAAAAAAATAAATCCATTTATTTCAACTTAAAAAAAAATCAAATAATAAATACATTACTTAAAATAAAAATTTTACGTTGTTTATATAGTGTGGAATAAGTCTTATATTAAATTACTAGCGTATGCCCGTGCCTAAAGGCACGGTGTAAATAATATTAAGATTAAAATGCAGTTATAAAAATATATTTAACAGACTTACGACAATTGTGTAAAGCTCTTTAGCGACAATTGTTTAAAGCTGATTTCAAGTTATTAATTTAGAAAATAAACACACATGTTTCAAGTTGTACACATATGAATAAGTTGATTGAGTCGATTATATAGTTTTTTATATATTAAATTCAATATCTATCGAAGATAAGAATTAAATTCATCAATCTCAACCACAGCCGAGTGGTCGAAACCACCTCCATCGTATTCTACTGATCAGGTAGATTCTTCAAGTAATCCCAACACTATTAAAATTTATTTTTTAATTTGATAAAATTACAAATTTAATATAAAATTTAATCCCAACACTATTTAAATTTAAATTTAACCCCATCACTATTTAAATTTAAATTTAAATTTAATTCCAACACTATTTAAATTTAAATTTAATCCCAACACTATTTAAATTTAAATTTAAATTTATTCCCAACACTATTTAAATTTAAATTTAAATTTATTCCCAACACTATTTAAATTTAATCCTAATACTATTTACATTTAGATTTAATCCCAACACTATTTAAATTTAAATTTAAATTTAATCCCAACACTATTTAAATTTAAATTTAACCCCAATACTATTTAACTTTAAATTTAATCCCAACACTATTTAAATTTATTTTTTAATCCCAACACTATTTAAATTTATTCCCCACACTATTTAAAGATAAAATCGACATGAAATCTGGGAAAAAGGCATATATTTTCTTCTTTGCTATATATTTTTCTGGGATAGCATATGACCCTGATATGTGACATAGAAGAAATAATTTTCCTAGCCGTTTAGTTGTGTTTACATTTTAGTTTTTTGAAAAGCGAAGACAATGAAAAATTCTAAAATGGCCATAATTTTAATATTTATGATTATATATACATATGAATACTCGAATATTTTCATTTTACATCACATTTTTTTCATTTTGGAAAAATACCCAGAAATGTGACATAAAACTGGATAATTTTCCTACATAGCCCTGTTTGGTTATGCTTTTGTTTTCTTTGTTTTTCATGCTTTCAAAAAAAAAAAAAGAACAATGAAATGTTAAAATAAAAAATAAAATAAAATAAGTGAATTTTTCATTGCTAAGCAAAAACGATTTACGAAAATTCGAAAAATAATTCCTAAAAAGTGGGTTTTGTTCATTACAAAAATTTAATTAAATCAAAAATAGTTCACCAACCAACCTTTTTATGTTTGTTCAAAAAACAAAACACCAACCTTTTTACCTGTTTTCAGAAAACAAAAATAGAAAATGAAAACAGAAACAGGCCTAACTAAAGTTTTCATAATTGGAAGAAATGAACCCAAGTCAAGAAAGGAACAAAACATAATGTCGGTACTCAAGTACAAATAGAAAACTCAATACAACGGCCTATTGTGGATTATAAAAAGACCCAAGTGCAAATACTTTAGTAAAATTAAAAAGAGGACCTACATATTTTGTTGCCATTCCTACATTGCACCGGTCTGTATTGGTTTTACTATTAACAAAAAGAAAATGCAATAAAGGAAGAAAAGTGGGTGTGAAATGGCCCTTGCAGTTGACTAATAAAGGTTTAAGTAAGATTCCACCTAAGAAAGGAACATAAGCCCATTTGTCATCTTCTTCCAATGAAAATAGAAGCCCAGTTGACCTACATATTTTCATTTTTTTGTTTTATATTTCAAATTCACTGACATTTAAGCATAAGTAACACAATCACTAGAGTATTAAGATGGTAAATAGTATAACAATCTACCTACTGTCTCCTATGAAGTCAGTGGAGACCACATCGTCTTCGGTGAACCCCAAAATACCCTTGAGTTTGCCCTCAGATTTCTCCCTGAAATTAACCAAGAAAGAATAAAAGACCTCGTCACATGCTAATCAAGAGTTGGCAGCCAAAGAAATTTGATACAACTATGCAAATCTCAATTTGCCAATCTAATATACTGCATAATGAGGTGAATTTGAAGGAAATCTGAATACTCACTTGATAGCATCTTTGATTTGATAGCATCTTTGATTTGCTGGTATGTAGCTGCCTTCTCAAGCCTCGCAGTGAGGTCCACAACTGAAACATCCATAATTGGAACTCGGAAGGCCATTCCGGTCAACTGAAGCAATTTTTGACAGCATGTTTGGTTCTTGAACCTGTGAAGAGGATCATCTGGGAATCATTTAGTGATTTTAAAAATAACTGTTTGGTTCTTGACAGCATGTTTGGTTCTTGAACCTGTTTTCAAAAATAACTCGAACAATGATCATTAGGCGAATCATTTAGTGATTTTAAAATTTGAGTAATGAGAAAGACTCAAAAAACTGTGATCTAAGACTCAAATGTTGATCAGCAGATTTATAAAGAATCCCAAAGATGAAACCAGAAATGATGATAAACAGAAATGAACCCAAGTCATGGATTTCAAAGCAAACTCAAACTTCAACCTGACTAAGCAAGATGTACAAAAATCAACAACAATGATAGAGATAGTGTTACATTCAAATCAAACTTCAATGATCATTGTACGCAGACAACTAAATCAACCCGATAACAATGATAGAGAATAGTGTTATATTCAATTCAAACTTTGATCACTGATCTTTGAATGCAGCCAACCAAATCAACACATTTATAAAATCTAACCGATGCATAAAAATCAACAACAATGACAGAGACAATAGTGTTGTATTCGATTCAAACTTTGATCACAGATCAATGATGCAGACAACTAAATCAACCCAATTATACATATCAAAAAACATTTCCATCAGAACAAAAAAATATTTAAAAAAAACAAAAATACAAATAGGAAATTAAATCAAACCTTCAAGTGGGCAGCAGCCTTTTCCTTATCAGTGAAAACTCCAGTAGACTCCACAACGAAATAGGCTCCGGTTTCGCCCCATGGGATTTCATCAGGGTTCTAAAAATACATTAAAAAAAAAAATTAGAACTTTTCATGTAAATATACTCTGATTCAAAAAAATTGCAACAGAATTGAGAGAATAAAGGGCATAATTACCTGACTCCGAAAACAACGACTTGTTTCTTGCCAAAAAGAAGGTGTTTTTGAGTCCTTGACCCTGACATCATGATGCTTCCATTGTCCATGAACACTGTCGTACTTGAACATGTATGTCTTCACAACACATCACAGATTCACAATGATTAGTTTCAAACCCAAAAAACAAAGACTCAATAATAAACCAACAAAATCTCACAAACCTCACATCTCTCAAAACATTGAATAAACAGTCAAAAACCCAGAAATCGCACATTCACAAATACAAACCTAAAAATTTTACAATCCTGCTTCAATTCGATTCAACAAATACAACTTTTCAAAAAAAAATTTGAAGAATGCTCTATGAAATTCTAAACAAACCCCAAGAATTCTAAATAAACTACAGACTACCTGAATTACTGCCACATTGGAAACACATATTCGATTTAAGTAATTAACTCTTTCAAAAAATAAAAGTACTATTACCAAACACAAAATTTTCATTTATGGAACAGATATTGCAAGGAGAGAACACAATGTAAAATCTAAAAACATCCAATAAAACAATAAAAAAAAGGCAAAGTTGTAAGCAACAACTTAAAAATTAGAACCCCAAAAAAACAGATGAACAGATGAAAGAATGTTGAAAAGAAATTTGTAATGGATGATTGATGAACACCTAATCCCAAGAGTATTTTCAAAATTGTAATGCTGAAAATAATATTGAAAATCATGAACACCTAATACTCTTGAAATCCCAAGAGTATTACAATTCTATTAAGTATCATGAACACCTAATCATCCCAATCATCCCAAGAGTAGCTGAATAGATTAAGTAAAAATTGTAATGAACACCTAATACTCTTGAAAATCATCCATTACAATTCTAAAATTTCAACATACTGAAAATTCATCAACAAAAGAACCAAAAACAAAACAATTAATGATAATAGGCAAAACTCATGAAGCCGTAACCTGATAAATACCTGATATTGCCAAATCTTCTCGTACTCAGCTCCAACAAAGATTGTAGAAAGAAAAATAAATTGTGTAATCATCAGGTTAGATGTGGAAATACTAATCTCTATACTAAGAGCATCTCCAACCCTAGTCTCTTTTTTTCATCAAATTTTAGAGAAATTTTGGTTAACTGAGATACAAATAAGAGCAGGATCACTATACTAAGAGCATCTCCAACCCTAGTCTCTTTTTTTCATCAAATTTTAAAGAAATTTTGGTTAAAAGCTTGATCTAATATGGAACACTCAAACCTTACTCTCTTTTATTTCATCAAATCTTTCTAAAAAAATCCAAACCTATCCTAAAGATCTGTTTTAACCATTTTTAATGAAAGAAACACATATCCAATAATTACTCTTTTTGAAATTTCATTAAAATATGAATGTTGAATATATATATATATTTTTTTGATAACTCAAGCATCCCCAACCCGTTGATTTTAAGGGAAGCCAGGACTAATCCTGAGGGCCCTGAAGTTAACGACCGGGCAAACCTCCAGTGGCCCCAAGGGGTGACTCGAACTCGAGACCTGTGGATTTTATCCTCCAAACTTTACCATTCGGTCACTTGCCTTGGGGTTTGACTGTTGAATATTTGGTGAAATTTTTTTACAAATCCCTTGATTTGATTTAGATTTGATGAAATGGAGTTTCACCGTCAACTACAAAAGTTCATTTCAACCAAAAACTTTCAGTTTTAATAACCATTTGATAGGCTAGCTATTAAATTGTGTAATCATCAGGTTAGATGTGGAAATACTAATCATCAATGTAAAAGGAATACATCTTGAAATAATAGTTAAAAACTCGCTAGGTTAGATGTGGAAATACTTATTCATGATGTTTCACCAAAAGCTTTACTTGATATAAACTAAAGAAATTTAGAAAGTAGTGTATGTAAGCATAAAATTTCATTACTAAACCAAAAACCAAACCTGGCTGCCAATTTATATAGTACAGTTCTTAGTGAAAGTAATTACACATAAAATAGAAAGCTTGTTCTTGGTGAAAGTAATTACATAGTATGTGCCAATTTATAAGTCTGAGTTCAATGAGATAAACGAAGGTAAAGAACTCACAAAAAGCCTTGGTTTCGATACTTCAAGCATTCTTTGCATGGGAAAAAAATCAAGTATATCATACATAAACTTCTTCTGAGAACATTGAAGATGACAATGAAAAAAGAATGTAGACTTGCATTTAGTGTTCTCAATGATCCATCCAATAAAAAGAAAGCATTTTTATAAGAATAGATAGATATTAATGCTATAAAAAAAACAAGTATGTTAGTTAGATATCCTTTCAGGTGTTTCGTAATTAGATCCTAAAATGATATTATCATCCAGTATATAGTGTTTCTTGATGTAACACTATGACATTTCAAGATGCATGCTCGCCAAGTTATCAACAATCTAGATTGGCTGATTTATTAGAGAAATATGAATCATCAGGGGAAAGAAATACATGTGATGATCATAACACACTAAGCATCCCAAAAAGGAAGGTAATCTTTATGTGTACATCGATAAAAGTGTTTCAGAGCATAGAAATTCAAGAATTCATTTCCAACAATCTTTATGTGTACATCGATAAGCATCCCAAACCCCATGACACGCAGAATTCATTTCCAATAATTATACACCTTAAAATGCAAGCAAGATTACCATCATTACATCACCACATTACCCAAACTCCCATTTCACAGTAACTTCCTATGGCAAAAATAAAGAACCATGAATGCCCTACTAAATATGACAAATGACAGCTCAAAAGTGTGTCTTGAAAACACAGATTAGATTTTTAAGAATTTAAAAACCGAATTCCAACAAAGATGAATGCAACTTTTATTCAAGATCCACAATTTTTACTGATTCAAACCATCCTTAGGTTAAGAAAAGTGTGAATACAAAGCCTTTCTTTGCCAACCAAACAGAAATTAAACAGAAATTCTCGCCAACCAAGCGAAATTAAACAAAAGCAGAGCCCTCATAAGCCTTGTTTGCCACCATTTCACAGCAAAATACACCTGTCTTAGATGTATCTAACCTAGAGAGTTTATAACTATTATTTCAAGATGTAATAGCTAAGCTGATGATTACACAATTTTGATGATTAGTATTTCCACATCTAACCTGATGATTACACAATTTAATAGCTAGCCTATCAAATGGTTATTAAAACTGAAAGTTTTTGGTTGAAATGAACTTTTGTAGTTGACGGTGAAACTCCCTTTTTGCAATAATTATTCAGCCATTCCATAATAAATCAACATAAATCAAATTAATTAATAATAATAATAATAATATTAAATTAATAAATAAAGCTCTTAGATCTGGGAATAAGAACCAACGCCATAGACACTGCCCAATTCAAAGCTCTTAGATCTGGGTATGTTCCCTCCATTGGAAGAATTGCTCTCAATCCTTAGCTTTGAATCAAAATTCTAATAATTTAATATAAGACTTATTCCACACTATATAAACAACGTAAAATTGGAGAAAGACTCCTTGGGTTCCTGCCTCGTCGTTTCGAGATCACGGGTTGTAGTCTCGATCTGTGTATTGTACGAGTACTGTGCAACGAAGGCCTCAGCCATCTCATCCTAGCTTCTTTTCACGTCATCTTCTAACTTTGCGTACCAAATAGCTACCACACCCGACAAAGTTCGGCCAAACAGGGAAAGCTTTTGTGGTCGGGTTAGGCCCATTGGCCTCAGGATGTCTGAAAATAGCCGGAGATGGACCATAGGATCCCCTGACCCATCAAAACGATCAAACTGTGGCATCTTGAATCTGTCTGGCAATGTTACGGCCACATCGGTGTACCCATCTTCGATGTCTGGGATGGCCTTCACCCCCTGCGATTTCTTGAAAAGCTTCTCCAACTTACTCAGTTTTAGAGCTGTATAATCTACCTCGAACTCGAATGGGGAGTCCGGGTGGTTGGGTGTAAGATTCTTGGACAGTTACGGCAGAAGCGGGGGCGAAGTCAGCCCCGTTGGAAGGTTGGTGTCCTCTTGGATATTCTGGACATTGGATAGGGTGTTCTGGGTGTTCGGGAGGGTGTTCTGGGTGCCTGCTCGGGTAGTGGAGCCGCTGGTGGAGGAGGAGCCTGATGTGAAGCAGACGCTACATTCTGCTGTTGCAGCTTAGTAATCAGCTCGGCCTGCTGGGCCATGACTGCGGCTTGTTGTTTAGAAAATTCCGCTTGGCGGATGGCATCCTTTTGTATCTGTTTCATGCTCTCGTGCATTTGGCACATCATCGCCTCCATCCCTAATGTATTCTGCTATTCCATCTGAATGCGCGGTAAATGTATCTCTATGGCAGACATAGAAATCTCAACCTGACTGTTTACTGTCAAAGTAGCCCTCTGTCCCGGTAATCCCTGTTCTGACACACTGCGCCTCCTCGGCCTTCTTCTGATAACTGGGGGTAGAGAGTGGAACACTGGATGTCCGTCAACCAGATCCTCGGATCGATTGAGTCGGCGACCTCGTGTCCAAAGTGGTTGGGGAGTATCTACTGGTTCGGAAGCAATCGTGCTAAAAACTGCCCTAGCAAAAAGATAATAAAGCGAAAAGGAAATAAATAACCAGATAAACGGGCAGCATAACAGCTTAAATTAAATACACACAACACACAGTCGGGCATACAACACACAGTTGATAAGCTGAAAATACATCATCTCAATCATCGATCATCGTTTGTTCCCCAAAACTGAATCCGATATCCGCACAACCGATTCTCGAATCTTGACCGATGCCCGCAGTTCGATGCCCAAACTCAACTGATACATACACTCCCTGTAGAGACACACTCTAACAAGCACATAGCAGATAAGTGAGAGCCAAAACACCCTATGTTGGGGTAGGGTTTCTGTCCTATTTTGTCGAGCTAGGGTTTTACTACGCACAACGGTTTCAAACAACCTATAAACGGGTAAGCAACTTGTCCTAGTTTGGAATGGTCACTATGGATCGAATATGCACTA
Source organism: Camellia lanceoleosa (assembly GCA_025200525.1). Lineage (NCBI taxonomy): Eukaryota > Viridiplantae > Streptophyta > Magnoliopsida > Ericales > Theaceae > Camellia > Camellia lanceoleosa. The sequence continues at coordinate 18,265,194 of CM045772.1, forward strand.
GGTCGAATGGTCAAGGGTGCCGGTAAAACCGGGGTTTGTGTTCCCATCTTTGTCGAGCCAGAGCCGATCGGCCTTATGGACATGCCTTGACAAGACAAGCCTCCAAAGAAATCGTTAGAATGGCATATGGCAAACACGGTGTCCTAGGCGCACCAATGCAAATGCAATGCAAAGAAACACACAAGTGTAGTCAAAACCAGATATCATGAGTTCGAGTCAGGTTCTCTAAGTGGCCAATGAATCAGAGCGCCCGAACGCATCCGGGAAAGGAGTCACGAGCCCGGTTACAGTTCGGTATCGGGTCTACTACAGTTCAAGGACTCAAATGTCACGGTTCTTAATCTTGAACCAAAGAGTCCAAATCCGGCAAATCGTGTTGAGAAAACTGATTTTTGAAGGAAGTGCCAAACATGGACTGCTTTGCGGAATCTGAGTCGCCACCTAAATATTTTTTAAATGGGAAATTTAGGAAACCCTGACTCGGTGCCAAAGGCCACGTGTCCGTCATCACCAAAGTTGCCTCGGCTCGGGAACTTGGGTATGATTGGGGAAGGTCACTTCATGAGCACCCCCGCTCGTCCGGTCAAAGACCGGCCTCTACTAACCATGATATCTTATTTTGAAAACATTGTGAGTTCTTATTCCGGTTATTAGCCTAGGTTTACTACGTGATGCGCACAGCATACAAGTATAGACTGAATCGCTTGAATTGGAACAAAAAATTCATGTTTGTTTGAAAATGGTTTGCTACCCGCAGGTAGGCTTAAAATGCAGATTTTGCCACCCTCAGGTGGGCTTAGAAGAACAATGGTTTTGCCACTATCTAGTGGGCTTAAAAAACAAATATTTGATGAATTGTCCCAATTCAAGTAACTCAACCTCCACCCACAGGCATTCAAGGCAGTTATATCACGTAAGCACATAGCCTCATGGTAAGCATGCTATTCATGGCAACACTCACATACATGCAAGGATGCTAAAGCATAAAAACTCACCGAGTACTCCAAGCCAAAATAGAAGCTCATTAGAAACCCATGCATGATCCTAGATGCACAGAATTGCCTAATGCAACACATGCAAAGATGCAACTATAGCAGACTCGGCTATTCTAAACATGGCATATGGAATGCTACAACTAACACGGATTCAATTGGGAATCGAAATACAAATGCAGTTTGTATGATACGCTGAGCCCGGTGCGTACAAAACAGATGAATGATGCAAACATGCTGTCATACTGTATGCTAATTGAAATATGCCCTAATCTAACCATCATAAGCAGGTAAATAAAAGGGAAGAAAGACGTGGGGTTGGAAAACATACATCACACTCACGCACACTTATTACAATTATGCCCTTGCACAGAGGGTCCGAATAAATAATACAGTCCCAAATGAAAGAATAATGCAGTCCGAATAATATACAAATTTCTAATTAATTAACAAATTAACTAAGAAAAAGCAGAATCGGCATGCAAGCCAGGGACTGCCTTGACTCCGCTCCGGATAATGAAATAATGCATATTTGGGCTGCCCTGCGCGGAAATCCACTGGGATGCCCCAATTAGCCTCTGTTTGCAATGTTTCTCGAAATGTGTGCCAGACTCCGAAAAGTTGCTGATTCTTCATTTTGCTGCAACAGAGAGCAGGAAAGGAGCATAGCAATGTATTTCACAAATATATGCATGCCTCGATCCTCGTGCCACCAATTACGCGTATCGATGCATGATGGCCGAGGAGCTGAATTGCACAACTCAATATAGGGTGAATGCATATGAATGCTACAACAAAACCTAACTCCATCATGGATAATCCAGAGTGTCGGTGACTTGGGAATTAAGACCCGTTCCATCACCGAGTCTGGAACGCCTCGTTTCTCGTGCGGCTAACTCCTATCGAACATGATGCAATATGCATGATATGCATGAAATGCAGCTAATATGCAATCCTAACATACACAATGTCATGGAATGGCATACACGCTATACGAGGTAATACGCAACCGGGCATACACAATGCTTATGGATGAAATAACATACGCAATGCAATAATGGGCTTACACCAATATGAGAGAGCCTCAGCCACACTCACATAGGAGGCCATCAGATGAAAACAAGATACCTCGAAGTGCGTGCGAACGCGCAGCGCAAAACGGACCCTCGAACGCAGAAATGCCACTCTAATGAGACATGGCAAAGACATGGAATATGATATGAAAACATGCAAAAATCAATGGCAAAATGAGGGGGGAAAACAGCCCCGAAATGAGACGAAATAATACCTGATGCATGAAATGATCCCGAAACATAGATTTCAATGCATAAAATGGCCTACAGCTATACCATACACGCATAATTGATACATGACACGAAAAGGAAGAAGCAAGGAAGCCCCAAAAATCACATTTTTACAGTACAAAACATGGCCAAACAGCAATCACAAGTAGGGCTAAAATGGCATACAAAAATGGCTCCGTAAGGGAGGCTATGAAGCAAGTAGTAGATGCAAAGCCCAAACAGAAAAATACCCTTCTACAACACTGAAGAGGGACTAAAAATATAAACATTTACAGTGGATGACAAGCCTCAAATCAGTATTAAAACATGCTCAAAATGCAATGCAAGATTAAGGCCAACAAGAGGCTATAACATGAGGTATACAAATCATTCACCAAACAGCCAAAGATCCTTGATGAGATATTCCAAGAAGGTCAAAATATGGCCATTTTCAGTTCTGATCATGGCAGAAAACAGAAGCTAGATAAGCCTAAAAAAGCATGCAAAAATGGGGGCCAAAGAGGGGTATAATGGTAGGTACAGCATGGAGGCCCCCAACAGTGTTGAGCCCTTATACAATGTTGTAGAGGGACTCAAAATAAGCCCACTCACAGTTTATATCATGCTCAAAAACAGATCACACATAGGCTAGAAATACCATGCAAAATAATGGCATACAAAGGGGTATTGAAGCAAGTGCCAAATGGGGGGCTCAAACAGGGTTGAGCCCTTAAAAAAAATGAAGAATGACTCAAAATAATGACCCTTTCAGTTTGGGTCGGATCCCAAAACAGTAAGCAAATAGGCTAGAAGAATGGTGCAAAAAAGTGCTACAAAAGAGGGAGATTGGCACTTACCCTTGAAGACCACTTCTTTGCTACCTCTTGGACCAAGGAATGTTGCTTCCTAGCTGCTGGAAAGCTCCCCAAGCTGCTGGAAATGGATTGGTGGTGGTGGTGCTTGGTAGTGATGGAGAAATGGTGCAAAACTTAGAGATTTTGAGAGGAAATGAGAGAGATATGTGTGTATGAGCTTAAGAGCAATTTTCCAACCCTTGAGGGAGAGCTAGAGCTGCTGTATGTATGCAAGGATGGAGGAGAAAGGAAGAGAAAAATGTGTAGAGAAATGGGATTAAGTTCCCTCCTTCTACCCAAGGTCCCCCGAATTCAGATATTTTGGGAGAAAAAGCTATACAGCTGCAAAGCACACATCCCAAGGAACATGATCGGCCTGCTATTTTTGTTGCAGGTGGCCGGCCAGCCACCCCCTATGGCCGACCGGCCAAGGGTCAAAAGGCTCAAGAGGATTTTCTGGCCGGCCACCAAAGAAAGGTGTCCTCCCAGGTCTCCTCATCACAACCCTGTGGTTCAAAATTGGCAACTCTAAAACAGGAGAGAGAATAGGCCACTTTTAGAAGGGGTTCAAAAGGTTCAATTTGAATTACTGGCCAGCCATAGACTTTTAGGGTCCTCCCATGTGTGTACAACACAAATATGTGGTTTGGGGTTGAAGAAAATGGCCCTAGGGTGGTCAACATTGGCTCGGAAGTGAGAAAAACGGGCGTCGGAGGGCGCCGAAGGAACATAACTGGTTGCTGAGACAATTGCTGGCCTCCCATCCTTCAGTGACCTTCCTGGTTATAAAACAGAGGTACTTACCAAAAATGAACGAAAACCGATGCAAAACGAATGCTCGGGGGCCAAAACACGCAGCCGGGTCCAAAATAGGTCATTATAATCGAAAGTGGCATTCGGCCACGAAGTGGGTCTCTCAGACCTCAGTGTCCCTCAAAAGGGAGTAAATAAGATGTATGCCAAAAACCGGAGGAATCGGAGATGGTTAGACGGTCCCGAACCGAGGCACACGGCCTGACGGCTCCGAAAACTGAGAACCGGGCTCCGAAATGGGCAAAATGGCCTACGGCCACGAAATGTAGCCCACGGCCACTGAGAGATGGTTTACGGGACCTCTCCCTCCCTTCAGGAAAAGAAACAGAGAAAACCGAGTCTGGTTCGCAAACCGAGACAAGGTACAGAAGAGGGTTCGGAAGTCCGGAGGCAGGGCTCACGACCGTGACTCTGAGACTTCTGAACGAGCACAATATGCAACATCACCGAGCGCTCAATCGGTGACGTCTGAGTCTTAAGGTCGGTCAAAAATGGGGTGTCTACAGTTTGGTTTTTGGTTTAGTAATGAAATTTTATGCTTACATACACTACTTTCTAAATTTCTTTAGTTTATATCAAGTAAAGCTTTTGGTGAAACATCATGAATAAGTATTTCCACATCTAACCTAGCGAGTTTATAACTATTATTTCAAGATGTATTCCTTTTACATTGATGATTAGTATTTCCACATCTAACCTGATGATTACACAATTTAATAGCTAGCCTATCAAATGGTTATTAAAACTGAAAGTTTTTGGTTGAAATGAACTTTTGCAGTTGACGGTGAAACTCCATTTCATCAAATCTAAATCAAATCAAGGGATTTGTAAAAAAGTTTCACCAAATATTCAACAGTCAAACCCCAAGGCAAGTGACCGAATGGTAAAGTCTGGAGGATAAAATCCACAAATCTCGAGTTCGAGTCACCCCTTGGGGCCACTGGAGGTTTGCCCGGTCGTTAACTTCAGGGCCCTCAGGATTAGTCCTGGCTTCCCTTAAAATCAGCGAGTTGGGGATGCCTGAGTTATAAAAAAAATATATATATTCAACAGTCATATTTTAATGAAATTTCAAAAAGAGTAATTATTGGATATGTGTTTCTTTCATTAAAAATGGTTAAAACAGATCTTTAGGATAGGTTTGGATTTTTTTAGAAAGATTTGATGAAATAAAAGAGAGTAAGGTTTGAGTGTTCCATATTAGATCAAGCTTTTAACCAAAATTTCTTTAAAATTTGATGAAAAAAAGAGACTAGGGTTGGAGATGCTCTTAGTATAGTGATCTTCCTCTTATTTGTATCTCAGTTAACCAAAATTTCTCTAAAATTTGATGAAAAAAAGAGACTAGGGTTGGAGATGCTCTTAGTATAGAGATTAGTATTTCCACATCTAACCTGATGATTACACAATTTATTTTTCTTTCTACAATCTTTGTTGGGTAGTACGAGAAGATTTGGCAATATCGGTATTTATCGATTCTGCTTCATGAGTTTTGCCTATTATCATTAATTGTTTTGTTTTTGGTTCTTTTGTTGATGAATTTTCAGTATGTTGAAATTTTAGAATTGTAATGGATGATTTTCAAGAGTATTAGGTGTTCATTACAATTTTTACTTAATTTATTCAGCTACTCTTGGGATTATTGGGATGATTAGGTGTTCATGATACTTAATAGAATTGTAATACTCTTGGGATTTCAAGAGTATTAGGTGTTCATGATTTTCAATATTATTTTCAGCATTACAATTTTGAAAATACTCTTGGGATTAGGTGTTCATCAATCATCCATTACAAATTTCTTTTCAACATTCTTTCATCTGTTCATCTGTTTTTTTGGGGTTCTAATTTTTAAGTTGTTGCTTACAACTTTGCCTTTTTGTTATTGTTTTATTGGGTGTTTTTAGATTTTACATTGTGTTCTCTCCTTGCAATATCTGTTCCATAAATGAAAATTTTGTGTTTGGTAATAGTACTTTTATTTTTTTGAAAGAGTTAATTACTTAAACCGAATATGTGTATCCAATGTGGCAGTAATTCAGGTAGTCTGTAGTTTATTTAGAATTCTTGGGGTTTGTTTAGAATTTCATGGAGCATTCTTCAAATTTTTTTTTGAAAAGTTGTATTTGTTGAATCGAATTGAAGCAGGATTGTAAAATTTTTAGGTTTGTATTTGTGAATGTGCGATTTCTGGGTTTTTGACTGTTTATTCAATGTTTTGAGAGATGTGAGGTTTGTGAGATTTTGTTGGTTTATTATTGAGTCTTTGTTTTTTGGGTTTGAAACTAATCATTGTGAATTTGTGATGTGTTGTGAAGACATACATGTTCAAGTACAACAGTGTTCATGGACAATGGAAGCATCATGATGTCAGGGTCAAGGACTCAAAAACACCTTCTTTTTGGCGAGAAACAAGTCGTTGTTTTCGGAGCCAGGTAATTATGCCCTTTATTCTCTCAATTCTGTTGCAATTTTTTTCAATCAGAGTATATTTAAATGAAAAGTTTTAATTTTTTTTTTATGTATTTTTAGGAACCCTGATGAAATCCCATGGGGCAAAACCAGAGCCTATTTCGTTGTGGAGTCTACTGGAGTTTTCACTGATAAGGAAAAGGTTGCTGCCCACTTGAAGGTTTGATTTAATTTCCTATTTGTATTTTTGTTTTTTTTAAATATTTTTTGTTCGATGGAAATGTTTTTGATATGTATAATTGGGTTGATTTAGTTATGCGCATCATTGATCTGTGATCAAAGTTTGAATCGAATACAACACTATTGTCTCTGTCATTGTTGTTGATTTTTATGCATCGGTTAGATTTTATAAATGTGTTGATTTGGTTATGCGCATTCAAAGATCAATGATCAAAGTTTGAATTGAATATAACACTATTCTCTATCATTGTTATCGGGTTGATTTAGTTGTCTGCGTACAATGATCATTGAAGTTTGATTTGAATGTAACACTATCTCTATCATTGTTCTTGATTTTTGTACATCTTGCTTAGTCGGGTTGAAGTTTGAGTTTGCTTTGAAATCCATGACTTGGGTTCATTTACATTTATCATCATTTCGGTTTCATCTTTGGGATTCTTTATAAATCTGGCGATCAACATTTGAGTCTTAGATCACGCTTTTTGAGTCTTTCTCATTACTCAAATTTTAAAATCACTAAATGATTAGCCTAATGATCATTGTTAAAGTTATTTTTGAAAACAGGTTCAAGAACCAAACATCTTTGTCAAGAACCAAGCAGTTATTTTAAAATCACTAAATGATTCCCAGATGATCCTCTTCACAGTTCAAGAACTAAACATCTTTGTCAAAAATTGCTTGATTGACGGAATGGCCTTCCGAGTTCCAATTATGGATGTTTCAGTTGTGGACCTCACTGCGAGGCTTGAGAAGGCAGCTACATACCAGCAAATCAAAGATGCTATCAAATCAAAGATGCTATCAAGTGAGTATTCAGATTTCCTTCAAATTCACCTCATTATGCAGTATATTAGATTGGCAAATTGAGATTTGCATAGTTGTATCAAATTTCTTTGGCTGCCAACTCTTGATTAGCATGTGACGAGGTCTTTTATTCTTTCTTGGTTAATTTCAGGGAGAAATCTGAGGGCAAACTCAAGGGTATTTTGGGGTTCACCGAAGACGATGTGGTCTCCACTGACTTCATAGGGGACAGTAGGTAGATTGTTATACTATTTACCATCTTAATACTCTAGCTGATTGTGTTACTTAACAATTAAATGCTGTGAATTTGAAATATAAAACAAAAAACAGAAAATATGTAGGTCAACTGGGCTTCTGTTTTCATTGGAAGAAGATGACAAATGGGCTTATGTTCCTTTCTTAGGTGGAATCTTACTTAAACCTTTATTAGTCAACTGCAAGTGCCATTTCACACCCACTTTTCTTCCTTTATTGCATTTTCTTTTTGTTAATAGTAAAACCAATACAGACCAGTGCAATGTAGGAATGGCAACAAAATATGTAGGTCCTTTGCTTTTAATTTTACTAAAGTATTTGCACTTGGGTCTTTTTATAATCCACAATAGGCCAGTGTATTGAGTTTTCTATTTGTACTTGAGTACCGACATTATGTTTTGTTCCTTTCTTGACTTGGGTTCATTTCTTCCAATTATGAAAACTTTAGTTAGGCCTGTTTCTGTTTTCATTTTCTATTTTTGTTTTACAGCAATTAAAGGTTAGTGTTTTGTTTTTTGAACAAACATAAAAAGGTTGGTTGGTGAACTATTTTTGATTTAATTAAATTTTTGTAATGAACAAAACCCACTTTTTAGGAATTATTTTTCGAATTTTCGTAAATCGTTTTTGCTTAGCAATGAAAAATTCACTTATTTTATTTTATTTTTTATTTTAACATTTCATTGTTCTTTTTTTTTTTTTTGAAAGCATGAAAAACAAAGAAAACAAAAGCATAACCAAACAAGGCTATGTAGGAAAATTATCCAGTTTCATGTCACATTTCTGGGTATTTTTCCAAAAATGAAAAACAGATGACAGAAAATGAAAATATTCAAGTATTCATATGTATATATAATCATAAATATTAAAATTATGGCCATTTTTAGAATTTTTCATTGTCTTCGCTTTTCAAAAAAACTAAAAACAGAAACACAACTAAACGGCTAGGAAAATTATTTCTTCTATGTCACATATCAGGGTCATATGCTATCCCAGAAAAATATATAGCAAAGAAGAAAATATATGCCTTTTTCCCAGATTTCATGTCGATTTTATCTTTAAATAGTGTGGGGGAATAAATTTAAATAGTGTTGGGATTAAAAAATAAATTTAAATAGTGTTGGGATTAAATTTAAATTTAAATTTAAATAGTGTTGGGGTTAAATTTAAATTTAAATAGTATTGGGATTAAATTTAAACAGTGTTGGGATTAAATTTAAATTTAAATTTAAATAGTGTTGGGATTAAATCTAAATGTAAATAGTATTAGGATTAAATTTAAATAGTGTTGGGAATAAATTTAAATTTAAATTTAAATTTAAATAGTGTTGGGATTAAATTTAAATTTAAATAGTGTTGTGATTAAAAAATAAATTTAAATAGTGTTGGGATTAAATTTAAATTTAAATAGTTTTCGAATTAAATTTAAATTTAAATTTAAATAGTGATGGGGTTAAATTTAAATTTAAATAGTGTTGGGATTAAATTTTTTATTAAATTTGTAATTTTATCAAATTAAAAAATAAATTTAAATAGTGTTGGGATTACTTGAAGAATCGACCTGATCAGTAGAATACAATGGAGGTGGTTTCGACCACTCGGTTGTGGTTGAGATTGATGAATTTAATTCTTATCTTCGATAGATATTGAATTTAATATATAAAAAACTATATAATCGACTCAATCAACTTATTCATATGCGTACAACTTGAAACATGTGTGTTTATTTTCTAAATTAATAACTTGAAATCAGCTTTAAACAATTGTCGCTAAAGAGCTTTACACAATTGTCGTAGAGTATAGTCTATTAAATATATTTTTATAACTGCATTTTAATCTTAATATTATTTACACCGTGCCTTTAGGCACAGGCATACGCTAGTACAAAAATATGTAAAATTACAAAATAGTAAAAATAAATAAACTAGTAAAATGTATTTTAGCGAGCTAATCAGTTACAGTGAGCACAGGACTCATGGTTAACCACTTGAGTTCTTCCACCTTAAGCAATGATAAAGTGAACCTTGAGGCACCCAAATTCTATAAACTTGAACAAGCTAATTCTTCTATATAAGTAATACTCACTTCACATTGAAGTTATTGAATCTCATCTTATCATACATAGAACATACTTTCTCTTCTTCTCTCTACACCTAGAGAGAATTTCATCTTCTCCGATTACTTATTCCTACACCAGAAGGGCTTTCCGGCCAGGCAGCTCTCACAGTATCTCTGTTTTGTATGCCCTTGATTCCTGGATAGTACAATTCAGCCACAAAGCTCCAATCCACTTCATCCAGTGCGGGATTCCGTACACACAAAGAAGAAGAAGAAGAAGAAGAAGAAGAAGAAGAAGAAGAACGAGCGCAGATGGCAGTGCCAACGTCAAGTAAAAAGACGAAAGAAAAAAGGCAGAAAAAGAAAAAGCAATGAATCAACAGGTCGATATGGTTACAGGATTAATGATGCAATTACTAATTGAGGCCTTCAAGAAGCACCTTGAAGACATCAAACCATGCCAAGGAGGCCATTCCGAAATCTTTGAGGTTCCCAGTAGACTCCGAGACCTAGAACCCGCTGCATTTAAGCCCCGCATTGTTTCAATCGGCCCTTATCACCATAAGCACGAGCATCTCAAGGAAATCGAAACGCATAAGTGGCAGCTTCTTAAACATGTCCTCGAACAGAGACTGTCGCGGCCGATGGTTGACAACCTTTGGAGTTCGATGCTTCCCCTAGTTAATGATGCAAAGAAGTGCTATGACAAGCCCGTAGAAGGTCTCACTAAGTCACAATTCGTGGAAATGATGTTGCTCGATGCTTGTTTCATACTTGAGTTGCTGCGAGGCTCTGCCAATGGGTGGGAGAGTTGCGGGTATGCCTCCGACCCATTGGTTGTGTTTAACTTGCGGGGTTTCATACCTTTCATACAACAGGACTTGCTAATGCTTGAGAATCAGTTACCATTTCCGGTACTCCACAAATTCTTTACCATCGTTTGGGACGAAAGCGCAAATCATGAGTCAATTGTTGAACTAGTCCTTAAATTTTTTGATCCACTCTTTCCTGGGATTTCCAAAAATCTGTCCAAGCATTCAAAACCCAATGAAACACCTCTTCACATCCTAGACATTGTTCGCATGTCCCTCGAACCATCCCAAAAAGCTGTCGAACAAAGCTCTGAAACAAATAACCGGATTCGCAGTTGTTGTCCAGGTCCCTCACTCTGTCACTTCCCCTGTCCCAATTCCTTTTCCTTCCCTTGTTGGCAAAACACCAATCATGGTCATGATGCAGCAAGGACTGTTCAAGACGAAGAAGGCGAGAGAGGGAGTTTCCAATCCCCCCCAACCACTACCATCAACTGTTTTCTAGTTCAGGATCGTACAGGGAGGACTGTTCAAGACGAAGAAGGCGAGAGAGGGAGTCTCCAATCCCCCCGAACACCCAAGTCTCCTGAAATAGCAATGCACTCTGTTACAAGGCTAAGGGGTACAGGCATTATATTTGAAACAAAGGATTCCACAAAATTCACAGATATTGAGTTCAAAGAAGGTAAGCTCTTGATTCCACCCCTTTTGATCCATGACTTAACCAAATCAATCTTTCTCAATCTAATGGCTTTCGAGCAGTGTTATCCGCTTTGTGATAGCTATATCACCTCTTACATAAGTTTCATGGATGAATTAATAAACTCCCCCAAAGATGTGGAGCACTTGTATGAGAAACGGATTATAGTTCACCAGTTGGGAAGCGAAGAGGATGTAGCTACCCTCTTCAACAATCTTCGCAAAGAAATAGTGTTTGACACCAGCGATTACTATCTCCTTGACGTATCCCAAAAGCTGAATAAGCATTACCAACAAAAATGGCGGACTTGGAAAGCCATATTTAGGCATGAGTATCTCAAAGACCCTTGGAAAATTATCTCTCTCGTGGCAGCAAGCTTTCTAATTCTTCTCACGATGGCACAGACTGCCTACACTATAATAAGTTATCACTTTCCTAAGCCTTGAATTGTTCTTACATCTTTTTCTCTTCAGAATATTGTATGATATAATCTAATAAAGCCAGTGAATCATTTACTGTGCTTTTTTTAATAGTCTCATCAAAAACTTCCTTTAAAATTGAGTTGTATTGAATTTTATGTATTTGATTTTTTTTTTTCTTTTCTTCTTTACTTGGTAAAATTAGGGTGTTTGGTTTCAATTTTCTGAATTAAATTTTTTGAAAATTGAGTTTTTTTGTTTTTCATATTTTTTGGTTTTTAGTGAATATTTTTAAAATTTTAAGCAATTGTTTTTACTTTTTTAGATGTATCTAAAAAAGTGCATCTAAAAAGTAAACTATTTGTAAAAAAATATTTTAAAAAATTAATAAATATATAAGAATACAAAAAAATGCACTGAATTTTTTGTTTTTTGTTTTTTTGGTATTTAGTGAATTTTTTAAAAAAAAAATCACAAATATTATATTTTTTAAGTATGTTTATGTTAGGTGTATTTAAAAATTAAAATTTTTTAATAAAAACAAAAAAACACAAAATAAAAAATTTTATTTTTTTGAAAAGTGATATTGTTCGTATGATATGATGATCTTAACAATGATGCTGCAAAATATTTTATTGGATAAATCACTTTACTGGGCCATCTTTATTGGGCAGTTGAAAGACAAGGAATAAAGAATACAGTGATGCTAGAAACCTCTAATTTAGAGGGTCTAAACACAGCTCTAATAAGGTGCAAAAGAGGAAAAAAAAAAATAGACACAGCATTAACAGTAGCAGTGAACATTACTAATGGTACCTCTAATTATAGGTCTCAAGCATTTTTCTAAAGCAATAAGCAACCTATTCTGTTTGAGAAATGCTTTGCAATCGGTTTAATCCACCAGATTTATTTACCGGCACGTTGACCACGCCGATTCCTTTTCCAAATTTTTACCTAAATTTATGATTTAAATAATAATTTCCTTTTCAATTTGCCAAATAAATGAACAAAGGCAAGAACTAAAGCAACAACAAATATTTAAGAATGGTACTTTCTTACATTAAAAAATGAAAATTTCTCCCGTTGTAGAAATTCTCTCCCCAGATAAGGGGGAAAGCCAACTGAGCTGCATTTTTAACCGTAGGGTCCTAAAAAAAATTAAATTGATTAAACAATTATAATCACATGATTAGGCCGAATTTGTTATCCAAAAATGACTAGTAAATATGTTTTTAAAAATAGATTATTTCAATTTTACTCCAATCTCATCGAAAGTGAATTCAAGAGATTTCTGACTGCCATATATCACTTATTTTTGAAAATATTTTATATCATCAAAGTATGTGATAAAATATCATTTATTTTTATTAATTTTTTAATAGTTATCTTCAAATAAGAGAATTAATCATGAATATTTACATATATGGTCATACAAAATGATGGCAAAAAATCAGGGATGTATATGTGCGGTTTGATAACATTTACATTTTACTAATTTTTTTTATATAAAAATAAAAAAACATATTTTGTAAACTCACTTTTTAAAAATTTATTTAAAAATAATTGGGAGGGGATGGACAGAGGTGGTGTTAAAAAACGATTACTGACAACTAAAGATGATGGATAAAGATGGTTGTCGGCCTCTGGAGTTGGTTTTTAGTGGGAGGTGGCAATATGAGGTAGTTGTCGACTGTTAGAGGTGATAGCTGGTGGTGATAATAAGTGATGGGTAGTAACTGCGGGGGGTTATAAAGAAAGAAGGAATGGAAATTTGTTTCTAAAATTAGTGAAATTAATTATTTTATTTTATTTATTTTTTTTTTTGTGTTACAAAAATTTAGTAAATATATGTATTATTTGTAATTTTTAGAACAAAAAAGATATCAAATGAATTTTTATTTACTTTTTTTACAATTTTTCTGAATATAAATTAAGAAAAATTATAAATAGAAATGTTTTTTTTTTTTTTTTAACAAACTCATAGTAATTTTTTTTTTTTTTTGTTATTAAGTCTCACGTTATTTAAACAGTTTTCAATTTAAATACTTATACCACGTATGCCTAACACAAATTAAAAATTGACACCTAATATATCATCATATTATTGAGTGTGAAATTATAAATTATGTATATGTAAATTAAATTGATTTTTTTTTATATTTAGAGTAAATATAATAAATCATACAGTTTTGACATAATTACACTTCTTTTAACGTTTTAATTAACATAAGATTTAATCTCATTATATCAGTAATTTGATAATTATATAGATGAAAAAATAATATTATCATTTCTTTTATAGGACAATGTATATTTTATCTTAATTATTTTTATGTTTTCATAGTTATGATCCATTTAGCTTTACTAGAAAAAAAAAATATCAATATAATTATGTTAAAATTGTAAAAAATTATGATTTTTTTAAAAATGTCATCAATAATTAATATAATTGACAACTTTTCTTTAGAAAGGTTATTTTGAAAGATAGTTAAAAGTCATTTTTAATTTATTTTTAATCATATTATTTCTTACATTTTTTATATATATTCTTTAAAAAAAATTAAAAAATTAATTTTTAATCATTTACTCAAAACAACTAAAGGCGTTGAACATTTCCAAACCATAACCATCATGAACGTTAGATCCATTATAATAGAATCGAATGGGTTTGGTGGAGTGATTGTGACAAGATGCAAAGTAATGGAGCCCTTATTCATTAGTTGAACATTTTCCATTACGATAACTGTTAGCACCTTCTACTTGAAGGCTGCATGGTTGGCATTGGCAGCACCTTGTGCCCATGTCCAACCAAGACCAAGGCATGATGGTGGCATGCCAAGACAGCAAGGTGAAATGTTGGCTAAGTGCTGAGGCAGCAGCACACAACCCTTGGCCAAAGCATGTGCAGCCATTGCACAGATGCAAGGCATTAACATGACCCGAATGTAGGCTGCAGCATGCTTGGGGGTTGAAAACATTCAGTAAGCAAAACTTGGTCTGGGGGCCAAGACAGCCAAATTCGTGGCTGACTTGTGAAGGCAAACAAACATGGGCAGTTAATAGCGATTATCTTTGGTATGTTGGCGTGATTACTCATGTTGGGCGAGACAAGGCAAGGCGAGACTCTAGGAAGCATGGTGAAAGATAGCGATGAATTCTTTGGCAGTTATGTCCCAGAAATGATCCTAAGTCCCTAGGCAGTTGGGGGTGTCAACTGCCATGCCACTTGGCATGCTTTTCTTGTAATCTTTGGTAAGTTATGGCGAGTGTAAGCTTATTTAGGCATCAGTCATGGAACTCGAAAATTAACTAAGTGTTTTGTAAGAGTTCCATAGGCATCCTTTGTATTGTTGGTGCAATTAATAAAGGTTGGGATCTTTCCTGTAATCTCTTGTTTGTCTATTCTCTTATCTGTTGGAACACTTTGTGTGTGTGTATACATAATTGGCTGAGACTAAGAGTGAGACTAAGTGTCCAACTTAGTGCCATTGCAGGCTGTAAATTTAAAACAAAAATTGACCCTGTAACAATTGGTATCAGAGCCCAGTTTTGCTCTAATGGTTTCTGGCATGGATGCCATACGAGATAGAGTGACGCAGTTGGAAACTCTTGTTGGTGACCCTGCTGATGAGAATATCTCGCTGTCGGATCGATTGGATGCTGTGGCCTCAAGGTTTCTCGCCCTTGAGACCTCGACAGCAGATCGGTTCAAGGAAATGCTGACAGATGTGCTAGCCATTTCAGATTCTTGGAAAGACAAGTTTCAGGAAGTTGTGGATGAACTGTCCCTTCTGAAGAAGGCCATCTGTGGGCATACGAATTCTGAAAAGACTCCTTCGAAAATCAAAGTTCCAGACCCTAAAGTTTTTGGTAGAAATCGGAGTGCGAAGGAACTTGAGAATTTTCTGTGGGACATGGAGCAATACTTTAAGGCGGCTCATGTGCCAGAATGAGAGAAGGTTACAATCACAAGCATGTACCTTACTGGTGATGCAAAACTTTGGTGGCGTACTCGTGTCGGGGATGATGCTCGGCCAGAGATCTCAACTTGGGATACTCTTAAGAAGGAAATGAAGGAACAATTCCTTCCGTGCAACTCGTCTTGGGTTGCAAGAGACGCCTTGAAACATTTGAAGCATGCTGGATCGGTGAGGGACTATTTGAAAGAATTTAGTTCCTTGATGCTGGACATGGTAACTGTTTAACTTTAGCTTTGGTAGGATAATTTAAAGCTGCTTTATTCCAATGGCCAGAATGAAATCTTAATAATTCTTCCTTCTGGTTTTTGGGATTAAGCTGTTTTAAAATTCCGCCAAATCCTTCATTGGACGCATCAGTTTCAACAATTTTCTTCCAATTGGGATTAGGTAGCTGTAAACATGGTAACTGTTTAACTTTAGCTTTTATTTTTCTCACTGCTGCTGTATGTTCTTCACCCCAAGGGGGAGGATTTTTCCGAAGTCTGGTAAATAAGATGCTGCAATCAGATGCAATATTAGGATAATAATCACGGATATAATTAAGACTTCCTAAGAATCGTTGTAATTGAGTTTTATCCTTAATTTCATCAGGAAATTTAGAAGCAAACTCAATACTGCGGTTGATGGGAATAATACTTCCATTTGAAATATTATGTCCAAGATATCTGATAGTTGTCTGAAACAGTTGCATTTTTGGTGCAGAAAGCACTAAACCATTTCTGTGGATAACATGCTTAAAAATATTGAGATGTTTGATATGCTGTTCAATTGATGAAGAATAAATTAACACATCATCAATATAAGATAAAGTAAATTCAGAAAATGGATTAAATATGTCATTCATAATATGTTGAAATTCAGATGGGGCATTTTTAAGACCAAAAGGCATTACATTCCATTCATAATGTCCAAATGGTACTGTAAATGCAGTTTTGTAACGATCCTGTTCTGCAATTTCAATTTGCCAATATCCTGATTTTAAATCAAATTTGGAAAATATGATTGCGTCCTGTAATCGATCTAAAAGATCTTTTTTATTCGGAAGAGGATATCTGATCCATTTTAATTTATCATTTAACGGTTTATAATTGATAACAAGGCGAGGAACTCCTCGTTCAATTTCAGCATTTTTATTGACATAAAATGCAGTACAGCTCCAAGGGGAGTGACTTGGTCGAATTAGTTTTTTGTCTAGGAGACTTTGAATTTCTGTTTTGCACAACTCCATATATTCCTTTTTCATTTGACTAGGGCGAGCTCTAGTTGGAATATATTTCTCATCAAAATCGGGTTCATATGGTAAAGTAACGGTATACTTCTTTCTATTCCAAAAAGCATTAGGAATAGTACCACAGACTTCTGTTTGAAATTCTTTTTCAATTAATTTAATTTTCTGTTGTAGAGGAGGTTGTTGTAACCTTTGTTCTGTTGTTAAAAAAGAAACTTCTTTCGATAAAAAATTAATTTGATTTTGTTTAAAAGTAACTAGATCCTTAATCAGATCTAATTCTTTTGTATATGGTTGTGTGATAAATTCAAACACTACTGGTTTCCCTTTCATCTGAGAATAAATACCTGTTGAGTCAATTTTCTGGATAGGCATTAGAAGACATAAGAATGGAGTGCCCAGAATAATATTTGTAGCTAAATTTCTGACTAAAACAAATGATGTTGGAAGACAGAGATCATTAGTACAGATATATGCTTCTGGAATCTTATACTTGATTTGCATGGAATTACCACTTGCACTGGTAAGACTCTGAGTAGTCTTTTCAAAATATCTGATAGGAATTATTCCTTCATGGATACAATTCATGTCAGCTCCACTATCGACTAATGCAATAGCATCTTGGATTATGAAATCTGGTTTTATCATGAAAGTTATTTTCACATACCATTTCTGGAAAGTTACTTGATTAACAAGTAATTAATACTGGTTAGATTCCTCCGGTGCTTCAAGTTTTTGTTCAGTTTCTTTCGCTACTTCTTTCTGTTTTTGTGGTAATTGAGTATGAAGATACTTAATATCTTTAATAGCTGCTGCACTAGCGGTTTGTAAATGTTTAACTTCTGTTTTTAAAATATTTATTTCCATTTTTAAATCTTGAATTGTTGTTGGTTGTTTAATGACTGGTTTTGCTTGGATTCTATCAACTACATGTTTCAAGCTATAAGAATAGTCGGGTATATTTGGGGTTTCTTGTACTGTTTGTTGGTGTTCATAACACATTTTTAAATATTTTAATTTTATCTCGGGATCTTGTATCTGGTCTGCTACCGCAAGCATATCTCTTTGAGTATCTGTTAAAACATTAATACTACTAGGTTCTCTTAGGGATAAACCATTCATTTCTACGATGGATTTCCAGTAATTAATTTCTGATATTTGTTCTTGATTAGTGCTACAAGGACAGGATTCTGTTGGCTCCTCATCACTAGTGGATGATGTGGAGTATAACTGATTAATTTCATCTTCAGATGGATCCTCTTCACTGGAGGTGTTTTCTTCTGCTTCTAAAGCATTAATTAGCTGTTCTTTAAGTTTTTCATCTAAAATTAATTCATTAATCTTGGATTTAGCTTTTGATTTACATCGGTTAGCATAGTGTCCTGTTTGTCCACATTTGTAACATTTAACTTCTGATTTATCTTTTCTTTTACTTGTAGATTTACTGGTTGAAGATTTTTTTGAATAAAACTTCTTTTTAGTTTTCGGATGGCTAGTTTTGTGTGATTTTCGATATGTTTGGAAGATTTTCTATGATGTATCTTTCTTGGTTTATTTGGATATTGAATCATGGGTTCATAGGCGAATTGATCACAAAATTCACCTAACTCTTTTCGTCCTGTTAGATTCTGTTGTTTCATCTGGTAATGAAGTTTGAGATCATTACACAAAGAAAGGCCTTCATCGGTTATAATGGAACAAAGTTGTCCATAAGTATACTGGTCGTAAGGAATAGACATCCGGTCATGGCGGTCCCGAAGTTTTTTCCTAACGCGTTCGGCAAAGAGGGTAGGAAGGCCATCAACAAATTTGGCTTTCCAATGAATACTGTTACCATCAGGGCGTTGCATCACCTTGAGGAGAAAAACATCCTTATACCACCGGAAATGGGTAAGGGATGGACATCGTAGGTTCTGGAGGAGTTCTCGACCGCGATCATGAGAACTAGTACTGGTACCAACAAAATGAAGAATAATGGTTTGAATGAGGGTATAAACAGCATCTTGCTGTTGTACCGGTTGTTGGGTAGTTGGATCTATTTCCACTTTAACGGAATGAAGAATTTCATGTTGTTGGGCATGGGTAAGGATATTATCCCACCAGCCTTTAAGTTGTCCTGTAAAGCCATTGATAATAAATTTAGCAATAGCTTGATCCTGGTTACTGTATTGTCGACATACAGTTGCAAACATTAACATTTGATGTAATGCTTTATAAATAGCATATTCGGATGCACCATCTATGTTCCATTCATAGATGGTTTTGCCATGATAACTACTCTGTTCATTGAGGTATGATTCTTCATAAAGGAGATCAGGAGGAGTTGGTCTCGCATAATAATTTCTGGTATAGGGTAGACTATGTGGTCGGCTGGGAGTATAAGAATGCAATTTATTAACAGATGATGGTTCTTGAAAATTCAACTGAATTTCATTAATCTGTTCGGGTGATAAATCATCACCAATCTGAGGGTCAGATCTAAGCATATTAATAGTTCCACTTGAAGATTCTTGTGGAGGTTCTGGAGGTCGAACATTAAGATGTTGCATTTTCTGTAAAAGGGTATCCATAAATTCTGTATTAGAAGCTTTTAGCTTAAAATTTGTGATTTCCAATGGGGGTTTAATGTATACTGGATGAATAGCTGAAGTACCAGCTACTGGTGGAGCTAGGCTTCTATCTTTAAAAGTAGAAACTATGTCTTCAATTCTGGTTAACTGCTTACTCATAGTTTGACAAATTAGGTTTGTATAATTATGTTGCCTAACAGTTAAACTTAAATCTTTCAGTTGGATGAATTCATTTTTACTAAGTCTTCCAGATTGTGCATCTATATATGCAGTAGCTACTAGAGGTTGCCTAGTGGTTTCACCATTAGGAACTAATTCTAAAGCTTGAGGCGGTGGATGGATAGAATTGATTACTTGGCCGTCTGCTGTTGTCCAAGGTTTATATTGATCTTCAATAACTGTTATTTTAGGTTGAGTTTCATTTTGAAACCATTTTACAAAGGATATTATGTTCTGATGTAACTCAAGATGTTGATAATATTGAGTTTTATACTGGTTTAATTGTTCTGAATTATGGGTGGTAAAGTACCATTCCCTGAATTCTTTATTTTTATCCTGGTAAAATTCCTGATTTATTAATTTTCGATTTTCACTTCCTGGTGTAAAATCCATTAAACTTCAAAATTCATATCACTGGCCGTAGGACTATCTGGTGGTTGAATTGGTGTAGTATACACACCATGAGGTATTTTGTTTCTAGATAATCGGATACCATGTATTTCTGATGTCATGGGATCTAAATGATCATCCTGAGGATCACTAGAAGGTCTACTAGGTGGTCTATCAGGTATTTGTAGAGAGTCTACAGACTGTCTACTGGATTCAGGTAAATCCACTCTGTATGGTGGAATTGAATGAAAGCTGTTATTGGAAAAACTTCTGTTAGCAGTTCTAAAACTATTATTGGACAGGCTTCTGGGGGCTGTCCTAAAACTAGCATTAGAAGAAGTGCTTCTAGTTAGCATGGGTCGCTGGAATTGGAGATAAACATTACCTCCTTGTGTCTGAATAACATCATCTATGTTATGTTGTATTAACGGTTGGGGAGGTACAGCATTGGGAATTTCCCATCTATCTGGAAATGTTATTTGTGACCAAGGGATTTGCCTTGGTACAGCTACCTGACTGCTATACAGATTAGTCTCAATTAATACTGTTTGACCATTTTCAATTTTCTTTCTAACATAAGGGTTTAAGGTTGTTAAAGCCTTAATATAGATTCTGGAATGAACAGAAAACGGGGGAGATCCTGGTTTATACTGATATCCATGAGTAAGAACCCTGAGTTCAAGCACATCGGATATATTTGCATCTGTCATTGAGATGCTTAAATTTGGATAAACATCAAAATATACTGGTCCATGGGATAGACTAGTTTCTATTGCTCCCATTAGTGAGGCTCTCCAGTCTAGACACCTACCATCTCGAAGAGTACATTGTATACTGGTGTTCTGACCTAACAGGGTCAATGGTTTAAAAGCTATTTGTACTAATCCTATATGGATGTACTTATAGTCTTTTACAAACGGAATAAAATCATTGACATGAATTAGTCGGATTATTTCGTCATTATTTTGGATGCAAGATGCATGCTCAAAAGTTTTAATAATTGTTTTACTAAGAAATTGAAATTTCCCTTTTTTATAAATTGTTTTCGGATCGACACGTGGAATTGTCCACTTGTCTAAAGCTTCTTTGACATCCTGATAGGCTACCATTTCAGCAACTTCTGCTAAAGAGGATACTGTATTTCCTACAGAGGTTACGGATTCATTTTCTGGTATGGCTACGGTATTCTCTTGTTCAGTCATGATGTATGGTGATCATATATGTTATAATTTGTTTTCTTTATACCTGTATTATGTGTGTATTTATTCCTGGATTTGTGCTAATGTAAGGTTAATTAATTGTTAAAGTTTGAGGTTAGTGGGACGTCACCCAAGTCGCGTTAGGTTAGGTCAAGTGCAGAGTGCGTGAGGACCGTTGATACCTGTAAAATCGTTGATAGACGTGCTAACCATTTCAAACCAAGACCTTTAGTGAGCACCATTATTGGTATCAGAGCCATGTTTAAGTATTTACATAATATTAGTATATGGAGGTGGTTTGTTAGCACCTTCTACTTGAAGGCTGCATGGTTGGCATTGGCAGCACCTTGTGCCCATGTCCAACCAAGACCAAGGCATGATGGTGGCATGCCAAGACAGCAAGGTGAAATGTTGGCTAAGTGCTGAGGCAGCAGCACATAACCCTTGGCCAAAGCATGTGCAACCATTGCACAGATGCAAGGCATTAACATGACCCGAATGTGGGCTGCAGCATGCTTGGGGGTTGAAAACATTTAGTAAGCAAAACTTGGTCTGGGGGCCAAGACAGCCAAATTCGTGGCTGACTTGTGAAGGCAAACAAACATGGGCAGTTAATAGCGATTATCTTTGATGCATGGCGATTACTCATGTGGGGCAGAGACAAGGCAAGGCAGGACTCTAGGAAGCATGGCTGAAAGATAGCGGCGATTCTTTGGCGATTATGTCCCAGAAATGATCCTGAGTCCCTAGGCAGTTGGGGGTGTCAATTGCCATGCCACTTGGCATGCTTTCTTTGTAATGCTGGTTGTAAGTTGTAACTGAATGTAAGCCTATTTAGGCATCAGCCATGGAACTCGAAAATTAACTAAGTGTTTTGTAAGAGTTCCATAGGCATCCTTTGTATTGTTGGTGCAATTAATAAAGGTTGGGATCTTTCCTGTAATCTCTTGTTTGTCTATTCTCTTATCTGTTGGAACACTTTGTGTGTGTGTGTATACATAATTGGCTGAGACTAAGAGTGAGACAAAGTGTCCAACTTAGTGCCATTGCAGGCTGGAAATTTAAAACAAAAATTGACCCTGTAACAATAACCATTATGAACATTGGAATTGAATCGGTTTGGTGGCGTGATTGTGACAAGATGGACAATAGTGGAGCCCTTATTCATTCGTTATTGATGGGTGTAGGTGTAAAATAGGAGCAAGGATTCTTTCTGACTTTTTTACTTGACTCCTTATTTGATAAGTCATTGGGTTTATTTTTGGACTTAAATTTGATAATTCGAATCGTTCACATTTTAGAATTTGTCATGTATATTATACCTGTAAAAAATCAAATTAATCGAATATCGAAAGATCTAAAAACCATTTATTAAAAAAATTTAATAAACAGTTTTATTGTTTAGTAAAACTTTTAGTTCACGTGATTTTTTATATCCGATCAACTTAATTTTTTATAGGTATGATTTACATGATAAATTTTAAAATGTGAACGGTTCGAATCATTAAAATTCGACCCAAAAGTTGACCCAATTGCCCATCAAGTAAGAAATTAAATAAAGGAGTCGAGAAGGGGATGCTTGCTCCAAAAGATAGTTTAATTTGTTAAAATTATATTGATTTGTATTAATTTGCATCGTTTTATTTATTAATTGTAGATTAAATTTTAAAATTTATGATTTGCTTTTTAAATTCTTTCGCTCTGCCATAATTAATACATATATATTTTTTAATTTTCAATGAAATATCAAAATAAAAATAAATGTGAAAGAGACTTAAGATGTGAAATTTATTACAAATTAATAATTATATATATAAAACATATTATGAAAAATTATTTTTTGTTATATATATAAAAAATATTATGCAAATTAATGTTATATATTATGTAAATATTTGATAATTGATTAGAATATTTTTCAATCTGTCAATCTATCCAAACAGTGATTTGTCAATCCATTAATTTGTTATTCAATTTATAATTTTACTTTTAAACCATTCAAATCACACCGCGCACACCCTAAATGGATGGATCCGACAATCACATGGCCGTTATGATTGAGCTTTGGATGTGGTCTATATTGTTGGATTATCAACACTGATTAGTAGCTCGAAAAATTATGACTTGAATGACTCGCAACGCTTAAAACGACGTCGTTTTGGGTGTAAAACGATATCGTTTTGACACATTCGAGTAACAAAAATTCGGGCTACCAAACATTTTCCGTTGGATTATTGTGGGTTTATCATGAGACTTTTTTTTATACAAGAATTTTGAATATAAATTTAAAAATTATTCACTGCATTTGATGTTAATTTTTAAATTTAATTTTTTTAAAATTATTTTTTTTTATTTTTTATTTTTAATAAATATTTTAAAAATTTTAACATTTTTTTAAACTTTTTAAAATGCACCTAACTTAGATGTATTTAAAAAATAAAATATTTTTAAAAAGTTAATAAATATACAAGAATACGAAAAATGTACTCAATTTTTGTATTTTTCTTATATTTTTGATATTTAGTGAATTTTTTAAATAATTTTTTTCACAAATATTATATTTTTAAGTGTATTTACATTAGTTGTATTTAAAAATTTAAAAAAAATTCAATAAAACAAAACAAAAAAAAAACGAATTTTTTTTTTTTAATTTTCCAAAAAAGTGAGTCTTGAAAATCATAACCAAACAAAGTGATTAGAATTTTATAATGTACTTCACTAGACATATCAAAAAAAAAAAAAAATTAAAATAAAATATTTTGAATTTTTTTTACGACGGTTGTTTTGGTTCATAAATTTTTCTCACACACTTTTTTCCTTTTCCTTTCTAAATATCTTCTTAAATTTATAAATCAAACACTGTCTAAAAACAAAAATAATTGGGTTTTTTTGATTTTTTTTTTTTGTCTTTAGTAATTTTTTTTTTTTAAATTTTTTAAATTACTACACACTAGATGGACTGAAAAGGTGAAATTTTAACACAAATTAAAAAAAAAAAATTATTAAAGACAAAAGGTTCAAAAAAAAAATTCACAAATCACAGTAGTTACATCCATTAAGCGATTTGATAAGAAATAATAAATATATATATATAAAAAACCAGAAAGATTTCTATTATGTTTGGTATATAAATAATAAATGATTAGAAATTAAAAGAAATGGAGAGAAAGAAAATTATCTTTATTATCTCAGATTCAGTTCTCATTGAAAATTATGAAATTTGATGAGAAATAAAATTGATTAGTAACATACTTTTCGTAATAATGAGAATGCCAATCAAAATTTAAAGGAACCAAAAAAAAAAAACAAAGGAATTATCTTATGTCAATTTCAGTTCTTTTATTTGTTATTATTTTTATTTTCTGTTCATGTGGCATTTATTTTTTATATATTGCACTTTAATTTGTTTTTGTCTCTTATTTGAATCCGTTCTTATTTGTTTATTACTAGCGTATGCCCGTGCCTAAAGGCACGGTGTAAATAATATTAAGATTAAAATACAGTTATAAAAATATATTTAACAGACTATACTTTACGACAATTGTGTAAAGCTCTTTAGCGACAATTGTTTAAAGCTGATTTCAAGTTATTAATTTAGAAAATAAACACACATGTTTCAAGTTGTACGCATATGAATAAGTTGATTGAGTCGATTATATAGTTTTTTATATATTAAATTCAATATCTATTGAAGATAAGAATTAAATTCATCAATCTCAACCACAGCCGAGTAGTCGAAACCACCTCCATCGTATTCTACTGATCAGGTCGATTCTTTAAGTAATCCCAACACTATTTAAATTTATTTTTTAATTTGATAAAATTACAAATTTAATCCCAACACTATTTAAATTTAAATTTAACCCCATCACTATTTAAATTTAAATTTAATTCCAACACTATTTAAATTTAAATTTAATCCCAACACTATTTAAATTTAAATTTAAATTTATTCCCAATACTATTTACATTTAGATTTAATCCCAACACTATTTAAATTTAAATTTAAAATTAATCCCAACACTGTTTAAATTTAATCCCAACACTATTTAAATTTAAATTTAACCCCAACACTATTTAAATTTAAATTTAATCCCAACACTATTTAAATTTATTTTTTAATCTCAACACTATTTAAATTTATTCCCAACACTATTTAAAGATAAAATCGACATGAAATCTAGGAAAAAGGCATATATTTTCTTCTTTGCTATATATTTTTCTGGGATAGCATATGACCCCGATATGTGACATAGAAGAAATAATTTTCCTAACCATTTAGTTGTGTTTTTGTTTTTAGTTTTTATGTTTTTAGTTTTTATGAAAAGCGAAGACAATGAAAAATTCTAAAAATGGCCATAATTTTAATATTTATGATTATATATACATATGAATACTTGAATATTTTCATTTTCTGTCATCTGTTTTTCATTTTTGGAAAAATACCCAGAAATGTGACATAAAACTGGACAATTTTCCTACATAGCCCTGTTTGGTTATGCTTTTGTTTTCTTTGTTTTTCATGCTTTCAAAAAAAAAAAAAAAAAAAGGAACAATGAAATGTTAAAATAAAAAATAAAATAAAATAAGTGAATTTTTTCATTGCTAAGCAAAAACGGTTTATGAAAATTCAAAAAATAATTCTTAAAAAGTGGGT
Organism: Camellia lanceoleosa; assembly: GCA_025200525.1. NCBI lineage: Eukaryota > Viridiplantae > Streptophyta > Magnoliopsida > Ericales > Theaceae > Camellia > Camellia lanceoleosa. The sequence continues at coordinate 18,291,076 of CM045772.1, forward strand.
TTTGTTCATTACAAAAATTTAATTAAATCAAAAATAGTTCACCAACCAACCTTTTTATGTTTGTTCAAAAAACAAAACACCAACCTTTTTACCTGTTTTTAGAAAACAAAAATAGAAAATGAAAAGCGAACAGCCTAACTAAAGTTTTCATAATTGGAAGAAATGAACCCAAGTCAAGAAAGGAACAAAACATAATGTCGATACTCAAGTACAAATAGAAAGCTCAATACACGGCCTATTGTGGATTATAAAAGACCCAAGTGCAAATACTTTAGTAAAATTAAAAGCAAAGGACCTACATATTTTGTTGCCATTCCTACATTGCACTTTGGTGCGTATTGGTTTTACTATTAACAAAAAGAAAATGCAATAAAGGAAGAAAAGTGGGTGTGAAATGGCACTTGCAGTTGACTAATAAAGGTTTTGTCATCTTCTTCCAATGAAAAGAAGCCCGATTGACCTACATATTTTACATTTTTTGTTTTATATTTCAAATTCACAACATTTAAGCGTTAAGTAACACAATCACTAGAGTATTAAGATGGTAAATAGTATAACAATCTACCTCATGTCCCCTATGAAGTCAAGTGGAGACCACATCGTCTTGGTGAACCCCAAAATACCCTTGAGTTTGCCCTCGATTTCTCCAAATTAACCAAGAAAGAATAAAAGACCTCGTCACATGCTAATCAAGAGTTGGCAGCCAAAGAAATTTGATACAACTATGCAAATCTCAATTTGCCAATCTAATATACTGCATAATGAGGTGAATTTGAAGGAAATCTGAATACTCACTTGATAGCATCTTTGATTTGATAGCATCTTTGATTTGCTGGTATGTAGCTTCCTTCTCAAGCCTCGCAGTGAGGTCCACAACTGAAACATCCATAATTGGAACTCGGAAGGCCATTAGGTCAAGCAAGCAATTTTTGACATGTTTGGTTCTTGAACTGTGAAGAGGATCATCTGGGAATCATTTAGTGATTTTAAAAATAAGCTGTTTGGTTCTTGACAAGATGTTTGGTTCTTGAACTGTTTTTCAAAAATAACTCGAACAATGATCATTAGGCGAATCATTTAGTGATTTTAAAATTTGAGTAATGAGAAAGACTCAAAAAGCGATCTAAGACCCAAATGTTGATCGCCATTTATAAAGAATCCCAAAGATGAAACCGAAATGATGATAAATGAAATGAACCCAAGTCATGGATTTCAAAGCAAACTCAAACTTCAACCTGACTAAGCAAGATGTACAAAAATCAACAACAATGATAGAGATAGTGTTACATTCAAATCAAACTTCAATGATCATTGTACGCAGACAACTAAATCAACCCGATAACAATGATAGAGAATAGTGTTATATTCAATTCAAACTTTGATCACTGATCTTTGAATGCAGACAACCAAATCAACACATTTATAAAATATAACCAATGCATAAAAATCAACAACAATGACAGAGACAATAGTGTTGTATTCGATTCAAACTTTGATCACAGATCAATGATGCAGACAACTAAATCAACCCAATTATACATATCAAAAAACATTTCCATCAGAACAAAAAAATATTTTAAAAAAACAAAAAAAAACAAATAGGAAATTAAATCAAACCTTCAAGTGGGCAGCAGCCTTTTCCTTATTAGTGAAAACTCCAGTAGACTCCACAACGAAATAGGCTCCGGTTTTGCCCCATGGGATTTCATCAGGGTTCCTAAAAATACATAAAAAAAAAATTAAAACTTTTCATTTAAATATACTCTGATTCAAAAAAATTGCAACAGAATTGAGAGAATAAAGGGCATAATTACCTAACTCTGAAAACGACGACTTGTTTCTCGCCAAAAAGAAGGTGTTTTTGAGTCCTTGACCCTGACATCATGATGCTTCCATTGTCCATGAACACTGTCGTACTTGAACATGTATGTCTTCACAACACATCACAGATTCACAGTGATTAGTTTCAAACCCAAAAAACAAAGACTCAATAATAAACCAACAAAATCTCACAAGCCTCACATCTCTCAAAACATTGAATAAACAGTCAAAAACCCAGAAATCGCATATTCACAAATACAAACCTAAAAATTTTACAATCCTGCTTCAATTCGATTCAACAAATACGACTTTTCAAAAAAATTTTTGAAGAATGCCCCATGAAATTCTAAACAAACCCCAAGAATTCTAAATAAACTACAAACTACCTGAATTACTGCCACATTGGAAACACATATTCGGTTTAAGTAATTAACTCTTTCAAAAAATAAAAGTACTATTACCAAACACAAAATTTTCATTTATGGAATAGATATTGCAAGGAGAGAACACAATGTAAAATCTAAAAACACCCAATAAAACAATAACAAAAAGGCAAAGTTGTAAGCAACAATCTTAAAATTAGAACCCCTAAAAAACAGATGAACAGATGAAAGAATGTTGAAAAGAAATTTGTAATGGATGATTGATGAACACCTAATCCCAAGAGTATTTTCAAAATTGTAATGCTGAAAATAATATTGAAAATCATGAACACCTAATACTCTTGAAATCCCAAGAGTATTACAATTCTATTAAGTATCATGAACACCTAATCATCCCAATCATCCCAAGTGTAGCTGAATAGATTAAGTAAAAATTGTAATGAACACCTAATACTCTTGAAAATCATCCATTACAATTCTAAAATTTCAACATACTGAAAATTCATCAACAAAAGAACCAAAAACAAAACAATTAATGATAATAGGCAAAACTCATGAAGCCGTAACCTGATAAATACCTGATGAGAGGGTAATTTATATAAGAATTGGGCCGAGCTAGGTAAATTGGGCCAAGCTAAGTGGTGGGTCATTTTGGGCCGCATTACGGAGAAGGGCCGTATAAGTTTACTCCGGTCGAAATTGCCCTTGAATTAGACCGGTCGTGACCGTGGTAGTTAGTTCGGTCGCATAAGCCTTATTTCTACTTTGGCTGGGAAATATGTTGTGGGGGGTTCGGTCTTCATTGGATAGTTCGGTCGCAGTACATGGAAACCGAGGTATGCTGAGTCCTTGAGAGGCCTTGGTTCGGCAGATAGTTCGGCTTATCTCTCTTATGGTTAGCTCGGTCTTAGTGTGGAAAAGCCGAGGTAAGAGAAAGGAAAGTTAGGGCCGAACTCCTGGTTACTTCGGTCATATTGGAATTTGGCCATGGTAAAACCATCTCACTTGGTTTATGCTGTGAGGGGGGTGTTGGAGGATAAGCATTATCTTCCAGGAGTATGAGTCCTAGGAGGACTCTACATGGAGGAATAAGAGTCCTACCAGGATTGTGTTACGTGAAACCTATATAAGCTCACCGATATCACCTTTGGAGAGGTAATGCAATTTTGGCTTTCTGAATACGCAGAATTTTTGCCTATTTGATAATCTTTCTGACTTAGGCATCGAAGAGGTTTCCGGCACCCACCTGCCGGTTAGCTCACGTTTGTGTTTTCAGGTGATAAAGCGACGTCGTACAGAGGAACGCAGACTTGATCAACAGGATTATACGAGAAGGTATATTTCTTTCCCGTACAATTGGAGCCGTCTGTGGGAATTCAGACAAGAACAACCTCTTGATCAAGCTTTTTTTTCTCAAACACCAATGGCGAACAATGAAGAGTTACCCCAATCCACCATTGATAGACAGACCCCAGATGGGGGTGCAAGGCGGGAAGGCCTACCCTTGGTCGCTCCCATGGCAACCTTGGAGCCACAAAGACAGAATTCCATGAGGGATGTGAGAGGACGAAGGCGGAATAACAGCCCTCACCCCTCTCGTTCGCAAAGCCCAGAAAGACAAAGGGGCAGGATTGATCCACAAGCTTTGGAGGATCGCGTCAGACAACAGGACGAATTGATTCGTAAGATGGCGGCGGACATGGAGTCTCTAAAGCGCCAGGTGAAAGGAAAAGAAGTGGCGACAGGAGAGAGGCGCAATAACAAGACGCCCCCTCGCCACTCAGAGGGTCGTAGTAGGAATTCTACACCCTCTCAAGCAGAGAACAGAAGCCTCAGGATAGGCGATACGCATCCGATCTTCGGGACTCGTCCTCCAGTGCGAGAAGGACGAGAACTGAGAGGTCATACACTGAGGGAAGCACATATTGGCCCTCACATACACACCAGACAAGGTCTAGACAGATGAAGTTGCCCAGATCATCTGACCTATGATCCGTGCTCGAAGAGAAGGCACGATGGAAGGAGGACGCCAGGGTGCGCGAACCACACAGGGTTTCTGCCTTACAGCGGTTGGCTCCTCAGACGCATGGAAGCGTCAAGGTTAGAATGCCCATACCGCGCCCGGCATACGAACCAACGGACAAGGCGTTGGCGAGGGTGCAGACCTCACCATTCGTCCCAGCAATAGAGAACGCGCCCCTTCCGCCCGGCTTTTTACAGCCCAAATTCACAACATATAAGGGGAAGACGGACCCCTATACGCACTTGAGCCACTTTCGCCAGGTTATGGCTGTATACCGACGGAACGAGGCCTTGAAGTGCATCCTATTCCCTTCAAGCCTCGACGACCTAGGCTTGACTTGGTTTGACAAGCTTCCAGAGGGCAGCATAGCCTCCTGGGCACAACTGGCGGAGGCGTTTGTAACGCGATTCAGAACAAACACTAAAACCCCAGTGGAGATTGACCAATCACTCTCCATCGATATGGGTGACAAGGAGACTCTAAGGTCGTACAACAGTCGTTACTGGGAAACATTCAACCAGATTAGGGACTGCCCGACCAATCTCGCCATTGCACAATATAAAAGAGGCCTTCCAGTCGGGAACAGACTAAGGGACTCTATTACCATGACACCGCCCCTCACCATGGAGGCCCTGATGGAGAGAGTGCATCAGCACATCAGGGTGGAAGAGGATGGCGCTCGTGCCAAAGCAAAAACTGGTGCGACCACGACACTAGAAAAGAAGACCTCAGCAAAGGTCAATACAGTGGATCGCCAAAACCGAAACGGACGAGGCAGACGAAATAATGGCGAGGACCAGGACAAGAGATGGTTAAGAGTCCGCACAGCCATAACCACGGTATTCAAGAAACCGATCTACCGTATACTTAGTGAGATTCGAGATGAGCCTTTCGTCAAATGGCCAGCCAAGCTAGGCGAGGCCCAGAAGGACTATGATGACAGATCTAGATGCACCTTCCACAAAGAAAAGGGGCACCGCACTGAGAATTGCACACCACTAAGGCAGCATCTGGAAGAGTTGGTGGCAGCAGGCCACCTTGACAAATACATAGAGGGAGGGGTACAGCCAGCCCCCCAGGACCACAATAACCCCAATGGGATGCCGATGGACGCCCCGCCTCAGGGCGTCATCAATGTAATACATGGAGTCTTTGAACCTGAGTGTGTAAGCGAGCTCAGAGGTTCAATCAAAAAGGCGGAGCACTTAAGAGAGGTGCTAAGTGCCCAACCAGTCGTCAAGAAGGGGAAGACAGAGGCCACAAATGTCATGTCTTTTTTGGATAAAGACTTGGCCAGGATCTATTGCCCTCACAACGATGCCTTGGTCGTCACTCTCCGAGTAAAGGATTTTGACGTTAAGCGGATTCTGATTGACCAAGGAAGTTCGTGTGAAATCATGTACTATGAAACTTTCAAGCAACTCAAGCTGCAAGATAAAGACTTGGCCCCTGCAGTATCTCCCCTCATCAGATTCAATTCCATGCCAGAATGGCCCGTCGGCAAAATTATTCTCCTAGTCAAGGCAGGAAGTGTGACAAAACAAGTGGAGTTCTGGGTGTTGAAGGTCCCCTCCACTTACAACATTATCTTGGGCAGAACATGGCTGCACACCATGCGCTCGGTGGCGTCCTCCTACCACCAGGTGATGCGGTTTCCCAAGGACACCGGAGTAATAGAAGAAGTTTATGGGGATCAAATCATGTCGAAGCAATGCTTTGTAATAGTGAACGGCAGCCGCGCTGCCAAAGGATATGTTCATTCGGCGGAAGAACCAGAGAGTAATGAACTATTCGCGGATGTTGGCAAAGCGGCTAGTCAGAAAACAGTGGAGGACTTGGTGGAAGTCAGGATAGATGAGAAGAACCCGGATAAGTTCTTCTTACTTGGCTCGTCGTTGTCTAGCACTGAGAGATTAGAAGTCTTGGAATTCCTGACCTCCAACATCGAAGTGTTCGCTTGGACCCCATACGACATGCCAGGCATCGATCCCAACTTCATCTACCACCAACTCAATGTCCACCCTTCCGCCAGACCGATCATTTAACACACCTGCAGATCGGCACTCCACCACGCCGAAATAGTGGCGGAAGAAGTAGGAAACCTGCTGGAAGCAGGGGCAATCAGAGAGGTGCACTACCCAAGATGGATCTCCAACACCGTCGTAGTGCCAAAGAAGAATGGCAAGTGGCGTGTCTGCGTCAACTGTAAAATGGTCAATAAGGCGTGCCCAAAAGATAGCTTCCCCTTGCCTCGGATAGATCAATTGGTGGACTTAACGGCAGGACACAACCGACTTAGCTTTCTGGACGCGTACAGAGGCTACCACCAAATCGCCATGCATGAACCAGACGAAGAGGTCACATCCTTCACCACTCCAAGGGGACTCTACTGCTACAAAGTCATGCCCTTTGGCCTAAAGAACACAGGGGCGACGTTCCAGAGAATGGTTACCAAGATGTTTGAGCCATTATTAGGCAGAACAATGGAGGCTTACATCGATGATATGGTGGTCAAAAGCAAAGATGAGAATGACCATCTCAAGGACCTAGGTGAGATGTTCGAGATCCTGAAGAAGCATAAGTTACGCCTCAACGCGTCGAAGTGTGCGTTCGGAGTAGGATCTGGCAAATTCCTAGGCTTCTTGGTGACCAACCGTGGTATAGAGGCAGACCCTTCTCAGATCAAGGCCATTCAGGATTTGGAGAGGCCGAACTTAGTAAAGGAAGTACAGCATCTCACTGGCATGGCGGCCGCACTCAATCGATTCATAAGCCGGTCATCAGACAGACTACGACCATTCTTCCATGCACTGAAGGCTAAGTTTGAATGGGACGAAGAATGCGACCGCACTCTGGAAAGCCTAAAAGAATACATGTCTTCTCCACCATTACTTGTAACACTAATCCCTGGAGAAGAACTCTTCTTATACTTGGCAGTATCGCAGCATGCAATTAGTGCAGTGTTGGTCCACGCAGAAGGAATCCAACACTTGCCCATCTACTATGTCAGCAAGACGTTACTGGGCGCCGAAACAAGGTACTTGCCACTAGAGAAACTGGCATTGGCCTTGACGATGGCTTCAAGGAAATTGTCGCATTACTTTCACGCCCACACAATAGTTGTTCTCAAGGCCTTCCCATTAAAGGCTTTATTTGAAAGGGCGAACTTCTCTGGACGAATTCTAAAGTGGGCAGTAGAGTTGGGACAATACGACATCAAGTTCCAACCAAGGACCGCAATAAAAGCACAAGCATTGGCAGACTTCGTCGCAGAATTCACACCAGGAAGTCATCACATCTGCCCGGTCGACCTAACTGAGACAACCGAACTAGAATGGAAGTTGACGTCGGAATAACGCAACCCCTAGTGCTGGTTACTCAGTCAGGCCCCAAGGCAGACCAGAGTAAAGAAAGGAAGGAAGAAACAAACCATGCTACACCAAGTCAAGACTCACCGACAAACAAAGACTTGGTGCAAACAGAGAACAAGGGGCATGAAGCATCGACTCTGAAGAAGCCACCAGCAACATGGAAGATCCCAAGGCATCATCCGATCCCTCCACCTGCTGGAAGTTGTTCGTTGGAGAGATGTGGAAGCTCTTCGTGGATGGAGCATCCAACCGACATGGAGCAGGACTTGGCATAGTCCTCATCTCTCCAGACGGCCTAGTAGTGGAGCAAGCAATCAACCTTGGCTTCCCAGCGTCAAACAACGAAGCGGAGTATGAAGCGTTTCTAGCTGGTCTCAAGTCAGCATTCTACATGAAGGCCACCGAGCTAATGGTCTACAGTGACTCACAGCTGGTGGTAAACCAAATATCGGGCGACTACGAGGCAAAGGATGATAGGATGGCCAAGTACCAAGACTTGGTCAGAACAGAAATAAAGAAGTTCGAAGTAGTGAGGATAGAACAGATCGGCAGAGAGGAAAACAGCAAAGCAGACGAACTCGCAGGCTTCGCCTCAATGGCAGACACCTCTGTTCCTCACCCACTACTAATCGACTATCTGCCTAGACCGAGCATTGAAGACCCAGAAGCTGAAGAGGTATGTTGTGCAGAGTTAGGTCCTTTTTGGATGGATCCCATCATACTATTCCTAAAGGACGGCACCCTCCTAGAAGAGAAGAAAGAAGCCAACAGAATAAGAGCAAAGTCGCAGCGGTTTTGGCTCTCTCTATCCTTAGCATTGTACAAGAAGTCGTTCACAGGACCTTACTTAAAGTGTGTTCACCCCAGCAAAGTGGAAGCATTCCTGTTCGAAATACATGAGGGGGTATGTGGCAGCCATCAAGGAGGAAGATCATTGGCATACAGAGCGATTTCACAAGGATATTGGTGGCCATACATGCAAGCGGATTCAGAGAAGTATGTCAAAAAATGCGAAAAGTGTCAAAAATTCGCACACCAAATACACCAACCTGCTAGAGAACTCCTACCTTTGACTAGTCCATGGCCTTTCACAATGTGGGGCTTAGACATAGTGGGACCACTCCCAACAGCACCAGGCAACAGGAAGTTCTTTCTTGCGGCAACCGACTACTTCACAAAGTGGGTGGAAGCAGAAGCCTTGGCATCAATCAAGGAAAAAGATGTGAAGAAGTTTGTCTGGCAGAATATTATCACTCGCTTTGGCATACCAAAGGCACTGATCTCAGACAACGGCACTCAATTTGATGGCAGAATTTTTAGAAGCTTTTGTGAAGAATACAAGATAGAATTCTACAATTCCACACCGGCATATCCCCAAGCAAATGGACAAGCAGAGGCGTCAAATAAGGTAGTCTTGGATGGATTGAAAAAAAGATTAGAGAGAGCCAAAGGCAAATGGGCAGAAGAGCTCCCCCACATTTTATGGGCTTACCGCACCACGCCTCGGCGATCGACAGGAGAAACACCATTCTCCCTAGCTTATGGCATAGAGGCAGTCATCCCATTAGAAGTTGGCCTCCCCACAATCCGAAGTGAAAACTTTGATCCAGACTTAAATGGTGAAGCTATAGCATTGGAACTTGACCTTGCAGAAGAAATAAGAAACAGAGCATTAGTTCACATCGCCTCCTACCAACAAGAGTTGTCTAGAAAGTATAACAAAACAGTACATCCAAGGCAATTCAAGATCGGAGATTGGGTACTACGCAAAATAATGGGAAATACCCTAGTTCCAGGAGATGGCAAGTTAGGGCCAAATTGGGAAGGACCTTACAAAGTGGTCGGATTAGCAGGCAAAGGGGCATACCACTTGGAAGACAAGGATGGCAAAGCAATTCCCAGGCCATGGAACACGGCAAATCTCAAGTTGTTTTATTTCTAGCTTTTTTTTTTTTTTTTCTTTCTCTTTAAGTATGTGTAATTTTTTACTTCATCAATAAAACATATCAATTCTTTTTTAGCATGATTATTTCCAAAAGAAAGTAATTTTTCGTAAGTTAGTCGCATTGTAAACATAGTTGGCCGGAATAACCAACTATGACCCTTCCTAAGCCCAGGATCAGGATCCAGGCTGCAAGACGTTTGGTCGGTATAACCAAACACTTATTCTAAGTTGGCTGGAAAAACCAACTTAGAGGTTGGCTGGATTAAACCAACACCTCTAAGCCTGGATGGGATCCAAAGCATGTATGCTTGGTCGGTACAACCAAACACTTATCCTAAGTTGGCTGGAAAAACCAACTTAGAAGTTGGCTGGATTAAACCAACTCCTTGTACTCTTCAGCTGAAGTAAGTGTATGGCTGAAGAGTGGTTGGCTGGATAAAACCAACTCTTTATACTCTTCAGCCGAAGTAAGTGTATGACTGAAGAATGGTTGGCTGGATTAAACCAACTCTTGGTACTCTTCAGCCGAAGTAAGTGTATGGCTGAAGAGTGGTTGGCTGGATTAAACCAACTCTTGGTACTCTTCAGCCGAAGTAAGTTTATGGCTGAAGAGTGGTTGGCTGGATTAAACCAACTCTTTGTACTCTTTAGCCGAAGTAAGTTATATCGGCTGAAGGGTGGTTGGCTGGATTAAACCAACTCTTTGTACTCTTCAGCCGAAGTACGTTATATCGGCTGAAGAGTGGTTGGCTGGATAAACCAACACTTCGTACTCTTCAGCCGAAGTAAGTTATATCGACTGAAGAGTGGTTGGCTGGATAAACCAACACTTTGTACTCTTCAGCCGAAGTAAGTTATATCGGCTGAAGAGTGGTTGGCTAGTAAGTTAGATAGCTAAAACCGAGATCACAGTTGTGCAAATAAGTTCACGGAAAAATTCATTACAAGTACAGGCATACATACACATAACCGAAACAAGAGTTGAAGAAAGATTTTTTCATTGAAACACAGAGTAAGTACAATTAAGGGCCGCAGCCCGGTTACAAAAGCTTCAAAAACAAAAAGAAAAATCAACGTAGAAGTGCATCCAGTTCGGCGTCAAAATCATCCTCAGCGTTAGTTTGGAGACCGGTGTTTGCTGGCAGTTCAGTTTGGGGAGGGAGCTCAGTTTGGACCGTGGTATCAATCGGCAGCTCGGTATCGGCCGGTAACTCACTAGTCAAGTCTTCAACAACTGGCTCCAACTGAGCTGCCTGATTGTTGGGTTGTTCGTTGACGGCCGGAGTAAGTGTTGGTTCATCTTCTTCAGTATCATCATCGTTATCATCATCTTCGTCACCAGACCCCTCAAGGAACTGCCTTTGGAGATCGGCAGCGTACTGAGAAAGTGAAGCTGGAATGGAGTACGGTGGAGTGTCATAGACCTCGGTGTCGGGCGTACAACCGAACTTCTCCACCGCAGCCCTCCAGCCACATTTGAAAAAAAGGTCTTTTGCTGCGTCACATTGCTGGGTATATGCTACTTCGGCCTCCTTGAAGCCCCGCTTCTCGGCCTTCTTCACCTCCCCCTTCAACTGGTTCATCTCGGCGTCCTTTTTCTTCTCGATGGCAGACAAGATACGTAGGTATCTATCTTTTGCCTCGTTGGCAAATTTTTTCTTCTCGGCCTCGACCGAATTGGCAACCTCGGTCAGCCGACCGTTCTCTGCTCGAAGCTCGGCCAGCTGTTTCTTCGCCTCCTCTAGTTCGGTCGTTTTCAGTTCGGCTTCAGCCATGGCCTCTCTTGTATTTCGCCGAAGTTCCATGACCCTCCTGTGAGTGACTTGGTTTTTCTGAATGGCCTGAAAAAGAGGAGTAAAGTCAGCCGGACTCAAAGTTGGATGAAATTTACAAAGAAAGAAGGAAGCTGTTTACCAGGATCATGGACTTCGTAGAGGACCGAATCGACTTCAGCTCGGTGTTGAGCTGTTTGTAATGGTGCTCCATGTCCTTCGGAAGGCACACACTTTTGGCTAGGTTGAAAGCCATCAAGTGCTCCTTCTCAGCAACAACCGAATCTTCGGCAGTGATATCTCGGTTGTCGATGGAAAGGACAGGAGCCCATTTAGAAGAAGTGGCAGTTCGGTCGGATGGTTCCGGTTGGAGGCTTTGCTGGGGACTTGGAGGAGAGACTTGTGGCAGAATGGTCTCATCCTCGTCTGCAAGACGTCGCTCGGTTTGGCTAGTCCGAGCACGCTTGTTTCGGCGAGAAATGGAGGGCTGTTGAGATGGTAGGGCTACCATGGTTTCGGTGTTTCGGTCGATCGGTTGTACGTCGGAGGGAGTTGTTGCAGTTAGAAGGGCCTTCTGCCTGTTCTTCTTGGCCATTTCTTGTTCGGCAGTAAGTGGCACAAGGTTGATCTGGGGCAAGGAAGGGTCTGGCTCTGGTGCGTCTTCAAGGAGGAAGTCGGTCACCCTTGCTTTTCGGCGACCGGAGTAACGGTAAGTCGGTTCGAAGTTTAGAAGCTTTGCCCAACTTCTCTTCTTTACTCTTAGTGCGGTGCGCAAAAGACCGAGGTTGGGGTGGCCGTAGTTTGAAAGGAGATGGGCTTTATTTGCGAAGAAAAAACAAGTGTTAGTTCGGTCCAGAGTAAAAAGCTGAAATAAAGAAAAAAGGCAAAAATGTGAAATGTAACCGAAGTATGTATACCGAGCTCTCCTTTTTTCCAATTTATTCTTCGGCCAGGAATCTGGGCTTCAAGGTCTTCGAAATTCCCAGAGACCCAAAAGAAGTCATCATCGTTTAAGTCTTTGTCTGGTGTGTGTTTTATTATTTTCTCTCGGCCGCGGCGTACTCTTAGGTAGTAACACCAGCCTTCATTCTTAGAACCTATGGAGTATTGATGTAGTATCTCGGCCAAACCTAGGTTGAGACCGGTTTGGTGGTTCAGTACGGCTATACCCATTATTATTCGGTATGTATTGGTGGATAGTTGGGTTGGGCAGAGTCTGGTTTGCCTTAAGAATTCACATATTAAGGGTTGGACTGGGAATCTAAGTCCGGTCTCTATTATTGATTGGAGGGTAAAGGGAACGAAGCCTTTGTTGCCCATGGGTCAACATCTTGTTCAGCTAAAGTGAGATTTACATCGGCTGGAATATTGTAATCCTTTCTGAATTCGGCTAGGCCGTCTGGGGTTTCTACTAAGAACCTATATTTTCCCATTTATTGAATAAATTATGGATAAATTATCTCGGTCGAGGTAAGTGTGTTCAGAAGCTCGGCTGAGCGCAGGAAAGTGCCTGGCAACCTAAGTCTGCAAAGTGGAAAACAAGGTGTTAAGCACAGATCGTTGACCGTGCTACAAAAAACAAAGCAAGAGAAGACAAGACCTACTTCGGCTACGCAGTGTACTTCAGGATCTACCTCGGTTTTTCTTAAGGTGCTTGATATCTCGGTTCACCAAGAAGATTGGTTATCTCGGTTCTACCTATGGTTTCTATTACTCCGGATAAGTATCAAGGGGCAGCTTTCTGAGTTCGGTTTAGGAACTGAGAAAGCTGGCTTTGCCCCCAAGGCTTAGCTCGGTCGAGGGTTTAGGAACTTCTAGTTCGGTGGGTTTTCATTTCGGCTAGTGTGAATCAGTTGATGGCCTATTGAAGATACTGTGATGTGTACAAGTTCTAGTTCGGTTTCAGTTTTCCTAAACCTGTATATAGCAAGAACAGTGTTCTAGTTCGGTTGGGGCATGTGCAAAGATCAAAAAGGTGTTCTACGTACTGTTTCATTATATTCATGGTGTTCTTATGAAGGGTTTTTCAGAAACTTCAAATACTATTGGAAACGGAAACATGCTTTGCAAATACACAAAATAGACTGCTATGGATTGAAACGAAAGCAAAAACAAGAGAAACGGAAACAAGTTGTTGAAAGCTTACCAGAGGAAGAGAAGGAAGTTGGAGGTAGAACAGCAGCAGCGAAGATACAAGAGCTTAGAAGTTGAAGGATTCGAAGAAGGGGAGAAGAAAGTGAATAGTAAAGTGTGATTTGAAACGAAAGGTATGTTTTGTGTAAAGAGGTAAAAGGGCGGGAACTGTTCAAATTCACGAAGCACGAAGAACGGCGCTACAGCTGTGAATAGCCAATAGAAGGCTTCCACGTGTCATTGGAATATGGAGCGCTTCAGTTGCTGTGACTGAAGAGACGTTTGACCGAACGATCATAGCTCGGCTTAAGTTTAGCTCGGCAGGAAAAGTTAAATGGTCTTTAGCTCGGCTGGAGAAGTTAAAAGGTTTTTCGGCTTGGCCGGAGTAACTAAAGGATTGTAGCTCGGCTGGATAAGTTAAAACTTTAGTTCGGTTCATAGATAGGTAATCCCTATCATGCTGTGCAGATGGAATTAAGGGGCAATTGAGAGGGTAATTTATATAAGAATTGGGCCGAGCTAGGTAAATTGGGCCAAGCTAAGTAGTGGGTCATTTTGGGCCGCATTACGGAGAAGGGCCGTATAAGTTTACTCTGGTCGAAATAGCCCTTGAATTAGACCGGTCGTGACCGTGGTAGTTAGTTTGGTCACATAAGCCTTATTTCTACTTCGGCTGGGAAATATGTTGTGGGGGGTTCGGTCTTCATTGGATAGTTCGGTCGCAGTACATGGAAACTGAGGTATGCTGAGTCCTTGAGAGGCCTTGGTTCGGCAGATAGTTCGGCTCATCTCTCTTATGGTTAGCTCGGTCTTAGTGTGGAAAAGCCAAGGTAAAAGAAAGGAAAGTTAGGGTCGAACTACTGGTTACTTCGGTCATATTGGAATTTGGCCATGGTAAAACCATCTCACTTGGTTTATGCTGTGAGTGGGGTGTTGGAGGATAAGCATTCTCTTCCAGGAGTACGAGTCTTAGGAGGACTCTACATGGAGGAATAAGAGTCCTACCAGGATTGTGTTACGCGAAACCTATGTAAGCTCACCAATATCACCTTTGGAGAGGTAATGCAATTTTGGCTTTCTGAATACGCAGAATTTTTGCCTATTTGATAATCTTTCTGACTTAGACATCGGAGAGGTTTCCGGCACCCACCCGCCGGTTAGCTCACGTTTGTGTTTTCAGGTGATAAAGCGACGTCGTACAGAGGAATGCAGACTTGATCAACAGGATTATACGAGAAGGTATATTTCTTTCCCGTACTTCGGTCATATTGGAACGCAGACTTGGTTCTTGAACTACTGGTTACTTCGGTCATATTGGAACGCAGACTTGGTTCTTGAACCTGTGAAGAGGATCATCTGGGAATCATTTAGTGATTTTAAAAATAACTGTTTGGTTCTTGACAGCATGTTTGGTTCTTGAACCTGTTTTCAAAAATAACTCGAACAATGATCATTAGGCGAATCATTTAGTGATTTTAAAATTTGAGTAATGAGAAAGACTCAAAAAACTGTGATCTAAGACTCAAATGTTGATCAGCAGATTTATAAAGAATCCCAAAGATGAAACCAGAAATGATGATAAACAGAAATGAACCCAAGTCATGGATTTCAAAGCAAACTCAAACTTCAACCTGACTAAGCAAGATGTAAAAAAATCAACAACAATGATAGAGATAGTGTTACATTCAAATCAAACTTCAATGATCATTGTACGCAGACAACTAAATCAACCCGATAACAATGATAGAGAATAGTGTTATATTCAATTCAAACTTTGATCACTGATCTTTGAATGCAGACAACCAAATCAACACATTTATAAAATCTAACCGATGCATAAAAATCAACAACAATGATAGAGACAATAGTGTTGTATTCGATTCAAACTTTGATCACAGATCAATGATGCAGACAACTAAATCAACCCAATTATACATATCAAAAAACATTTCCATCAGAACAAAAAAATATTTTAAAAAAAACAAAAAAACAAATAGGAAATTAAATCAAACCTTCAAGTGGGCAGCAGCCTTTTTCCTTATCGGTGAAAACTCAAAGAGACTCCACAACGAAATAGGCTCGGTTTAGCCCATGAGATTTCATCGGGGTTCCTAAAAATACATAAAAAAATTAAAACTTTCATTTAAATATACTCGATTCAAAAAATTGCAATGAATTGAGAGAATAAAGGGCATAATTACGACTCAAAAACGACGACTTGTTTCTCGCCAAAAAGAAGGTGTTTTTGAGTCCTTGACCCTGACATCATGATGCTTCCATTGTCCATGAACATTGTCGTACTTGAACATGTATGTCTTCACAACATATCACAGATTCACAATGATTAGTTTCAAACCCAAAAAACAAAGACTCAATAATAAACCAACAAAATCTCACAAACCTCACATCTCTCAAAACATTGAATAAACAGTCAAAAACCCAGAAATTACATATTCACAAATACAAACCTAAAAATTTTACAATCCTGCTTCAATTCGATTCAACAAATACAACTTTTCAAAAAAAAATTTGATGAATGACCCATGAAATTCTAAACAAACCCCAAGAATTCTAAATAAACTACAGACTACCTGAATTACTGCCACATTGGAAACACATATTCGGTTTAAGTAATTAACTCTTTCAAAAAATAAAAGTACTATTACCAAGCACAAAATTTTCATTTATGGAATAGATATTGCAAGGAGAGAACACAATGTAAAATCTAAAAACACCCAATAAAACAATAACAAAAAGGCAAAGTTGTAAGCAACAACTTAAAAATTAGAACCCCAAAAAAACAGATGAACAGATGAAAGAATGTTGAAAAGAAATTTGTAATGGATGATTGATGAACACCTAATCCCAAGAGTATTTTCAAAATTGTAATGCTGAAAATAATATTGAAAATCATGAACACCTAATACTCTTGAAATCCCAAGAGTATTACAATTCTATTAAGTATCATGAACACCTAATCATCCCAATCATCCCAAGAGTAGCTGAATAGATTAAGTAAAAATTGTAATGAACACCTAATACTCTTGAAAATCATCCATTACAATTCTAAAATTTCAACATATTGAAAATTCATCAACAAGAGAACCAAAAACAAAACAATTAATGATAATAGGCAAAACTCATGAAGCCGTAACCTGATAAATACCTAATATTGCCAAATCTTCTCGTACTCAGCTCCAACAAAGATTGTAGAAAGAAAAATAAATTGTGTAATCATCAGGTTAGATGTGGAAATACTAATCTCTATACTAAGAGCATCTCCAACCCTAGTCTCTTTTTTTCATCAAATTTTAGAGAAATTTTGGTTAACTGAGATACAAATAAGAGCAGGATCACTATACTAAGAGCATCTCCAACCCTAGTCTCTTTTTTTTCATCAAATTTTAAAGAAATTTTGGTTAAAAGCTTGATCTAATATGGAACACTCAAACCTTACTCTCTTTTATTTCATCAAATCTTTCTAAAAAAATCCAAACCTATCCTAAAGATCTGTTTTAACCATTTTTAATGAAAGAAACACATATCCAATAATTACTCTTTTTGAAATTTCATTAAAAATATGACTGTTGAATATATATATATATATATATATTTTGATAACTCAGGCATCCCCAACCTGCTGATTTTAAGAGAAGCCAGGACTAATCCTGAGGGCCCTGAAGTTAACGACCAGGCAAACCTTCAGTGGCCCCAAGGGGTGACTCGAACTTGAGACCTGTGGATTTTATCCTCCAGACTTTACCATTCGGTCACTTGGCTTGGGGTTTGACTGTTGAATATTTGGTGAAATTTTTTTACAAATCCCTTGATTTGATTTAGATTTGATGAAATGGAGTTTCACCGTCAACTGCAAAAGTTCATTTCAACCAAAAACTTTCAGTTTTAATAACCATTTGATAGGCTAGCTATTAAATTGTGTAATCATCAGGTTAGATGTGGAAATACTAATCATCAATGTAAAAGGAATACTTATTCATGATGTTTCACCAAAAGCTTTACTTGATATAAACTAAAGAAATTTAGAAAGTAGTGTATGTAAGCATAAAATTTCATTACTAAACCAAAAACCAAACTTGGCTGCCAATTTATATAGTACAGTTCTTAGTGAAAGTAATTACACATAAAATAGAAAGCTTGTTCTTGGTGAAAGTAATTACATAGTATGTGCCAATTTATAAGTACAGTTCAATGAGATAAACAAAGGTAAAGAACTCACAAAAAGCCTTGGTTTTCGATACTTCAAGCATTGCTGCATGGGAAAAAAATCAAGTATATCACACATAAACTTCTTACAGAACATTGAAGATGACAATGAAAAAAGAATGTAGACTTGCATTTAGTGTTCTCAATGATCCAGTCCCAATAAAAAGAAAGCATTTTTATAAGAATAGATAGATATTAATGCTATAAAAAAAAAACAATTATGTTAGTTAGATATCCTTTCAGGTGTTTCGTAATTAGATCCTAAAATGATATTATCATCCAGTATGTTGTGTTTCTTGATGAAACATTATGACATTTCAAGGTCTGTGCCTGCCAAGTTATGAACAATCTAGATTGGCTGATTTATTAGAGAAATATGAATCATCAGGGGAAAGAAATACATGTGATGATCATAACACACTAAGCATCCCAAAAAGGAAGGTAATCTTTATGTGTACATCGATAAAAGTGTTTCAGAGCATAGAAATTCAAGAATTCATTTCCAACAATCTTTATGTGTACATCGATAAGCATCCCAAACCCCATGACACGTAGAATTCATTTCCAATAATAATACACCTTAAAATGCAAGCAAGATTACCATCATTACATCACCACATTACCCAAACTCCCATTTCACAGTAACTTCCTATGGCAAAAATAAAGAACCATGAATGCCCTACTAAATATGACAAATGATAGCTCAAAAGTGTGTCTTGAAAACACAAATTAGATTTTTAAGAATTTAAAAACTGAATTCCAACAAAGATGAATGCAACTTTTATTCAAGATCCACAATTTTTACTGATTCAAACCATCCTTAGGTTAAGAAAAGTGTGAATACAAAGCCTTTCTTTGTCAACCAAACAGAAATTAAACAGAAATTCTCGCCAACCAAACAGAAATTAAACAAAATAGAGCCCTACGCAAGCCTTGTTTGCCACCATTTCACAGCAAAATACACCTGTCTTAGATGTATCTAACCTAGAGAGTGTATAACTATTATTTCAAGATGTAATAGCTAAGCTGATGATTACACAATTTTGATGATTAGTATTTCCACATCTAACCTGATGATTACACGATTTAATAGCTAGCCTATCAAATGGTTATTAAAACTGAAAGTTTTTGGTTGAAATGAACTTTTGCAGTTGACGGTGAAACTCCCTTTTTGCAATAATTATTCAGCCATTCCATAATAAATCAACATAAATCAAATTAATTAATAATAATAATAATATTAAATTAATAAATAAAGCTCTTAGATCTGGGAATAGAACCAACGCCATAGACACTGCCCAATTCAAAGCTCTTAGATCTGGGTATGTTCCCTCCATTGGAAGAATTGCTCTCAATCCTTAGCTTTGAATCAAAATTCTAATAATTTAATATAAGACTTATTTCACACTATATAAACAAAGTAAAATTTTTATTTTAAGTAATGTATTTATTATTTGATTTTTTTTAAAGTTGAAATAAATGGATTTATTTTTTTCCCACAATTTACATTACTTATTTATTCATATGTATAAAAAATTATTATTTCAAGAAATGGATGATCACAACACTCGCTTGATAAAGAATTCCAAAATAGAAGCATACTTATGGAGAACTTGTCCTTGCTCAACAAATTGATCAAATTTCACCTGTAGCGATTCAAGTTAACATTTGACATACAAAATGCATTATAAGATAACACAATAAGCAAAATCAATCAAGATTATAAACCTTGGATCTTCTAATTAGAGCTTCATAGAAATCTTTTCAGCTTCTGTCAGTTCACAATAAATCACCTGCACGTCTGCTGGTGGGAGAATTAAAATTGGCCTGCAAACCAAAAAAAAATAAAAAAATTAAGAGCCTATATGGAAAGAAAGGCAAAAGGGATAAGAGCCTATATGGAAAGAAAGGCAAAAATAAAATTGTCCTTTCTATTTACATTCTTAGCCATGTGCTCACCTGCCTTCTCGGTCTATGCTAAACTTTGTTCTTCTTAACATAATTGGCCTCAAGATTGATTGAACCAACTTTAATCCTCTCTCATCACCCTCCTCAAAAGGCTTTTGGATTAGCTTATTCCACCTGGATTAAATAGAAAGGTAGCTTAATGATACCAATACCATCCCACAAATGATAACAAACACTCAGCAACACAAAGGAAAAACCCAGGGAAACTGGCTTACCCTAAATGAGGCTTCCAACTCAAGAAACTAATATTTCAAAACAATTTCCAGAAATTACATAGTACTTACCTAGAAAATCCCCATTACTAATGGTTGGCAATGGCATATAAAACAACGAAGAACAACAATGAAGACCTTATTCTATACCCAACTAAGGATCCTATTCTCTTATTACTCCATTTTCAAAGTTGTCATATTGAGGAACCCAATTTTTTCTTTTTTTTTTTCTTTTTTAATAAATATGTTGAGGAGCCCACTTTGGCCAAGTAAACCATTATCTTATCCATGACATAATGGAAAATTGACTCCATCAAGGAGTGCTAATCCCAACCATTATAAGCTTTACATTGGCAATCTACCTACCATTTTCATTAATTAAAGTTAAACAATGATTAGCAGTAGCATATGTATACATATAGACAAAGGGGTAAATTAAAACTGTGAATTTAAAATCTAAGGTTAATATTGTTGAAATTAAAACAATTGGAATCAAACTAAAAATTAAGTTACAGGAATGAAAAATATATTTACCTTTTAATCTTAAATAATAATTATAATAAGCTTACCTCAGGATTAGGAGAAGCAAGATGGATAACACCAGTGCAGCCAGCAATGGCAGAACAGAGACCTTCAGATTCTCTGTTGCATTTTCCAATTTCTTCAAAAAAGAGAGAAGGGAGGGAGAGGGGGAGAGAATCTGGGGTAGTGGTGAAGTTGGTTGTGGAACAGAGGAGCCAACTCGGACACCAGTTCTCAATCGGAACCCTACCTTGCGAGCAACGAACACTGAGAGAGAAGGGGGGAGAGTGGGAGAGAGTTCTCAATCTGAAACCCTACCTTGGGCGCAGCGAGCATTGAGAGAGAAGGGGAGAGAGGGGGGAGGCAGGAAATGGGAGAGACGTGGGTAGGTGGGAGAGTGAGAGAGCACATAGGGTATGGGCGATGGGCGGGAATAAATCATCATCCGAACCATTCATCTTTATCAAAATTGACCTCAGCCTTTCAATCTAAATGTATCTCACATACATTTTATACATTTTCAAAATCCTTCCTCCCTTATTATATAGATTTTTTAAAATATTTTATATCATCAAAGTATGTGATAAAATATCATTTATTTTTATTAATTTTTTAATAATTATCTTCAAATAAAAGAATTAATCATGAATATTTACATATATGGTCATACAAAATGATGGCAAAAAATCAGGGATGTATAAGTGCGGTTTGATAACATTACATTTTAGTATTTTTTCATATAAAAATAAAAAAACATATTTTGTAAACTCACTTTTTAAAAATTTATTTAAAAATAACTGAGAGGGGATGGACAAGTGGTGTAAAAAAGTGATTGTTGACAATTAAAGATGGTAGATAAAGATGGTTGTCGGCCTCTAGAGTTAGTTTTAGTGGGAGGTGGTAATATGATGTAGTTGTCATCGCTACTACTAGAGGTGATAGCTGGTGGTGATAATAAGTGATGGATAGTAGCTGCAGCGGGTTATAAGGAGAGAAGGAATGGAAATTTATTTCTAAAATTAGTGAAATTATTATTATTTTTTTTTGTTACAAAAATTTTGTAAATATATGTAGATTATTTCTAATCCTTAGAAAAACAAAAAAGATATCAAATGAATTTTTATTTACATTTTTACAATTTTTCTAAATATAAATTAAAAAATTATAAATAGAAATGTTTTTTTTAACAAACTCATAGTATTTTTTATTTTTTTTTGTAATTTTTGTTATACATTACGTCTCACGTTATTTAAATAGTTTTCAATTTAAATACTTATACCATGTATATATGTCTAACACAAATTTAAAATTGACATCTAATATATCATCATATTATTGAGTGTCAAATTATAAATTATGTATATGTAAATTACATTGATTTTTTAAAAAAATTTTTATACTTAGAGTAAATATAATAAATCATACAGTTTTGACATAATTACACTAAATTTCTTTACACGTTTTAATTAACATAAGATTTAATCTCATTATATTAGTAATTTGATAATTATATAGATGAAAAAAATAATATTATCATTTCTTTTATGGGATAATGTATATTTTATCTTAGTTATTTTTATGTTTTCATAGTTATGATCCATTTAGCTTTACTAAAAAAAAAATGCCGATATAATCATGTTAAAATTATAAAAAATTATGATTTTTTTTTAAATGTCATCAATAATTAATATAATTGACAACTTTTTTTTAGAAGGGCTATTTTGAAAGGTAGTTAGAAATCGTTTTTAACTTTTAATCTATTTTTGATCATATCATTTCTTATATTTTTTACATAATTTTTTTAAAAAAAATTAAAAAATTAAAAAATTAATTTTTAATCATTTTCTTAAAACAACCCAAAACGTTGAACATTTTCAATTACCATAACCATCATGAACATCGGATCCTTTATAATAGAATCAAATGGGTTGGGTGGAGTGATTGTGACAAGATGGACAATAGTGGAGCCCTTATTCATTGGGTGCAAGGCATGCAAAATATAGTTTAATTTGTTAAAATTGTATTAATTTGTATTAATTTGCATCGTTTTATTTATTAATTGTGAATTAAATTTGAAAATTTATAATCTATTTTTTAAATCGTTTCGCTCTATTATAATTAATCTATATTGAGAGGGAGGTTCGCGATCAAACTTTGGCGAGTTAAGAGGTTTTGCTCGGCCTGTCTTTAAGTGTGTATTAAACTGAGGTATTATTCTGGTTGGGCGAGAATAGTTGTTGATTACCGGTCTAGGGAATTATGCACTATTCAGAGCTCGGTTGAGCCATGGTGTGGAGTTGTCAAAGAAACCAGACAAGTAGCTCGGTTGTTACGTGATGGCATGGCTCCATATTGAGCGTATCTCGATCAAGAGTGCTATGCAGCGCCACGAGACTGAAGGAAAGGGATTGCACTATCCGTGCGCATCGAAGCCGTTTGGCAGTTTTGTTAGGTGGTGTTTAGCTGTATTTGCGCTGATTCATGGGGAAATAGGAGATGAGAGTAGGTCCACACGTCCAAAGGTGAATGGACGCAAAAGCACGCGCAGAAGTTATATAAACGGAGCTGTGCCCCCAAACTTAGGTCTGGAACATCCTCAAATCAGAACTCATTTACCACTTTGTCTCCCCCTTAATCTCTCTCTCTCTCTCTCTCTCTCTCTCTCTCTCTCTCTGAATGTACTAACTTGATTGTCAGAGGGGTTTTCCGGCAATACACCGTCGGGTAGCTCACCCTCATTGTGTCCTCAAGTCGATCAGAGCGAAGCACAGCTTGAGAACAAGGAGTACGGGTAACGTCAGATATTTGGCTCCCGTATAATTTGCGCTGTTTGTGGGAACTTCTCTCTAGCAGACAAAACCTTGTCCTCCAAGCTCTTCCGATCATCTTCCATGGCGAACAACGACGACGTACCATTGTCCGCCATTGACGGTATCACCCCAGAGTCCGCTCGAAGAAGAGATGGTCTTCCTGTTATCCCTGCCATGGCTGGTTTGGAGACCTCTCCTAGAAGACTCCCTAAAGATGCGCGAGACAAGCGCGCAAGGAATACTAATCACTCGCGAAGCCTCGACGGGCACCGGCGGCGAAGAGAATCGCACGCTTAGCGCCTGGAGCATAAGTTGAGAGATCATGATGCCATCATTCGAAGGATAGCGGTGGAGATAGAGGTGCTAAAGCGGCAGGTCAAAGGGAAAGGTGTTGTTGGACTGGGTGACCACAGTGAGCGCACCCAACCCCGTCGCTCAAGCAGCCAGAACCAGCGGCGGACACCCTCACTCTCCATCACCAGAAGCTCTGGGGTTAGAGACTCCGATCCACTAGCAGAGAAGTCTTGCGCACAAGATAGCAGTTACCATCCCTCACGTCCGTCGACGACGTCGAGGTATTCCTACTCCACCCGTTCAAAGGATCTGAGGGATGTCCTTGAAGAGCGAGCACGCCGATGGGAGGCACAAAGGGTACCAGCGCTGCAGCGATTATCCGGTGGAGATTGCACTAGTGAGGAAGTTGTAATGCCACCACCACGACTAGTTGCACTTGCCCCATTGGACAGGGACTTGGCGAGGCTAAACGTCACCCCATTTTTCCTTGAGATAGAGACCACACCGCTCCCTGCAGGCTTCCACCAGCCCAAGTTTACGCTCTATGACTAAAAAATAAATCCATACATGCACGTAAACCAATTTCGGTAGGTTATGGCTGGATACAGGCGTAACAATGCTCTCATGTGCCTTATTTTCCCGTCAAGTTTGGACGAGTTAGGCCTGAAGTGGTTCAAGAGGCTATTGAAGGAAAGTATCGAAAGGTGGCAGTAGTTGGCAGAAGCATTTGTGACTCGATTCAAAACCAACGCCAAAACGCCAAAGGAGGTTGACCACCTTCGAAGAGTCAAGATGGAACCGGGCGACTCCCTTAAAGCATACAACGCCAAATATTGGGAAACCTTCAACGAAATCCTTGATTGCCCGACCAACCTGGCAATCACCCAATACAAGCGTGGTATCCTGATCGGACATAGACTAAGGGACTCGCTCACCATGAACCAACCAACTACCATGGAGCTATTGATGCAGTGCATCAATAAGCACATCTGCGTAGGAGATGATGCAACGACGGCCATCATGAAGGCGAATCTGGTGGCAATGGAGAAAAGGGTAGCTAGAAAAGTGTAACAACCCTCGTCACTGTTTACCGGTTAATTACTGATTACCGTTAAATTAGAGCTGATTATGACTGATAATTGAACTGATCGAAATACTGAACTGACTTACTGAAAACTAAAACTGAATTGATTGCTTGTATCTGTTTGAATTACATTCTATATGTTTGGTTATTTGATTATCTGTTCGTGTCTGTGTAGTTAAACTGCTAATTGAAGGCCTTATCAGTGGCCGAATCCAAAATTGATTGATGTTCCATGATCAATAGAATTTATGTAATTTTATGGTATAATTATCCGAAAACTGATTAGGTATGATTAAATTAGATTAAATATTGATAAAATGCAAAGTTGGCCTTATTTACCAAACTAGCCCTTAGTAGGCCATTACACCAAACATATTTGAGCCTTAGCTTTGCATTCCAAAACATTTCCTCAGTCCAATTTTGAGAGCTTAACCAATCTAGAGAGATGGAGTGAGAGAATTGATGTGTTCTTGAAGAATTTGCTTGGACTTGTAGAAATTGTTAGAGAATTGCAACATTGAGCCTCCATACCTCTAACTCAAGAATTAAGGTAGAGTTCTTGCCCTCTTGCTTTTGATTTAAGTCACTCCTTGCATGTTTGAGAGGAACATTGAAGATTAGAGCCAATATATGGCTTGTAATGTTGTAATGTAGCTAGAATCATGCATGCATGTTTGTATTGATGAGCTTTGGGTTGGTTTCATGGCAAATTGTCACATGCATGTTCATAATTAAGCTTGAGTCCATGTTTTCAACTTGTTTTGAAAAGAATGAGCTCATTAGAGCATGTTTTGAAGCTTAAGAGTTGTTTAAAGTCTTGCATGTTATGTTTGAGTATTGTTCGTGGAATTGGGTTTGAAAATGGATTTAATTGAAACACCAATGGGCATTGATTTATCAAATTAATCTTTAAAACATGTAGTACTATGAGTTTTGAGGTGTTTTCTGGAAAATGGGCCCAAAGAAAATGATTTTGGTGCATCAAAACTTGATTTTGAGCTTGGGACTCAAATCTAGAATTTTCAGATTTTGGTTGTCCGCTCGAGCGGGGGAAGTGCCGCTCGAGCGGGAAAATCGAGCTCCCAGTATTTTGCACTGCATTACAGTCCGCTCGAGCGGGGTATTGGGCGCTCGAGCGGGATCTTGTGTCTTACGCTTGAGCGGCTATCGAGCGCCCGATCGAGCGTGAATTTCACCTATCCAGTACTTTTTGGTCCGCTCGAGCGGGTAAGTTGACGCTCGAGCGGGAACTATTGTCTGCATGTCCGCTCGAGCGGGGAAACCTGCGCTCGAGCGGGACTCTGTTTTTCTGAAAATTCTGAAAATGTTTTCCGAATACATCTTTGCATCCTCATCCCATCCTAGGCATTCTTAGGCCTAGTTTAAGACATCTTAATGAGGATATAGATGTAGAACACACCGAGGCATTAGGGATTAAGTTATTCTGTTCCCAACTGTGTAACTTAGAGTGTGTTCGTTCTGTACTGTTAGGGTTGGCATCCCGAGGAGACGCTCTAGTTCATTGTAGCCCAGAACTCTGTGAGTAACAATTGTGTAAAGATATGTTCAAATGATTATCTTTTGAATCTTGGTTCTGCATTTCGAACTGTTTCTTGAATCGTATTATTCTTGAATGAATGTATGTCCTTTATTTACGAACTATCTTGTGGCATCCTTAGCACCTTGTTTCTTATTCTTTATTCTGAGAGATCTCTGTTGGTTCCTTGTGGAACCACTTCATTCTTGATTGATGGCCATCATTCTCGTCGATCTTTAAGACCTATCGCTTCTTGTCTTTGTTATGCTAATGGATGTACCACATATGACTGATTGTACTGAACAACTGAAATACTGATTGAAATGAACTGTTTTCACTACTGTAAGGACATTCATTCTAAACCCCTTTACGCTTTATCTTATTCACTGGGCTTTAACTCACTGCTCATATATATATATATGTAGGTGTACAGGCACCGGATCAAAGCTAGAGGCGTTAGGGTTAACTCCAGTTTTGTCAAGCCAACCAATGTGCCTCACTGCGAGGTTCCCGACCTGCCAAGCTATGGCTTAAGGGGTGTTTTTATTTCCCCGTCTGTCTCCGCACTGTTTTCTATCACTGTTTAGACTGTTATCTATTGTACTGTTATCAAGAGATTAGGTCCTGTCTTGAATATTTGTAAATGTTTGTATAGACTATCTTATTACGAATATATGAATGCATGAAAAGTCTTTTTGCATCTGATGTATCACATCATTGGACATTATTTATTTACTATATTGGCTTCCGCTAGGCCCTATACTCTATTTTCTTTGTATTCTTGTTAGCGGGCCTTGTAATCTCGGATTCTTGGCGATTCATGCTAAACCCCAGTAGGGTTTGGGTCGTGACAAAAAGTTCACACGTTTGGACAGGAGGCGAACCATCCGAGTGACCGTGCAAGAGAGTTAGACCGAGGTGCAGATCGCAGCAATCGAGGTAAAGGTCGCCGCAACGACCGAGCTGATTACCCTCGCGACACTGCAGCAGATGCGAATAGAAAGTTGAACGCCCGAACAGGCATCACCGCGGTTTTCAAAATCCCAATTTACCGTATCCTTGGCAAAATCTACGACGAGGTGTACATCCGATTTTTAGCTAAGTTGGGCGATGCACAGAAGGGCTTTAATCAATGGTATCACTGCACCTTTCATGGCGAGTGAGGGCACAGTACAGAGGATTGTTTTCCTTTGAAACAACATTTGGAGAAGTTGGTCATTGCTGGTCACTTGGACCGTTACATCGATAGAGGCATCAAAGGCCGCACACCATGCTTCGGCTGAGCCAAATGGTTTGGCCGCCCTAGAAGCACCCCCCGAAAGTGTGGTCAATGTGATCCATGGTATCATCAAGCCAACGCGAGTATGGGAGCTCTGAGGGATAATAAAAAAAGCAGAACATATAAGGAAAGTCTTGTCTGTCCAGCCCGCGGTCAAATGGGTAGAACCAAGGAGAAAAATGTTCTCAGCTTCTCAAACAGGGATCTTGAGTGAATTCAAATGCTGCACAATGATGCGCTGGTGGTCACCCTTCGCGTCAGGGACTTTGACATTAAGCGCATTTTGATCGACTAAGGTAGCTTGGTCGAAATCATGTACTACGATGCCTTCAAGCAGCTCAAACTAAGAGATACAGATTTGGCTCCAGCAACTTCACCATTGGTTGGATTCAACTTGCAACCGGAGTGGCCCATGGAAAAGATAATCCTACCACTCAAAGCCGGATCCGTGGTCAAGTAGGTGGAGTTCTGGGTGTTAAAGGTGCCCTCCACATACAATATGATCCTAGGTAAGGGATGGCTTCATGCCATGCAGGCGGTGGCATCGACCTACTACCAAGTTATAAGGTTCCCCTCTACTACAGGGGTGATTGAAGAGATTTGGGGTGATTAGGTCATGGCCAAGCAGTGTTTCGTGGTCGTCAATGGGAGCCGAGCAGCTAAAGGCTTCGTGCAAATGATCGAGGGTCCGGAAGATCAAAGTGTCTTGGATGATGTAGGCATTAGGGCCGAAGAAAAGGCTGTTAAAGATTTGGTGGAGGTGTGGATCAGCGAAGACAATCCCGACAAGTTCTTTCTATTGGGATCCAGCCTGACCGCTCAAAAACGGCTGGAGATAGTGGAGTTCTTGGTGGCAAATATCGAAGTGTTTGCATGGACGCCTTACGACATGCCTGGCGTCGACCCAAACTTTATTTGCCACCAACTCAATGTTTTTCCAGATGCCCAGCCTGTCATTCAAAGAACGAGGAGATCAACCCTTCATCACGCCGAGGTAGTGGCAGAGGAGGTCAAAAACTTGTTCGAAGCGAGGGCAATCCAGGAAGTGCACTACCCTCGATGGGTTTCTAACACGATCGTAGTACCAAAGAAGAATGGAAAATGGCGAGTCTATGTCGACTACAAGACGGTCAACCAAGCTTGCCCCAAAGACAGTTTTCCTTTGCCCAGAATCGACCAGCTGGTGGACCTTACAGCCGGACATAACCGACTCAGTTTCTTGGACGCATACCGCGATTATCACCATATTGCCATGCATGAGCCTGATCGGGAGATTACCTTTTTCACAACACCGAGGGGATTGTTTTGCTACAAAGTCATGCCTTTTGGCTTGAAAAACGCCGGGGCGACCTTTTAGAGAATGGTGATCAAGATGTTCACCCCACTGCTCGGCTGCACGATGGAGGCTTAGATCGACGACATGGTGGTCAAAAGCAAACATGAGGCCGACCACTTGGTCGACCTGGTAGAGATGTTTGCCATTCTTAAACAACACAAGTTGCGTCTGAATACGTCCAAGTGTGCCTTCAGCGTGGGGTCAGGGAAATTCCTGGGCTTCCTGGTCACCAACTGCGGCATCGAAGCGGACCCCTCTCAAATCAAAGCCATATAGGAATTGAAGCAACCAAACTCGGCAAAAAACGTGCAACATCTTGCCGGTATGGTAGCCGCGCTTAATCAATTTATAAGCCGGTCATCAGATTGTTGCCGCCCTTTCTTCCGAGCCTTGAAGCCCAAGTTTCCATGGAACAAAGAATGTGACAGAGCCTTGGTGCTAAAGACATATCTATCTTCCGCTCCACTATTGGTCACGCCGAAGCACGGCAAAGAACTCTACCTTTATCTGGCTGTTTCTTAATATGCTGTTAGCGCAGTGCTCGTTCAGGCAAAAGGCACCCAACATCTACCGATCTTCTATTTAAGCAAAACCTTGCTCCTAGCGGAGTCGGGATACCTGCCGTTGGAAAAACTTGCTTTGGCTCTAATGATGGCCTCTAGGAAATTGGCACAGTACTTCTACGCTCACACAATCGTGGTGCTGATCGAGTTCCCTTTGAAAGCCTTATTTGAGCGGACAAATTTCTTCGGCCGAATTCTAAAATGGGCAGTCGAGTTGAGGCAATTCGACATCAAGTTTCAACCTCGAACTGCCATCAAAGCCCAAGCATTGGCCGACTTTGTTGCGGAATTCTCACTTGGAATTCACCCGGTTTGCCCGGTGGATCTTACCGACGCAACCGGGTTGAAAGGGGTAAGCACGGCGAAAGTTGCAGTAGTTAATGGCGACGCGGAAGTTGCGCGCCTGTCTGCACACCCATCACTTAAAGGTCTACTTCAGCCTAGCAATGCGACGTTGGATTTGGGAATGATAGGTTAACTTGTTGGCTCCAGAGCCGCATCACCAAGGGGGGATGAAGGCACGTTTGTTGCAATCGTCAACGGCGCGCTTGCAGCGGAAATAGCCGAGCAGTCGAGCAACCTTGATCGCTTAAACCTTCAAACATCCTAGGACCCCTCAGAATGCTAGAAACGTTTTATCGGCGAAATATGGAAACTTTTTGTTGATGGCGCTTCGAACAGACATGGAGCCAGGCTAGGCGTAGTTTTGATCTCGCCAGACAGACTAACCATCGAACATTCCATCATTTTCGGGTTTCCAGCATCAAACAACGAGGCCGAGTACGAAGCACTGTTAGCCGAACTAAAAACCGCGCTCCAATTGTGAGCATCCGAGCTAATGGTCTATAGTGACTCCTAACTCGTTGTAAACCAAGTATCTGGAGAATATGAAGCCAACGACGACAGAATGGCCAAATACCAAACTCTAGTGAGAGAACAGATCAAGAAGTTTCAAGCCATAAGAGTTCAGCAAATTGGCCGAGAAAATAACGGCCGGGCAGATGAGTTGCCTGGTTTAGCTTCCATATCTAACAAATCAACCCCCGGCCCTCTCTTGATTGAATTCCTCTCAAGGCCCAGCATTGAAGACTCACAGCAAATGGAAGTTCTATACGCCGAGCTAGGTCCTTCTTGGATGGACCCTATCATCATTTTCCTCAAGAAAAGGATCCTGCCGACCGATAAGAAAGAGGCACACAAAATCAGGGTGAAGTCTAAGTGGTTTTGGCTCTCTCCATCCGGCACTTTGTATAAGAAGTCATTCACCAGTCCATACCTCAAATGCGTTCACCTAAACAAAGTCGATGCTTTTCTTTATGAAATCCATGAAGGAATGTGTGAGAGCCACATCGGCGGGAGATCTTTAGCCTACTGTGCTATTTCGCAAGGCTACTGGTGGCCGTGCATACAGGCAGATGCACAGAAATATGTGAGAAAATGTGAGAAGTGCCAAAAGTTCGACCACCAAATTCATCAGCCGGCTAGAGAGCTCCTTCCTCTCACGAGTCCTTGGCCTTTTGCAATGTGGGGGCTTGACATAGTGGGACCACTCTGTAGACCGTCCGAACTCCACTCCGCGCGCGAGGGCACGAATTATGGTTCTACTACAGTTCGAACTCCTATCACGGTTCTGAATATAATCTCACAAAGTGCAATGTAAGACTGATAAATCACCAAAGAGTCCAAATCTGGCAAATCGTTTTGGAAAATCAATTTTAATAAAAAAAACGCCAAACATGGACTGCTTTACCAGATTTCAGAGTCGCCACCTAAATATTTTGTTTTGGAAAATTTAGGAAACCCTGTGTAGACGCGCTAGAACATCCCGGGACAATCCCGTTTTGTTCATTAGGCTCACTACAGTTCGGACTCAATGTCACAGTTCTTAATCTGATCTTGCAAAGTGCAATGCGAGATTGATAAATCACCAAATAGTCCAAATCCGGCAAATCGTTTTGAAAAACTGATTTTTAGAAAGAAGTGCCAAACATGGACTGCTTTGCCAGATACAGAGTCGCTACCTAAATATTTTATTTTTGGAAAATTTAGGAAACCCTGACTCATGCCTAAGGCCACGTGTCCGTCATCACCAAAGTTGCCTCGGCTCAGGAACTTGGGTACGAGAGGGGAAGGTCATGCAATGAGCATCCCCGCTTGCCCAATCAAAGATCGGCCTTTACTAACATGATATCTTGTTTTTGAAAACACATGTGCTCTTATTCCGGTTATTAACCTAGAATTACTATGTGATGTGCACAGCATACAAGTATAGACTGGATTGCCTAAGTTGGAACATCTTATGTTTGTTTTTTAAAGCGGTTTGCTACTCACAAGTAAGCTAAAATGCAGATTTTGCCACCCTCAAGTGGGCTTAGAAAAGATGGTGATTTGCCACTCTCAAATGGGCTTAAAACTCGCAATCAATGAATTCTTCCAATTCAAGTAATCCAACCTTCACCCACGGGCATTCGGGTAGTTATATCACATAAGTAGTTAGCCTCATGGCAAGCATGCTATCATGGCAGTCACTCACACATATGCAAGGATGCTAAAGCATAAACACTTACCGAGTACTTCGAGCCAAAACAAAAGCTATGTTAGAAATCAATGCATGATCCTAGCTATGTCAAGAATGCCTAATACAACACATACAAAATGCAACTAAGATAGACTCGACTATTCAAAAATGTCATGTGAAATGCAATTTGATACATGTATTCAAACAGGAATTGAAATACAATGCAGCTAGCATGATGCGCCGAGCCCGGTGCATGCAAGACAAATGAATGGATGCAAACATGCGAGCATAAGGATGCTAATTGAAACATGCCCTAAAACTAACCATCGTAAGCTAGTAAATAAAAGGGAGAAAGAAATGGGGGTTGGAAGACATGCATCACACACACGCACACTTATTTACAATCGTTGTGCCCTTTCAACGGAGGGTCCGAATGAATAATACAGAACCAACTAGCTAATCTAAGCTAATCTAGTTAAATTAGTTATTACACAACAGAATGAATAACAAGTTTCAGCTAATTATTACACAACTCTAACTAATTAACAAATTAACTAAGTTAGCAATTGAATAAGATGTAAACTATATGAAATAGGCTGCCTCAACTCTGCCTTGGATGATGAAGGATGCGTGCCCGGTCACCTCGTGCGAAAATCCATCGCGATGCTCCGATTTGCCTCTGTTTGCAACTGGTCTTAGAACACTGCAAAAAGCTCCAGAAGGTTGAAACTCCATCATGGGAATCTGTAGGAAGGCTGCCGAGCAGTTGATGGCATTAGAGACCACTTGCCGACCACTTTCTGTGCTAAAAACCAAAAAAAGTGGTCGGCGAAACACTTTATCTGGTCAGCCGACTAGTTTCTGCTGCCAGACTTCAGTTTGTTGCAACAGTGAGCAAGAAAGGGGCATGGCAAAGTATTTGCAACACATGTATGCACAACCACCCTCCCTCTCATTACATAAGCTGAAGGGGGTGTGGTTCTCGACCCTCGGGCCACCAATCACGCATCTCGATGCAGGATGGCCGAGGAGCCAAATTGCATAACTCAATATGAAATGAATGCATACACGAACACATAAAGCCTAAAACTCCATCATGTATAGTCAAGAGTGTCGGCGACCGAGAATTGAGGCATGTGTAGACACCCCATTTTTGACCGACCTTAAGACTCAGACGTCACCGATTGAGCGCTCGGTGATGTTGCATACTGTGCTCGTTCGGAAGCCTCAGAGTTGCGGCCGTGCGCCCTGCCTCCGGACTACCGAACTCTCTTCTGTGCCTTGTCTCGGTTTGCGAACCAAGCTCGATTTTTCTCTGTTTTCTTTCCTGAGGGGAGGGAGTGGTCCCGTAGACTATCTCTCAGTGGCCGTGGGCTACTTTTCGTGGCCGTAGGCCATTTTTCCCATTTCCGAGCCGGTTCGGTTTTGAGCCGTTAGGCCGTGCCTCGGTTGGGACCGCCCAACCATCTCTGATTTCTCGGTTTTTGGCATGCATCTCATTTACTCCCATTTAAGGGACCTGGGGCTCGAAACCCACTTGTGAACACCAATTAGGTGCCGTGACCCATTTCGGATCCCAACCGCGGTTTTGGCCCCGAGCATTCATTTTGCATCGATGTCTGTTCATTTTTGGTAGACACCTCTGTTTGGTCCTTCAGGGACCTTGGGGTCTCTGAGACCCACTTATGACCGAACACCACTTAGGTGCGGCGGCCCATTTCGGGATCTTGAACCGCGCGGTTTTGGCCTAGAGCATTCATTTTGCATCGATGTCTGTTCATTTTTGGCGGAACACCTCTGTTTGGTCCTTAGGGGACACTGGGGCTCGAAACCCACTTGTGCCGAACACCACTTAGATGCCGGCCCATTTTGGGACCGAACCAGCGGTTTAGGCCAGAGCATTCATTTTGCATCAATGTCTGTTCATTTTTGGCGAGACACCTCTGTTTGGTCCTTCCGAGGGACCTTTGGGGTCTCGAGACCCACTTTGACGAACACCACTTAGGTGCGTGACCTATTTTCGGGACCCCGCGGTTTTGGTCCCCGAGCTTTCGTTTTGCATTAGTTTTGTTCAATTTTGGCGGTACCTCTGTTTCATCATTCAGGAACAACTGCGGTCTCAGATGCTTCCGTGGCGAGCAAAATCTTTTTTGTTTGCCCTCATAATATCTAGATATTTAGGGAAAGATATTTCCACCCTTTTGGCCATAAAACCAGCGACTTCATTTGGTGGTGGAAGGTTAGAAAAACCCTTTGAGAGCTCCATATACCGGCTCCTCTCCTCCATTTTCCAAGCTTCAAACATCCAAGTTTGCTTCCATTCCTTCATCAACTCCAAGCTCTACCTCCACCATCTCCATTTCAGCAACAAAGGGAGCTTCTTCAAGGCCTAAGGATCAGCAAATTGAGGCTACAAGGCAGCAAAAGAATTGTCTTCAAGGGTAAGCATTCAAATCCCTTTTTCTTGCATAATCTTGAGTCAAATATTTACTTTATTTCCTTTTAGTTTTTGGCTTTGACACCTACTTCTTTTGTGCTCATTTTGAGCCCCTCTACAACATTTTAGAAGGGCTCAACTTCATTTGGTGTCTCCATGATAGACCTCTTTCAATATCCCTCCTTAGGCCATTAATTTGCATGCTTTGCTAGACTCATTTGGCTCCGGATTTTGGCCTTCATCAGGCCTAGACAAAGTCTTATTTTTGTATCCTTGTCATGTTTTGTTTAGGGTCTTAAGACATTTGGTGTATATTTTTGGTACTTCCTTTGAAATTCTTTCATTTTACCGTAAATTTGCATGCTTTGTTAGACTTGTTTAGCTACTTTTTTGAGCCTCCATCAGGCTTAGAGAGTGTCTTTTTTTGGTCTATTCTACACTTTTGTCAAGGGTCTTAAGTGGTTTGGTCATTGCTCATGATACCTCTCTTTATAGCCCCTTTTTGCATGCTATGTTTAGCATATATACATACTGATTTAGAGGTTGTCATCTCTTGCATTTGTGCATATTTTTGTTCCATCTTCAATGTTGTAGAACTGATTTTTTGGGTTTGAGCATTGTACATATCACTTGCTTTGTAATTCCCCTCTTTTACCGTATTTTTGCAAGCTTTTGTTTCCATACTTGTGAGCATTATTTGGCCTTGCTTTGTGCTAATAAAATGCTAGTTTAGGGGCTGCCTTGCCACTGTTTTGCATTCCATGTCCATATTCGTATGTTTAATAGGGTTTGTAGGCCATTTAAGGTGCATTTCATCGCATTTTGGGCATCGGTTGCAATTTTATCATAATTTGGGGGCTGTTTTTGCATTATCTTAGTTGCTGAATTTTGCATCTTCCTTATGCCATTTGCTACATCTCATTCGCATGTCATTTTGGTGCTTTAGAGCCTCGCCTCGGTTTGCGTGCCCGTGTGCATCATTTCGAGGCAATTTCTTTATCTATCCGACGGCCTATGTGAGTGTGGTTGAGGCCCTCTCATGTTGGCGTAAGCCCAATTTGCATTTTCATGCTTGTATGCCATTGCCTCGGTTTTGCGTGCGTGTGCACGCATTTTTGGCACTTCATTTATCGGCGGCCTATGTGAGTGTGGTTGAGGCCTCTCATGTTGGCGTAAGCCCAATTTGCATTTTCATGCTTGTATGCCATTGCCTCGGTTTGCGTGCAGTGCGCATTTCGAGGCACTTCATTTATCCGCGGCAGCTTATGTGAGTGCGGCTGAGGTCCTCTCATGTTGGCGTAAGCCCAATTTGCATTCCGTATGCCATTTCATTCCATTTTGTCATCGCCTCGGTTTGCGTGCCTGTGTGCACGCATTTCGAGGCACTTCGGTTTTATCCGATTTTCCATTTTGTCATCGCCTCGGTTTGCGTGCCTGTGTGTACGCATTTCGAGACACTTCGGTTTTATCCGATTTGCATTTTTATCATCGCCTCGGTTTGTGTGCTTGTGTGCACGCATTTCGAGGCACTTCGGTTGTATCCGATTTTCATTTTATCATCGCCTCGGTTTGCGTGCACGTGCACGCTTTTCGAGGCACCTTATTTTCATCTCATTTTCATCCGAATTGTGCATACTACGTTGTATCTTAGAGTGCATTCATGCATTACCTCAGTTTGCGTGCCCGTGTGCACGCATTTCGAGGTTACTCATTTTCATGGCATTGTGCATGCTATATCACATGTTAGCTGCATTTCATACATACCATGCATATTGCATCGTGTTCGGGATAGGCGTTAGCCCGGGCACGGGAAACGAGGTACATTTCGTACTCCGAGTGACGGAGTGTATCTCAATTCCCAAGTCACCGACACTCCGGATTACCTATGATGGAGTTAGGTTCTGTTGTAGAATTCATGTGCATTCATCTTATATTGAGTTGTGCAATCCGATTCCTCGGCCATCATGCATCGGTATGCGTGATTGGTGGCACGAGGATCGAGGCATGCATATATTTGTGAAAATACATTGCTATGCCCTTTTCCTGCTCTCTGTTACAGCAAAACTGAGGATCAAGAACTTTTGGTCCGTGGCGCATTTAATCATAAGCGAGAGGCTAATTGGGGCATCCCAGTGGATTTTCGCCCGAGGCAGTCCGGCACACACTATTCATCACAGCAAGGCAGCCCCTCCTAGCCTGCATGCCAGTTTACTGCTTTCTTAGTTAATTGTTAATTAATTAAGAATCTGTATTTATTCATTCGGACTGTATATTTCGGACTGTAATATTCTTTCATTTTCGGGTCTGTATTATTATTTATTCGGACCCTCTGCGCGAGGGCCAAACCTGTAATAAGGGTGTGTGAGTGCGATGTATGTCTTCCAACCTCCATTTCTTTCTCCCTTTTATTTACCTGCTTACGATGGTTAGATATAGGGCATATTTCAATTAGCATACTGATGTAATGACATGTTTGCATCATTCATCTGTTTTGCACGCACCAGGCTCGGCGCATCATACAAACTGCATCTGTATTTCAATTCCAAATTGAATACGTGCTAACTGTAGCATTTCATATACCATATTTAGAATAGCCGAGCTTGCTATAGTTGCATCTTTGCATGTGTTGCATTAGGCATTTCTGTATATTTAGGATCATGCATGATTTCTAATCAGTTTTCTGTTTTGGCTGGGAGTACTCGGTAAGTTTTATGCTTTAGCATTCTTGCATGCGTGTGAGTGTTGCCATGATAGCATGCTTGCCATGAGGCTATGTACTTATGTGATATAACTGCCTTGAATGCCTGTGGGTGGAGGTTGAGTTATTTGAATTGGGACAATTAAATCATTGTTGTTTTAAGCCCACTAGATAGTGGCAACATCCATTTTCTAAGCCCACTCGAGGGTGGCAAATCCGCATTTAGCCTACTGCGGGTAGCACCATCACACCATTTTCAAAGAAACAAACATGAAAGATTTTGTTCCAATTGAGCGGCCCGATCTATACTTGTTTCTTTGCGAGCATCACATAGTAACCTAGGCCAATAATCGGAATAAGAATGCACAAAGTTTTCAAAAGCAGATATCATGGTTAGTAGAGGCGGTCTTCGGCCGAAATGAGAATACTCCGCGATGATGTGACCTTCCCCAATCGTACCCAAGTTCGAGCCAACTTTGGTGATAGCGGACCGTGGCCTTTGGCCGAGTTAGGGTTTCCTAAATTTCCCATTTAAAAATATTTAGGTGGCGACTACATTATCGCAAAGCAGTCCATGTTTGGCACTTCTTTCAAAAAATCTGTTTTTCTCAAAAACGATTTGCCGGATTTGGACTCTTTGGTTCAAGATTTGGAACCGCGACAAAATCGAGTCCGAACTGTAGCGAGGTCCCTCGCGGGCGTTGTTACAGCATGTTTCATCACTTTGAGTATGAAACGTCTCTTGTTTCCCGTGTTTGGACTAACTCCTATTCCAAACACAATGCAACGAATAACATGGCATGGCATACACAATGCGGCTCAAGCATGCAAACATTTAATGCAATGAAACAAGCTTATGAACACAATGCAAGGGACAAGCATGAAAACATACAACTAACATACTAGCATACACAATGCTATGAACTACATGGCATACATAATGCTCATGACAACTAGTATACACAATGCACAATGGACTTAAACCAAAATGGATAGGCCTCAGCCATGTCCAAATCAGTGGCCATACATGCTAAGATAGAAACTCAAAATGCCATACAAACATGCATGCATATCGGCCCAAGCTTAAGGCTCAAAACACAACTCTCCAAAAGCATTGAAAGGATGAAACATGGGGTAGAATGGCATATGTTCCAGCACTAAAATAGCATGCAAAATGACTTGGAATCATGCTAACAACCTATGTAATGCATGTTGAAAGGCTCAAGCGTCAAAGCTAGTGAAGTGTATTACACTAGAGGCATGCAAGATAATGCTCAAATGGCCAAACTAACCCCAAAAAGACCCTATGTAGGCCAAAATAGTAGCAAAAATGAGATGGGATGATGTCTTGAAAGGCATGAAAATGAGGCTCATGCAATGGCTCACAAATAGGGTACAAAAGCATAACCCTCAAGAGCACTTAAAGAACGGAAAATATGAAAGTGTAACAGCCTTACATGCTCTGAAATATCATTCTCAATGATGCCAAAATATGCAAATACCTCAAGTTAAGCATGCAAGAGACCTCAAAACTCAAAGCTAGTCAAGGCTATTACACTACAAGCATGCATGACAAGCCTCATTCGACCAAGAAGCCTAAAAAAAGAGCTAAGACAGCCCAAAATAAGAACAAAATCATGCCAGAGCATAGCCAAAATATGCTAGGATAATGAGCCAAAACATCATGCATACAAAGCTAGTAAACAAGATTTACACTACAAGCATATGGAGCATGCAAGAGGCTACCAAACCAGCCAAAAATAGAGTTATGACATGTCAAATGATGGCAAAAAA
This sequence comes from Camellia lanceoleosa, assembly GCA_025200525.1. Taxonomy (NCBI): domain Eukaryota; kingdom Viridiplantae; phylum Streptophyta; class Magnoliopsida; order Ericales; family Theaceae; genus Camellia; species Camellia lanceoleosa. The sequence goes on from CM045772.1 coordinate 18,329,800, forward strand.
TCTACTGAAATGGAGCCAATACATGCTAGAAAGACATGCTACTTTGATGAGCCACAAATGGGAATACACTACACATACAAGAAGCAAACACAAGATGGCCAAACCAGCCATAGAAAGAGCTAAGGCAGGCCCTAAAGGTCATGAAAAAGTTCCTGAACCAAGTCTTGAAAGTATGAAGATGCATGCTCCTTTGATAGGCCAAAAATGCAAGCAAACAAAACAAGAAGAGAGGGGATCACCCCCCTCTGATTTGAGGCCTCAAAACTACATGCCTACTACTAAAAATCCATTGGATTTTAGTGGCTAGAAGGACAAGCAAGGACTAGCTCAAAGGCCTTAAACCATGGCACAAAACAAGGCCAAACAAGGCATGCAAGAGGGTAAAAGACCCTCAACACCCAAGAGGCCTTAAACAAACATCAAAAACACTTAAATACAAAACTTTTTCCAGTTGAAAGCAAGGCCTAAATAAGCATGCAAATGAGACCAAGAGAGCAACCAAAATAAAGCTTGAAAGGGAGAAAAGAGGTTACCCTTGAAGCACTGCAAAACCAGCAGATTTCTTAGCCAAGAATTAGCTTATTTAACCTCCAAAAATGTCCTCCAAGAACCTCAGTTCAATGATGGGGGTGTATGGTTAAGGGTTGTGGTGCAAAAGTGAAGTACAACACACTCTTTAGGCACCAAATATAGAGATATAGAGAGATATATGCTTATGCCTTAGGAAAATTTCAGCACCTCTACTATGGAGAGGGAGAGCCTCTTTTATAGAAAAACAAAGGTTCAAGCTTCTTGGAGAAGCTAAAACTTGGATGCAATCCCTCCATACACGTATATAGAGGATACAGTTTGTGCCCTCCAGCTGGCACAGCTGGCATCCACACAGTCTGCCAAAACAGGGGGAGAGTTGCCGACTACTTAAAGTAGTCGGCCTGGTACTTGCAGTGGTCGGCCGGCCACTTCAAGTGGTCTCCCAAGAAAAAAAGTGGTCGGCAGGGGGAATTGGTGGTCTCCACACTGAAAACAAGCCAATGGTGGGGTGGGAGACCAGAAAAGGTGGCCCAAAGACCAAGAAAACCAGTTTCCCGACCAAAAAATCAGCTGGCGAGAAGGAAAATGGTCTCAAAGGGGAAAAACTGGTCTCCCACCCTTGGATCACCTTCCAAGCAAGAAAAACAAGGTTTTTACCAAAAACAAACCAACACGGATGCAAAGCGAGAGTTCGGGAGGCAAAGCACGCAGCCGGGAGCCTCGAAACCCAGCTATTGAGCACCAAAAGTGGTATACGACCACAAAAGCGGTCTCCCGAACCATAGTGCCCTTCTAGATAGAGGAAACAAGGTGTAGTTCAAAAACTACGCCAAACGGAGAATGTTAAGCGGTCCCGAGACAAGGCGCACGGCCGAAGGCTCCGAAAATCGAAAACTAATCTCCAAACGAGAAAAAGTGGTCTATGACCACGAAAAGTGGTCTACGACCACAAAGAGATGGTCTACAAGACCTCTCCCTTCCTCCGGGAAGAGAAAACAAGGTTCGGTCCATAAACCGAGCCAAACTGCAAAGAGTTCGGAGACCTGGAGGCAAGGCTCTCAGCCAAAACTCCGAAGCTCGAAACGAACACAACATGCACTATCACCGAGTGCTCGATCGATGACGTATGAGTCTTAAGGTCGGTCCAAAATAGGGTGTCTATATCCTGACTCGTGCCTAAGGCCACGTGTCCGTCATCACCAAAGTTGCCTCGGCTCGGGAACTTGGGTACGAGAGGGGAAGGTCTTGAAATGAGCACCCCCGCTCACCCAATCAAAGGATCGGCCTCTACTAACATGATATGTTGTTTTTGTAAACACATATGTTCTTATTCTGGTTTATTAGCTAGCTTACTATGTGATGTGCACATCATACAAGTATAGACTCAATCACTCAAGTTGGAACAAAACATCTCATGTTTGTTTTTTGAAAATGGTTTGAAGTTGTTACTCACAAGTAGGCTAAGTCGCGGATTTGCCACCCTCAAGTGGGTTTAGAAAACATGATTTTGCCACTTCACAAAGTGGGCTTAAAACGTACATTTTGATGAATTGTTCTAATTCAAGTAATGAAGCCTTCATCCACAGGCATTTATGCAGTTAAACACTTAAGAAATTAGCCTCATGGCAAGCATGCTATCATGGTGGTCACTTACACACATGCAAGGATGCTAAAGCATAAACACTTACAGTGTACTCCGAGCTAAAAAAGAAGCTAGTTAGTAATCAATGCATGACCCTAACTATACAAAATGCCTAATGCAACACATGCAATAATGCAAATAAATAGGCTCGGCTATCTAAGATGGCATATGAATGCAACAATTTGATACATGTATTCAAATAGGAATTGAAATACAATGTAGTTTGAATGATGCTCTGAGCCCGGTGCGTGCAAGACGAATGAATGATGCATGCATGCAAACATAAGGATGCTAATTGAAACATGCCCTAAAACTAACCATCAAAAGCTGGTAAACAAAGGGAGAAAGGCGTGGGGTTAGAAGACATGCATCACACACACACACACACACACACACACACACACACACACACACACACTTATTACAACAGTTGCCCTTTCGACGGAGGGTCCAAAAAATAAGCTAAGCTAATCTACACTGAGCTACTTATTACAAGTAAACTAATTAACTAATCCTAGTTAATTAATTATTACAACACAAATTGAAACAAATAGCTATGCTAAGCTCATTAGAATATTACAAAACAAATCAAATGACTAGTTTACATGAACTAATCATAAGTAATGAAATGGCCTCGCGGGCAAGGAAGAGATGTATGCTCGGTCGGCTTCGCTCGGAAATCCACTACCGTGTCTCATGATGCCTCTGTTTGCACTCTTTTGGACTTCTGAAAATTGTGCCAACTTCCAAGATGCTTCTGATCCACTTTAGGAACATGCTGAGGGGTGGTCAGCCAAGAGGGATGGCCATCAGCCAAAGTTAATGGCTATCGGCCAATTCTGATGGCTGGTCGGCAGCCTTGGTGGCCGATCGGCAACTTTAATGGCCAGTCGGCCACTGATTCCTGCAATTTCTCCTTTTGCTACAACAAAGCACAAACAGAGGCAGAGTAGTGTATTTGCAAGGAAATATGTGTGCAACCACACTCCTTATCATGTCTCAAGCTCAAAGGAGTGTAGTGCTTGACTCTCGAGCCACTAATCACGCATCTCGATGCATGATGGCCAAAGGGGCAAGCTTGCTATAGCGATCCCGGTTTCTCTTCCTTTGATTGTTGTATTTCGGACTTAGGTTCCGTGGAGTTGGTGACTGTATATCTTGTTGGTATCCTTTAATTCCGTGTGTTTGAGTTTTAGGATGTGTTGGGCATGTTTCGAACAGGTTGGTTGAGCTTTAGTCCTATTCCTTGTTGCCCAGAATTTTGGTGGTACGCTCAAGCGGGCCTCTTTGCACTTGAGCGGATTCTGATTTTTGGTTATTCGCTCGAGCGGGTCTTCTTGCGCTCTAGCGGGGTTTACACACTCCCAGTATCTCGTGCCTCTGCAAAACTTCTGCAGGTGGATTTTTCACGCTCGAGCAGATTTTCTTACGCTGGAGCGGGTCGCGCTGGAGCGGGTATCTTGGCGCTCGAGCGGGTAGTTCATTGTCTGTAAAAGTACTGGAAGGGGGAAATCTACGCTCGAGCGGCTTTTCCTTTGCGCTCGAGCGGGTGGGTTTTACAGTTGTGTCTTGGCACTCGAGCGGATATCCTTGCGCTCGAGCGGGTGTGTTTTACAGTTGTGTCTTGGCACTCGAGCGGATATCCTTGCGCTCGAGCGGGTCCAATTTTTGTGCTTGATGCTCGAGCGTCCTATTCTCCGCTCGAGCAGGTCATATGTATATCAGTTGGCAGCTGGGCATTTTTGAATCACTTTTCAACTTCCACTTTCTCTCTTACTTTTCTGAAAAGTCATTTTTGAGAGCTTCTCTCACTACTTTCTCCCTTCTCTCTAGGGTTTGATCTAGCTAAAGTGATTCACTCCCTTGGTGTCTTTGTAAAAAGTGTGTTGATCGTTAAGGGCTACATTTTGATCCAAAAAGTTTGGAAGTTGGAGCACGTTGGGTTTTGGTCTTCATCTCCGTTTGAGCTCTAACTTCTAGGTAGGGATATCCTACTCCATCTTATGAGCTTTGTCTTTAAATTTGGCATTTTGATATGTTGGGGGTTGTTGGGAAATTTTGAGAAAGTTTGGAGTCCTTGTGTAATTTTCAAAAGAGGGGCTTTCAAGCTTAAAACTCATATGGATGTAATGTGTTGGAAAATGGAATTATATGTTGGATCATTGATGAAAACGGAACCTTAGGGTTGTTATGTGAATTATGGGATAATGCCCTAATTAGTTTGGTAAAATTAATTTGTATAATTAATTTTGTATAATTAATTTTGAGTTATGAGAAATTGAATTGAGAATATTGGAATTGGCGAATTATGGGATTGAAGGGTGTAGTTGGATTAATTTATCGCTCACCTAGACAAAATGTTGATATTTTATCCGTTTGGTGCATTTACTGCTTTACATTTTAGAAATAACTGCTTTGAGCTATCGGTGGAGGATAGTCTTGATTGTTGTAGACAATGCATGATGATTAGGCGAACTAAAACTAATCAATTGAGTATACTATAGAATATAGTGATTGGTATAATACATCGAAATTGTATATTGATTGAGTGAACATGTATATGATAATTGTTTATGTACATTGTGTTATGTGGGAGGAGATAGGAGATGTACTCCACGGTTTAGGGGAAGATAGGGGATGGACCTCTAAACCGAATTTTGTTTGACATTGATACAACACTAAAATGTGTATCATTTGTGAAGTATGGAAGTGTTTTTACATGTTATTGATACAACACTAAAATGTGTATCACTTGTGAAGTATGGAAATGATTTTGTCTGAGATTGTTACAGCACCAAAATGTGTGTCTATTATGATGTAAGAAATGTTTAACATGTGTTGTTATCCCAGTTGAATTGGAAATATTGTTAATAAGAGATGTAATCTTCGTCAGATTATCTGGCCAGGTTCTGAGCCACGTTTTGAATTGAAATATAACATGGACATGACTGTCCTGAAACTATAATATGATATAAGTTGGAATATATGTGTGGACCATCTATCGAATGCTATTATTTTAGTCATTGTTTATAGTTGGTTTAGTATATTTCTACTGGGCTGTGGCTCACCCTATATGGGACATCATTTTCAGGTTCAGGTACTATGCCGCCTCCGAGATCTTAGCATGGATTGTTGTGGGAGTTAAAGACTCTTTTTGTTAATTTTTGTTGTATTACATGTATATCATGCCAAGGGCTTCCTTTGTGTAGAGTTAGTACTCTCTTCTTTTGTAACCAAGTGTTGACTTGGAAAGTTGTAAGCCTATTGGGCATTTACTTTTGTCGTCAACATGTAATACTTTTTGTAAGAATACTCTGACGATATTAATTTGAGATCCATTTTCTTTATCGTGATTGTATGATATTATAGGTTTATTTTGAGGGCGTCACACTTGCACAATGTTGATAAATGAACAAATAACACATAGGACTCGATGAACCTCCACCTTATCATGCATGATCAAAGGTGTTCATGACCTAAGGAATGATGCATGTTTCATCACTTTGAGTATGAAACGTCCCTCGTTTCTCGTGTTTGGATTAACCTCTAATCCAAACGCAATGCAATGCAACAACATCCTAGACACAATGCAATGCAACAACATGCAAACAACATGCTATCTACCAATGCTAATGGCATGCACATGATTCTATCATGTGAATAATGCATGCATGGCATGTTTGAAGACTAAATCATCAAAGCAAGTAAAGAGCATCGTTCAAGAGGCATGCAACACAATGCTTAATGGACTTAAACCACATATGGACAGACCTAAGAGGGTCGAAAACAGTGGCCAACACACCAAAACTAAGGCACAAAAGGGCCAAGAACACATGCTCATGTGATGGCTCATCAACTAGGCATAAGGGTTAACTCTTAAAAGCACTTAAAGAGTGAAAAACATAGAAGTGTGACAACACTATATGCTTTGAAATATCATTCCAAATTATGCTAAAACATGCAACTACCACAAATGAGGCATGCTAGGAGACTTAAAGCTTAAGACTAGCAAAGGTACTTGCACCATAGCCATATCAAGCAAGCCCCAAAGGGCCAAGATGACTCAGAACAGTCCCAAGGCATGTCAAAACAATGCCAAAATATGCATGGAATGAAGCCAAAACAAGTTAGCATGGTAAGCCAAAACACCAAGCATGCAAGGGGCAATGAGCACGGTTACACTACAAGTGTAAGTAGCAAATGAAGGATGCTCTAACCAACCAAAAACAGAGATATATCATGGAAAAATAACACCAAAAACAAACTGAAATGACATCCTAAAAGCTTAGGCAAGATGGCATACATATTGGCTCATGTTTAAGGCATAAAGCATAACTTTCCAAAAGCATTGAAAGAGTGACACATGTGAGTGTATGACAATGAAACATACTCTGAAATCATATATCAAATGATGCTAGATCATGCAAATAGCCAAAGCAATGTATGCCAGTGAACTCAAAACACAAAGCTAGTGGGCAAGATTGAACTACGGCTATACAAAGCAAGGTCCAAATGATCAAGGCCACCCGAAATAGAGCTAAGGCATGCCAAAAAAAGACCAAAAACTTGCTGAGATAGAATCAAAATAGGCTAGCATGATGGATCAAAACATTGAGCACACAAGGCTTAGTGGCAAGATTACACTACAAGTGTAAAAAAGCATGCATGAGGTAACCAAACCAAGCCAAAACAGAGTTATATCATGTTAAAATAAGGCCTAAAACATGCTAAGATAGAGCCTCAAGGAGGTAGAAAAACATGCTACTTTGATGAGCCATCAACACAAGCAAACAAGATACAAAAGAGGGGGACCACCCCCACCTATTTGGAGCCTCAAAACACACTTTCCACCACTGAAATTCCTCTGGAATTTAGTGGTTAAAAGGCCAAGAGAAGGTGATCTCAAAGGCCTAAAGAGATGATACAAAACAAAGCAAAATAAGGCACAAAAGGGGGTAGACCACCCCCAACACCAAAAAGGCCTTAAACAAACATTTCAAATACTTGAAAATTAAGCTTTTTATAGTTGAAAGCTAAGCCAAAAGAAGCATACAAAGATGGTAAGTACTCAAGCAAAACAAAGCTTAAAAGAGGATATAGGACTCACCCTTGAAGAACAACAAAACCAGCAGCTTTTCTGAGCCAAAACCAACCTTAGGATGCTAAAACAAGTCCTATGGAATCTCAGCTCCAAGGTCAAGAGGTTTGGCCAAGAGGTTGTAGGCAAAATGTGTGAAGAACACTCACTTTCAAGCAATAGAAAGAGAGAGAGAGAGAGTTCTTGAGAGAGATATATTTGATCTAATGCAAATTTTCAGAACCTCTGGAAAGGGAGAGGGACCTCCCCTCTTATAGAAATCCAAGTCTCAAGCTTGTTCAACAAGCTAGAGGCTTGGTGCAATCCCTCCATACACGTATATGGAGGATGAATTATATGCTCATCAGCTGGCACAACTGGCAAAGAAATGTCTGAAAAATCAAATAAAAAGGCCTTGGCTAACAAACATGGCCAACTGGCCATTAAAGGTGTTGACCGGCCATCAAAGGTGCTGACCGGCCAACACTGATGGCCGATGGAAAGAGTTCATGACCGATGGGCAGGGGGCCTGGCCGATGGGTTGGAAGGCTGGCCAAAGGGCCACCCCCTTCCCTCAGAAACAAAACCACAAGCATGTAAACGTCCCCGAACGCATCCCGGGGAGGGAGTGCGAGTCCCCCCCGTTCCGGTTCGATATTGGGTCACTACAGTTCAAAGGACTCAAAAATGTCACGGTTCTGAATCTGAACCAAAGAGTCCAAATCTGGCAAATCGTTTTGAGAAAAACAGATTTTTGAAAAGAAGTGCCAAACATGGACTGCTTTGCCAGATACAGAGTCGCCACCTAAATATTTTATTTTTGGGGAAATTTAGAAAACCCTGACTCGATGCTAAAGGCCACGTGTCCGTCATCACCAAAGTTGCCTCGGCTCGGGAACTTGGGTATGATCGGGGAAGGTCAGCTATGAGCACCCCCTCTCGCCCAGTCTGAAGACCGACCTCTACTAACCGTGATATCAAGTTTTGAAAACATTATATGTTCTTATTCCAGTTATTAGCCTAGAATTACTATGTTATGCGCACAGCAAACAAGTATAGACCAAATCGCCTAAGTTGGAACAAAACATTTTATGTTTATTTTAAAAATGGTTTGCTACTCGCAAGTAGAATAAAATGCAGGTTTTGCCACCCTTTAGGTGGTCTTTTAGAAAAAGATGGTTTTGCCACTATCTAGTGGGCTTAAAACTCACAGTTTTAATGCATTGTCCCAATTTAGGTAATTCAACCTCCATCCACAGGCATTCAAGCAGTTATATCACATAAGCAGCTAGCTTCATGGTAATCATGCTGTTACAGCAACACTCACACGCATGCGAGGATGCTAAAGCATAAAAAACTCACCTAGTACTCCAAGCCAAAACAGAAGCTTATTAGAAATCCATGCATGGACCTAAGCATACTGAAATGTCTAATGCAACACATGCAAAGATGTAATCTAGGCAGGCTCGGCTATCCTAGACATGACATGTGAAATGCTACAACTATCACGTATCCAATTGGAATTGAAAGTACAATGCAGTTTGTATGATATACCGAGCCTAGTACATGTAAACAAATGCATGGATGTACGCATGCATTGCATAAGGTATGCTAATTTTAAATATGCCCTAATCTACCATCATAAGTAGGTAAATAAAAGGGAAGAAAGAAATGGGAGTTGGAAGACATACACACACTCACCCATGCTTATTACAATTATGTCCTCACACGGAGGGACCAAAAGAATATACAGTCTCAAATAGTATAGTCCAAATAGAGAATAAATTAATTATTACAAAAATTTCTAATTATCAAATTAAATTCAGTATATAACAAAAAAGAGAGGGGCCTCAGCCCTGCCTCGGGATGCGCGAATGATGCATGCTCGAATCCGACTCACCCAGAAACCCGCATCATGACACTGCTGCCTCTGTTCTTACTGCCATGTCTCTCCAAAAATTGCCAAAGTCCCAGAACACATTCCTTGCATGCTGCTGTACACCACCGGCTGGATGGAATGGCCACCGGCCATGTAAAATGACCACCGGCTGCTTGAGAGGTTATCGGCTACCCATAAAGTGCCGGTCGGCACTCTATACTGCCGGTCGGCACAAAATTCCTGCAGAGGACAGTTTGACAGCAACAGCAGGCAGACAGTGCATGATATGGATTTTAGAGCAAATGTAAGCATGGTCAATGCTCCCTATCATGTATGGGACTCAAGGAAGCATGACCCTTGGTTCTTGGGCCATCAATTATGCAACTTGGTGCATGATAGCCTAAGGAACCAAGATTGCATTTTAATGTAAAAATGCATGCAAACACACAAATGAAACCAAGACCTTATCATGTGTTGGTCAAGGGCCTTGGGGACCAAGAGTTGAAACAAGTTGCACCACTTGTAGTGTGAACTTCCCTCAACCCTTATGCTTGGTTTGACAACCCCAAACCAAGCCATAAAATGCATGTATGCAACATAGCTCAAATGATGCAACATGGGAATTAGGATGCAAGCACACCAAATGTCATGCAACTACCATGTTAAGCATGCAAAATGCTAGAGTATACAAGATGCAAATGTCATGCAAACATGGACCAATCAAGCAATAAGACCAACATACTACAACACTTAATGAATCAATTAAGCAATAGACATGAAGCAAACATGTGATGGTGGACTAGACCACAATGGGGCATCCCTCAAACCAACCCAAAACAGTGGCAAAACATGCCTAAAATGGTGACCAATTACCTATGCAAACATGCAAGTCAAAGGGCCTAAGGTTAAGGCACAAAGGGAGCACTCCTTGTACCATTAACATGGTCACTCAGGGCATATATTGGACCACCAAAAACAGATTTTAACAAATGAAATGAGCCCCCAAAACCCAACAACAAGGCAGCCCAAATGCTCTAAACATACAAGCATGCACAATGCTCACTTTAAAGCATAAGAGACCAACATTTCAAAAGATGGGAGAGATGATACATGGAGGCATATAAGCATGGCATAAGGACTGAGATAGCATATTAGATGATTCCAAATCACTAAAATAGCCTAACCAAATGCATGCTAAGAACTCACATCTTAAGACTAACAAGCCTTAATGCAAAACAACTTTGTCAAACATACCAAACATGGTAAAATCAGTGGCCTACAGGCTCTAGACATGGCAAAATGATGCTAATATCTTCATGAAGTGAGGCTCATACATGCAAGAAACATAGCCTAAACTCATGGCTCATTTCTAGGCAAACTAGAGCATTACAAAGCAAGTATAAGAAGCATGCTAAGGACCACAAAACCAACCAAAAAAAGAGATAATATATGATCCAAAACACCCAAATAAGCTCTGAAATGAAGGCATATAAGGCTAAAAATGCATACTACTATGTGAGCCAAAGTAAAGACCAAAGAGGGACAAAAGGGAGGGGGGGTCCCTCCCCTATTTACGACTCCAAAATACCTCCCTTACCACTGAAAACCCACTGGTTTTCAGTGGTGAGAAGACCAAAAACACCAAGTTAAACAAGGCTTCAAGAAAATGAGCTAAAATAGCCAAAACAAAGCCTAAGAGGGTGAGTTTGTGCTCAAACCCCCAAGTGACCTTAATGAAGGTTCTAAAGTAAGAAAATATAAGACTTTTTTATGTTGAACACAAAGCCAAAAACACAAAGCAAGACAGGTAGAAAGCTAGTGCAAGTTTGGGGAAACTAAAGCAACATGCTTACCCTTGAAGACTCCTTAAAGAACCAGTGGTCCAGCCCTCCTCTAATGATCAAAACCAGTCCAAAATCACAACAAACAACCCTCCAAGTCCCTCAATCTCGGAGCTAGGTGTAATAGTGTGTGTAATGGTGCGAAAGTAAGGTAAAACACACTATTTAGGCCAAGAAACACACACAATGGATGAGGGAAGGGAAGATATCGATATAGATAGATATATATATCAGAGATATATAGATATAAGCTCTGGTTTTGTGTTGGAAAATGGCTAACCTCCAACAAATGGAGAGAAGGGTTGCTTATATAGGCCAAGGCAAGCCTAAGACTTAGTGGCTAAGTAAAAGGAAAAGGGTTCAAGGGGTGCAAAGGGATCTTGGCTTCTTGGAGAAGCCAAGACAGCTGGCCAAGCTTCTTCAAGAAGCTTTGGCCAAAGGGTCAAGCTTCTAGAAGCTTAGAGGGTTCAAGGGTGCAAAGGGTGCAAAATGGTCACACCTGTGCACGGGGGAGTGTGATGGTGCATTCTAGCTGGCACAACTGGCATGCACCATGTCCCAGGGGTTCAAAGGGTGCATGCCGGCTGGCCAAAACAGTCACCAGTGCAAAAAAGTGCCGGTCGGCAACATACAGTGCCGACCGGTCAAAGTGTTTGAGAAAACAGTGCCGATGGCCAAAAGGGAGTGCCGATGTGGTGTGGGGGCGGCGGTGGAAGCCGGGGATGGCTAACAAGCCTCCCCTTACCCTCAAATGCAAAAACACACAAGTCTTGGTGTAAAACCAAGCACAGAACAAGCCGGTTGAGAGGTCTTGAGGCACGACGCGCAGCCGAGACCTCCGGGAACTCAAAACGAACACAAACATGGATAATCACCGAGCATTCCAACGGTGACGTCCAAGTCTTGAGGACGGTCAAAAATGGGGTGTCTACAAAGCCCTTGGTCCACAACCAAGCACAAAACAGACAAGTTGAGAGGCTCCAAGGCAAAGCGCACAGTTGAGACCTTCAGAAACTCAAAACGAACACGAGCATGGATGATCATCGAGTGTTCAAACGATGACGTCTAAGTCTTGAGGACGGTCAAAAATGGGGTGTCTACACACTCCCAACCGCGTCGGGCAATCACAAGTTCACTATAACGGCGATAGACTACTTCACCAAGTGGGTTGAAGCCGAGCCTTGGCGACAATTAAAGAAAATGATGTGAAGAAATTTGTTTGGCAGAATGTGGTAACCCAGTTTGGAGTCCCCAAGGCTTTGATCTCCGACAATGGCACTCAATTTGATGGATAGTTGTTCAGAGGATTTGTGAGGAACTAAAAATAGAATTTTATAATTCCACTTCGGCCTATCCTCAGTCCAACGGCCAAGCCGAAGCATCAAACAAGACCATTTTAGATGTGCTGAAGAAAATATTAGAGAAAGCCAAAGGAAAGTGGGCCGATGAACTCCCAAATGTTCTCTAGGCTTACCGAACAACACCAAGATGCTCAATCGGGGAGACACTGTTCACCTTGGCATATGGTATGGTGGCAATCATCCCATTGGAGATCGGTATGCCCACCGTCCGCAACAAAAATTTTACGCTCGACTTGAACGTCGAAACCATTTCCTTAGAATTGGACCTAGCAGAAGAGCGCCGAGAAATGGCCCCAATCCATGTCGCAACATATCAACAAGAACTATCCTGGAAGTATAACAAAACGGTTCACCCCAGACCGTTCAAAATTGGGGATTGGGTCTTAAGGAAGGTGATAGGCAACACCCTGGTGCCGAGCGAAGGAAAACTAAGGTCAAACTGGGAAGGGCCTTACAAGATCACCAGTCTGGCGGGCAAATGGACATACCATCTGGAAGACTTTGATGGCAAAGTTATACCACGGCCATGGAACGTAGCCAATCTAAAGTTGTTTTATTTTTAGTTTCCATCTTTCAATGTAATTTTTTGTAAATGGCAAGCATTCCCCTCGATTTACCAATGTAATTCTTCTTGTCACCTTGTAAATTCATGAACGTAATAGCAAAGAGTTATCATACATAACCAATTTGTCGTGATTAGCGGATTGTGCAATGAACAAAGGGCAATTACCCCCAGCTGAAATGATTTTGCTTGGTCAATTGAGTTGGTGAATTGTTCAACTCCAAGATTGAAGTCGAGATGATTTTGCTCGGTCAATTGAGTTGGTGAATTGTTCAACTCTAAGATTGAAGCCGAAATGATTTTGCTCGACCAATAGAGTTGATGAAGTGTTCAACTCTGTTCTTATAACCGAGATAATTTTGTTTAGTCAATTGAGTTGGTGAATTGTTCGACTCCAAGATTTTAGCCGAGATAATTTTTGCTTGGCCATCGGAGTTGATGAAGTGTTCAACTCCATTCTTTTACCCGAGATGATTTTGCTCGGCCAATTGAGTTGATGAATTGTTCAACTCCAAGATTTTAGCCGAGATGATTTTGCTCAGCCAATAGAGTTGATGAATTGTTCAACTCTGTTCTTTTACCCGAGATGATTTTGTTCGGCCAATTGAGTTGATGAATTGTTCAACTCTAAGATTTTAGCCGAGATGATTTTGCTCAGCCAATAGAGTTGGTGAATTGTTCAACTTTGTTCTTTTACCCGAGATGATTTTACTCAGCCAATAGAGTTGATGAACTACTTAACTCTACGGTTTTAGCCAAGATGATTTTGCTCGGCCAATAGAGTTGATGAATTGTTTAACTTTGTTCTTTTACCCAAGATGATTTTACTCGGCCAACAAAGTTGATGAACTGCTCAACTCTGTGGTTTTAGCCGAGATACTTTTTGCTCGGCCAATAGAGTTGATGAAGTGTTCAACTCTGTTCTTTTAACCGAGATGATTTTGCTCGGTCAATTGAGTTGGTGAATTGTTCAACTCCAATATTTTAGTCGAGATACTTTTTGCTCGGCCACCGGAGTTTATGAAATATTCAACTCTGTTCTTTTAACCGAGATGATTTAGCTCGGTCAATTGAGTTGAATTATTTAACTATAGTGTTTTAGTCGAGATGCACTTGTTTGGTCACAAGTCAAAAAGTCATTTTCACTGGACAAGACTGGATGTTATATTCCACTTTTTTAAGACCGAGATGATTTCCCCAGTTCAATTAGTGGGTACTTTGTCCAGCACGTATTGCACGGTTGCAAGGATGACACATAACATACATTACAAAAATATTTGAGATAAGTTGCTAAAATATTTCATTAATTGAAAATTTAAGTACATAAAGAGGGGCTTATAACCCAGTTACAAAAAGTTCAAATAAAAAAGATAGGGCATTAATGGCTACGCTAAGGGGGAGAGGTCGGCAAACTCGTCTTCGACCCCCTCTATCGCGGCTTCTAGGTTGACCATGACAGCTTTTTCTTTATCACTAGGCTTCTTCTGATCGACCTCATCCTCAGCCTCTTCTTCGGCCTCCTCTTACAAAGAGTTGAAGACTTCATTGGCATAGGGTATTAAATAAACCTGCAGGAAGGCGGGAGGAGGAGAGGTGAACACCTCAGTCGCAAATCCTTGGCCAAGTTTTTCACAAGCAGCCTTCCAACCGAACTTGAAGTAGATGTCCTTGGTAGCTTCAACTTGTTTGATATAGTTGTCTTTGGCCTCCTTGAAACCGAGATTGTTAGCCTCGTCTACGACGTTTTGCCTCGCTTTCTTTTCAGCTTCTAGCTTGGCCTTCAGAACGTCCCTCTCTTGTTCGGCCCTGGCAAGCTGGCTAATAAGTCTGGCATTGTCATTATTGGCGATCTCAAGGGAGGCCTTAGCTCGGCCAAGCTCAGCCGAGATGTTTTTTCCAGCGTTGTTCAGCTTGGTGACTTTGTGGCGCAAATTGACAATACGGTCCATGACCAAATGTTGTTTTGGATGGCCTGCAAGCAGTAGGAAAGAGGCTAGCCCGAGCAAAAAGATGAACTTAGTAGGGACTTGATGAAATTCTGAATCGTACCCTAGTCATGGACTTGACTGCTGATTTCACGTGCCGGGTATCAAGAACATGATCACTCCTAGTCACATCGCTCGGCAGCAGCAATACCTTTGATAAGTCGAAGGCCAAGAGGTGCTCCTTGTCCCCCTTGACAGACACGGTGGCCAGGATCTCTTTGCCCTGGTGTTTGAACTCCGGCTTCCACGGAGGAATAGGCTCGGCTTCCTACACTGTTTGCTCAGCGCTTAGCTCGGCCATAAGCTCAGCTGACCGGGCGCGTTTGCCAGGGCGACGAGACTCAACAGGTGGGACAGCCGTGGAGGCCATGGCAATCATGGTCCTTGAACTTTGACCGACGGATGGAGTTGGAAGAACGCTCGGTAGCTCAGTCGAAGTAACGGTGATTAGGTTCTTGATCTAGCTCCTTTTTGCCAGCTCTTATTCCTCAGTTAATCGTATTAGTGGGATGTCTAGTAGAGTTAGATCAGGCAGAAGAGAAGGAGCCTGGAGAAAGTCTGTCATCTTACTCCTACGGGGAGCTGTGTAACGATAAATGGGGACGTAACCGAGGAGATCGTGGCAATCTCGGTGCCAGTATCTCAGCGCGGCTCTGATCGCCTCTTCGTTGGGATACTG
Source organism: Camellia lanceoleosa (assembly GCA_025200525.1). NCBI lineage: Eukaryota > Viridiplantae > Streptophyta > Magnoliopsida > Ericales > Theaceae > Camellia > Camellia lanceoleosa. The sequence continues at coordinate 18,345,357 of CM045772.1, forward strand.
ATAGTTGGCTTGTAATTCTTTGATAATTACAAAAATGAAGTAATTAGTTCGGCACAAACAATATTGACAAAATAAATCGGTCAGGAAGATGGGCTTACAAGAAGAATCGAAGTTCTTGCTGATGTACCAACCGGGCACGTCAGTTGTTTCATAATTACCGGACACCCAGAAGAAATCATCATCATGCATATCTTTGTCCGGCGTGCCGGTCACTAATCGTTCTCTGCCTGATCTTATTTTTAAATAATAGTTGAAACCATCTTTAGTTCGACCAAGTGTGTATTGACGCAAGATCTCGGCCAGGCCCAAGTTTAAACCAAGCCGGTGGTTCAGCTCGGCCACGCCATTTATGATCGTGAATGTGTTAGTGGACATTTGTGTTAGAGCAAGCCCGGTGCGTCTCAGAAACTCGCAGATCAAGGGTTGCACAGGGAAGCACAACCCTCCTTCAACTATGCTTGGCAAGGTGAAGCGGCATGACTCCAGCCTACCCCATGGGTTTATACCCTTCTCACTAAGCTCCAGATGCACGTCACCCGGAATGCCATACTCTTCTCGGAACGCGGCCATCGCACCAGGCGTATTAATAAGGAAGCGGTAGCGCCCCATTAGAAGGCCGGCTTGTTCAACACGGCAATGTTATGTTTGCAATAGTTTGTACGGTGGCTGCTTGGTCTTTGAGAGCCCCTGTGTAGGTGTCTAGTCCCCTAGGACTCTGTAGTGAAAAACCAAGTGCAAGTGATAGCATGGGCGCGCAAACGAGCTCGATTTTAGCTCGGTCATTTTGGGCATAATCGCACATCGGTCCCAATTTTAAGCACAACAACTCGGTCGCTCGAGCAGACCAGATATTAGCCCGATCGAGCGGCTCAGTACGTTTAATATTTCAATTTTGCCCCTAGGTTCTACAAACAAGAGACTTGCTTGGTTAAGGCATGATTTAGGATCAAAACAGAGGTTCGTAAGGTTCGTAGCCCAGTTAATCCCAGATCCTCACACCTTCATCACAGAATATGGTGAAGAGTGTCGAAGATGAGGGGCAAAGACATTTTATGTCATCTAAATGGGACGAAAGCCTTAGTCTAACCCCATTTTCAACATTGTGTTGCTACTGTTATCCTACCCTAGACTCATCTATGGGAGTTAGGGTTTAAGAGCATAAATAAAAAACAAAAACAAAAAAAAAAAAAAAAAAAAAAGAGAAGAAAGGGGCATGAAGAACTGACGAAGAACAGAGGAGGAATTGAAGACTTACAGGTTAGGGCACAAATTGTAGCTCCAAATGGAGGGATGAAGCTCTAGCAACGGCAACAAGGTCGAATTCCCTCGAGAGAGAGTTTTGATTCGAGTAAAACAAATGAAAATCGGAGGCTGGGTATGTTCTGGAAGGGCATCTGAGAGGAAGTTGAACAGTAGAAGAAGAGATGCGAAGGGCCATGCGATGTGTATATAAGGGAAAAATAGGTGCCAAGATTTGAACTTGAAGAGACGTCATAAGGCAGTGGGGTTAGCTGTACGAAGCCAATGAGTGGAGGACATGTGTCTATAACAAGACCGGTGTCAGGCTTGAAAGGACAAGTTGAAAAATCAAAGTGCCAGCCAAGCAAATCATGGGACTTAGCGTGAAATTTAATGGTAAATGACTTGGGGAGAAGGACCAAGCAGATGAGCGATCCTAGCTAGAGAATGTAATTCCAATCACGTTAGCACAGATGAAATTAAGGGGCAATTGAGAGGGAGGTTTACCACTGAAACGTTGGGCCGAGATGGTTGGGCTGGAGTCAAAAGTTTCTGCTCGGCTTGTCTTTAAGTGCATATTAAACCAAGGTATTATTCTGGTTGGGCGAGAATAGTTGTGGATTAACAGTCCGGGGAATTATGCACTATTCAAAGCTCTATTGTAGCCAAGGAGCTCGGTTGAGCCATGGTGCGAAGTTGTCAAAGAAACCGGACAAGCAGCTCGGTTGTTACGTGATGGCATGGCTCCGTATTGAGCGTATCTCGGTCAAGAGTGCTATGTGGCGCCACGAGACTGAAGAAAGGGGATTGCACTCTCCATGCGCGTCGAAGTCGTTTGGTGGTTTTTTTAGGTGGTGTTTAGCTGTATTTGCATTGATACGTGGAGAAATGGGAGAGGAGAGCAGGTCCACGCGTCCAAAGGTGAATGGACGCAGAAGCACGCGTAGAAGTTATATAAATGAAGCTACGCCCCCAAACTCAAGTCTAGAACATCCTCAAATCAAACTCACCTACCACTTTGTCTCTCCCCTTCTCTCTCTCTCTCTCTCTCTCTCTCTCTCTCTCTCTCTCCCTCCCTCCCTCCCCCCTCCCTCCCTCTGAATGTACTAACTTGATCATCGGAGGGGTTTTCTGGTAACACACCATTGGGTAGCTAATCCTCATTGTGTCCTCAGGTCGATCGGAGCGAAGCACAGCTTGAGCACAAAGGGTACTGGTAACGTCGGATATTTGGCTTCTGTACACATATATATTTTTTAATCTCCAATGAAATATCAAAATAAAAATGAATGTGAAAAAGACTTAAGATGTGAAATTTATTACAAATTAGTAGTTATATATATGAAACATATTATGTAAAATTATTGTGTTATAAATATAAAAAATATTATGTAAATTAATGTTATATATTATGTAAATAATTGATAATTGATTAGAATATTTTTCAATTTGTCAATTTATCTAAACAGTGATTTGTCAATTCGTTAATTTGCCATTTAATTTATAATTTTACTTTCAAATCATTCAAACTGCACCACGCACACCTAAATAGATGTATCCGACAATCACATGGCTATTATAATTTAGCTTTGGACGTGGTCTATATTGTTGGATTATTGTGGGTTTATCATGAAACTTTTTTTTATACAAGAATTTTGAATTTAATTTTTTAAAAATTGAATTTTTTACTTTTAGTAATTATTTTAAAAATTTTAAGTATTTTTTAAAATTTTTTAGATGCACCTTATTTAGATGTATTTAAAAAATAAAATATTTATAAAAAATATTTAAAAAAGTCAATAAATATACAAGAATACGAAAAATGTACTCAATTTTTGTATTTTTTCTTGCATTTTTTATATTTAGTGAATTTTTTAAATTTTTTTTTACAAATATTATAATTTTTAAGTGTATTTACATTAGGTGTATCTAAAAATTAATTTTTTTTAAATATTTAAAAAATTAGTAAAAACAAAAAAAAATACGGGAATTTTTTATTTTATTTTCTGAAAATGAGTCTTGAAAATCATAACCAAATAGAGTGATTAGAATTTTATAATGTACTTCACTAGACATATCAAAAAAAAAAAAATTTTAAATAAAATCTTTTGATTTTTTTTTAAATTTTTTATGAAGGCGCTGTATTTGATTCATGAATTTTTTTCACACACTTTTTTCTTTCCCTTTCCAAATATCTTTTCAAATTTATGAATCAAACACAGTCTAAAAACAAAAATAATTTGGTTTTTTGATATTTTTTGTCTTTAGTATTTTTTTTTTGATTTTTAAATTTTTTAAATTATTACACACTAGATGGACTGAAAAGGTGAAATTTTAACACAAATTTTTTAAAAAAATTATTAAAGATAAAAGGTTCAAAAAAAAAAAAAAAATCGCAAATCACAGTTGTTACATCCATTAAGCGATTTGATAAGAAATAAGAAAAAAAAAAAAAATACCAGAAAGAGATTCTATTATGTTTGGTTTATAAATGATTAGAAATTAAAAGAAATGGAGAGAGAGAGAGAGAGAGAGAGAGAGAGAGAGAGAGAGAGAGAGAATTATCTTTAAAATGTCAGATTCAGTTCTCATTGAAAATTATGAAATTTGACGAGAAATAAAATTGATTAGTAACATATTTTTTATAATAATGAGAATGCCAATCAAAATTTAAAGGAAAAGAAAAAAAATACAAAGGAATTATCTTATGTCAATATCAGTTCTTTTATTTGTTATTATTTTTATTTTCTAGTCATGTGCCATTTATTTTTTATATATTGCACTTTAATTTGCTTATGTCTCTTATTTTAAATCCATTCTTATTTGTTTATTATTTGAAAACAACCTAGTCTTGACCTTTAATGGAATAAATAGAAGTGATTTGGAGCACCCGGTGGTGCTACATACACCAATTAGTGTACACACTAATATATTAACTAGTGTTATAATAATATTATTAACCACATTTATTATACAAGTTACAAATACGTAAAATCATACAAATGATGTCACATCATCTGTTAATACACTAATATGTATATTAATTAGTACATATAGTATTATTCTTAGAGCACCAAATATGTCATCTTTATAAGTGTTCACTAATTGGCCTGCAATAAAAATTCCTCCGATGGAGGAAATCAATCATTTTAAACACGCAATTAACCAATTGAGTGGGGACATTTATGATATTGTAGATATTGAAAACTCTCCCTAAAACCTCTAAAGTCAGGTTTTATACGATTTTAAGTAACAATTGATAGATAAGTATAGAAAGACTTATATGTAAGTTTTAATAGGTAGAATTATTGTTTAATAGGTTTTGTAAAAATTAATGATATTTTTTATTAAATACTATTAAAAAGTTTCACTAATTATTAATTTTCAGTGACAATTTAAAAATTATTATAAAAAAATGTTATTAATTATAAGTTTTAGTGACAGTTTAAAAAAATCATCACAAAAAAATTACTAATTTTCAACTTTCAGTGGCAATTTAAAAAATTCATCACAGAAAAATATCATTAAGCGTAAGTTTTAGTTATAATTTATAAAAACCGTGATAAAAAAAAAAGTTATAATTGTCAAATTTTAGTGACATAAGTAAAAAATTATTACAAAAAATTATTTTTAGTGACGATTTTACTAAGATTTGTTTTTAATAGAATTTAATGGGAATTAAATCTAATTATTATAACCTAATAATAGTTTACACTAACAGACTGGATGCATAACAAAATAAGATAAAAAGTGGTTTTTGTTTACATTTTGATAAGAATACAGTGCCGTTAGTGCAAGATCGAGAAGCCAATGACCAAGAAGACAATGAGTCAGCTAGTGTACATCAAGCCCTGCATAACACAAGATCAAATCTCCTTTATCATAACTAACTTCTAACTAATTACTGTTAAAGAAGATTAGTTATGTAACCTCTATTAGTTAGGATCATAGTTCAGTTAACTGTGGTTGAGTTAACAGTTGTAACCTCTTCTTTATACATTGTAGTAGTTGCAGATGAATGAATAAGAAGAAAAGATTCAAAATATTCTTTAGAAATGACATTATTAAATTTAAGTTTATGAAATTTAACACTGTTTCTTGAAGCTAGTTATTCTCTTATTTATAAGTTGATTTATCTTTTGTTAATTTTACAATTTTCAACTGTGCTGCCGTTTGGCATGTGAATTTTTTAGTTGGCTTTTCATTTTTATTTTATTTTTTTGACTATTTTAATTTTGGTAAAAAAGTTTGTTTAGGAGAATTTTATAAAAAATAAAATAAAATAATTATAATTTAAATGTAACATTTTATCTCAGATGAGTTTGAAGATCGCATGCGCGATAGAGGTTTCATAATCAAGAGGTGAGCCCGCAAGTGGAAATATTGAGACATCGGGTTGTGAGTGCGTTCGTGACATGACTCATTGTGGTTGGAACTCGGTGTTAGAGAGTATATCAGCTGGGGTACTTATGCTGACGTGGCCAATGAATGCGGACCAGTTCATCGACGCTAAGTTGTTGGTGGACCAACTCAGTGTGGCAATTCGAGCTTGTGAAGGAGGATCACAGAATGTTCCAGATGTAGACGAGTTGACTCGGGTGTTGGGTGAGTCGGTAATCGGGTCTCAGCTTGAGAGAGCCCGAGTTATGCAGCTGCTTAATGTGGCCAGGGATGCTGTGAAAGGAGAAAGCTCAACCAGAGATTTGGAGGAATTAGTGAAGCAACTCGGTGAGCTCAATAAAAGATATGTCGTGTGATTAATTCAGCAGTAATGCTAGGTATCATGAAAAGTATTTCATGAAAATGATCATAAAAGATTTATGACCTTTGGATTACACTTAGAATAAAACACCACAAACTAATCAAGGTAATCTAAGGGTCACAAATCTTTCATAATCATTTTCATGAAAAAATTTTCATGATCCCTAACATTTCCCTTAATTGAGTTGTTTGGAGACCTTGGATTTGAAATAAAGTTTGTTCTTTTGTGATAAATTTTGTTTAAGCATTGTTTAAACTTTGTATGATTATAAATTTTGTTGTTTGGCATGATGGATATAAAGTGTACTTATTTAGATAAGTGCATTTATTTGGGTTACATCACCTTTCTATTTTTTTGTACATTTTTTTTTTTTGTAATATATATATATACTTATTTAGATCATACCCAATAACCCTAGTGAGTTGTATTAGATGATTCAATACGGAGGTTAATGTTTGAGTTTATGTAGTTAAGTATAGAATTTATTTTGATAATTTAAATTATTCATTTTATTAGACATTTTATGTATTTTATTTACAAAAAATTTAAGTCAATCCGATAATCGTAACTTATTTAATTTATCATGTTTATTACTAAAAAATGAACGATAATTATATTTTTCAAAATAAATCATTTATTTTTATTTTTATAACAAACGCGATAATAAATTTTATATATTTTATCTGCTTAATATAATAGAGCATTGAATTTATGATCGACAAAATCAAAGGAGTTAGTGAGTTGCGAGGACTGAGTTTTATGAGTTATGTCAGGAATTTTAAATAAATTATTAAATTTTTTACAAAATTTGTGTGAGTCCCACACTTATATGAAAGATTTGGTAAAAAAAAAATTCATAATTTATTTAGAATCATAACATTTTTCGAGTTTTATATATTTATTTTTTTTGATTCATAAGAAATTAAAGACAAGAGTTTGGAATGCAAACTACAAACCAGAGGGTTAGTCCCTCTCAAACCTCACACCAGTTATATCATTTAAGAAATACAACATGTTCTGTTTGCGCCACTCCCAGATTAGCAAGTTGATCAGCAACTTTGTTTCCCTCTCTCAAGGTGTGAACCAGAGAACAACTACACCTTATGAGTAAAAACTTGACATCTTCAATGAGGGCCTTGTATGGTGAATTTTGGTTTGGACCATGAAGAAGCTGATTGATCGCTTGTTTAGAATCTGATTCAATAACTACATCTTTAGTGCCTTTTTGAAAGAGGATGGTGAGCCCTCTGTAAATGCCCCAAAGCTCAACCTCCAAGCTGGTGCAATGGCCTAGCTTTCCAAAGTAACCCCATATCCAGGTACATGTCTCATCTCTCAACAAACCTCCATAACCTGCTTGGCCTGGGTCTCCCTTTGAGCAGCCATCAGTGTTCATTTTTACCTGCAGATGGACAATGCCAATGAATTAATCTTGGTACCTACAGATGGAAGATGCATTCTATTGATCAAATGTTTTGGTGTGATTTCTGAGTGAACTTAAACGTGTGCGTGAGTAATTGGATAAGTAAGGTTTGACTTTGTTATATGGAGCACACAAAAAAACATTGTTAATTATTGATCTTATAGATCATTGTCAAATGATAAAAGAGCACTAACAACATTTGATCTGAGGCGTGGAGTTTAGTTATGCTTTTGTGGGATTCATGAAAGAAGAGAGTTAAAAGAGTGTAACATCAGACAGAAAATGTAATCTCTATTATGGAGTTGTTTAGAATAATTTAAATAAATATATGTTTTAATCTTTTACGAAAAGGTGTATAATGTGGTAAGAGATAATGTGACTTAAATAAGAAGTGATATGATCTAAATAAAAAATAAAAATAAAAAGGTGTATTAAAATAACACATGCCAAACAACCCTAAGTACCACTTGGTCATGCACATGAATATATGGAATAAATTCTCATTGATTTTCCAATTTCCCACTTTGTATGATGGAAAATTTTAGAATAGAAAATGCATTCTTTGGTTAACTGACAGATAATACCCATCACACTTTTGCAGCACAAGTTAACATGAAGGGAATGTAGGTAATTTTTACTTGTTTTCCAATTTTCCTCCTCCTGATGGCTCTTTCGGAACATTAGTCGTTGTTTTTTCATGTACCATGTTGGATGGAAAAGACTTTTCTTTTAAAATTTATGTAGAATTATTCATCATAATAATTTGTTAGTGACATTTTTAACATCAAGCAACTTATTGATGGGTTTTATAAATTGAAGTGAGTGGCTCACAACTCTATTCCATCATTTTTTATCTATATATTAACCTAGATGCATATATTGTTTGAACAAAAAATACTTTTTATTAAAAATTTTATATGGAATCATTTACCAAAATGAGGTGTCAGTAATATCATTTCTATTAGGAAACTTCTCGATCGATTCGATTTTTTTTAGTTTTAAAATGATTGGTCCACAACTCTACCATCAGTCTCATGTAACTAACAACATTTTCATTTGTTATCTATTTATTAACAACATCTTCATTTGTTCCTAAAAGTCCCCCCCCCCCCTTTTTTTTTTTTTTTATTTTTTTATTTTAAAGATGATATTTTAGCAACCATTTTCAAGATAACAGGAATTGATTTTCATTTATTTTTTACAAAAGAATTTTTATTTCAAAAAACAAAAAAAATTAAACCTTAAAGCTCTTGTATGTTATGGTGAGTAATGGTAGGAATTATGAAAAAAAATATCATAAAAAATTTTATAAAAATTCTCTAATCTTAGATAACACATATAATAAAATACCACACACTAATACAAAAAATAAAAAACTTCATAAAACATTTTATGATCTTGTAGACCGCCCAAGAACTCCCGCTTCACGCGCGAGGGTGCGAATCGTTTGTTCTTTAGCTACTACAGTTTGGACTTGTGTCATAGTTCTGAATCTAATCTCACAAAGTGCAATGTGAGACCGATAAATCACCAAAGAGTCCAAATCCGGCAAATTATTTTGGAAAATCGATTTTAATAAAGAAGTGTCAAACATGGACTGCTTTGCCAGATATAGAGTCGCCACCTAAATGTTTTATTTTGGAAAATTTAGGAAACCCTGACTCGTGCCTAAGGCCACGTGTCCATTATCACCAAAGTTGCCTCGGTTCGGGAACTTAGGTACGAGAGGGGAAGGTCATGCAATGAGCACCCCCGCTCGCCCCGATCAAAGATCAGCCTTTACTAACATGATATTTTGTTTTCAAAACACATGTGTTCTTATTCCGGTTATTAACCTAGAATTACTATGTGACGCGCACAACATACAAGTATAGACTAGATCGCCTAAGTTGGAACAAAACATTTCATGTTCGTTTGTTTGAAAATGGTTTAGAGGTGCTACTCGCAAGTAGGCTAAGTCGTGGATATTGCCACCCTCAAGTGGGCTTAGAAAACATGATTTTGCCACTCTCAAGTGGGCTTAAAACACACATTTTTATGAATTGCTCCAATTCAAGCAATCCAACCTCCACCAACAGGCATTCAAGCAGTTAATCACTTAAGCAGTTAGCCTCATGGCAAGCATGCTAACATGGCAACATACACATCTCATACAGTATGCTAAAGCGTAAACACTCACGGTGTACTCTGAGCCAAAACAGAGAACTAGTTAAAAATCATGCATGATTCTAGTTCATGTTAAGATGGCTAATGCAATACATGCAAAAATACAACTAAGATAAGCTCGGCTATTCTAAGATGTCATGTGAATGCCACTTGATAACATGTATTCAAATTGGTATTGAAATACAATGCAGTTAGTATGATGCGCCGAGCAGGTGCATGTCTGAGATGAATGGGTGCACACATGCGAAGCATAAGTATGCTAATGAAATATGCCCTAAAACTAACCATCAAAAGCGGTTAAGTAAAAGGGAGAAAGAAATGGAGGTTGGAAGACATGCATCGCACACACACACGCTTATTACAACAATACGCCCTCTCGCAGGAGGGTCCGAATAATAAGCTAACTAGCTAATCTAAGCTAATTAAACCAATTATTACATCACAAAACTAATTAACTAACAAGTTAACTAATTATGAAGCTAATTAACTAACAAGTTAACTAGCTAGTTATTACAACACAAATTAAATAGCTAAACGCATTAACTAATTAAGTACAAAAACAAAGCATTAACTAGCTAAGCAAATCAGCTAAGTAAAGCAAATAGAAGGGGCCTCGGAGCGAGAAGCGCATGCATGCTCGGTCACCTCATTCGGAAATCCATCGCGATGCCCCAACTTGCCTCTGTCTTCAATTGTTCTCAGAACACTGTACAAAGCTCCAGATAGCTTTTGCTCCACCATAGGAACCTGTAGGAAGGCTGCCGACCACTTGTTGGTGTTGCCAACCACTTGCCGACCACCTATGTTTGCTGCAGACCAGAAAAAGTGGTCGGCCAGCCACTTTTACTAGTCTGTCGACCACTTTTTGCTGCACTTCTCCAATTTGCTGCAACAGAGAACAAGAAGGGGCATGGCAATGTATTTGCAAGATATGTGTGCACAACCACTCTCCCTATCATTTCATGAGCTCAAAGGAGTGCGATTCTCGACTCTTGGGCCACCAATCGCGCATCTCGATGCATGATGGCCAAAGAGGCAAGATTGCACATTTCAATGTAAATGAATACACAAATAACACATAAATGACTTAACCTCTATCATGCACAATCAAGAGGGTCGGCGACCGAAAAATGAGGCACGTTTCATCACTTCAAGTATGAAACGTCCCTCGTTTCCCGTGTTTGGACTAACACCCAATCCAAACACATACAATGCAACTCAAGCATGCTAAACACGACATAATGCATGCATACACAATGCAATGCAACATGAGCAACGTATCAATGCTAATGACATGCATACATAATGCAATGCAACATAAGCAACCTATCAATGCTAATGGCATGCATGCACAATGCAATGCAACATAAGCATTTCAACACAAAACGAACAACAAGCATGCGAACAACATGCAAACAAGCATGCATAATGGACTTAAACCGAATATGGACGGACCTCAGTCATGCCAAAACAATGGCCATAACACCATAACTAAGGTCGCAAAAGAGTAAGACATGCATGCACATGCATTGGCCTATCAACTAGGTATAAGTACACAACTCTCAAACATGAGCAAGGAGTGACAAACAAAGAGTGTAGCCACACTATATGCACTAAAATCAGGTATGAAATGATGCCAAATCATCCAATCAACCCAAGCATGGCATGCTAGGGTCCTTAAAGCATAAATCTACCAAAGAGGACTACACAAGAGACATGCAATGCATGGCACAAATGAAAGAACCAACCATGGATAGAGCTCAAATAGGTCAAGACAATGACCAAAACATGCCGAGATGGGATCTCAAAGGCCTATGCATGCATGCATACATATTGGTCCATAAGCTAGGCAACAATGCACAACCCTTAGAGGCACTCAAAGGGTGGAAGAAATGGGAACATGACAATGTCATATGCTCTGAAATATCATATTAAATGATGCCAAATCATGTACATGTCACACATGAAGCATGCTATGAAACTCAAAGCTTAAAACTAGCATAGGCATTTGCACTATAGCTATGCAATACATGAAGCATATGGCTAAGGAAACCTAAAACAGTCCTAGAGCATGTCAAAATGATACTAAAACGTGTATGGAAGGAAGCCAAAATAAGCTAGCATGGAGGGCATGAGGCATGATGTATGCAAGGCCAATAAGGAGGATTACACTACACCTACCAAGACCTAGCATGAGATGGCTTCACCAACAAAAATTAGAGTTATATCATGGCAAAATAACCCCAAAAATATACTGAAATGATAGCTCGCAAGCTTAGGCATGATGGCATACACAATGGTTCATTCTTAAAGCATAAAACACAAACTCTCCAATGCATTGAAAGAGTGAAAGATGCGAGTGTATGACCACACTACATGCACTGAAATCATATTTCAAATGATGCCAAAACATGCAAATAGTCCAAGCAATGCATGCTGGTGGACTCAATATACAAAGCTAATGAGCTAGATTGAACCATGGCTATACAAAGCAATGCATGCATGACCAAAACAACATAAATCAGACCTAGATCATGCTAAAATATGACCAAAAGCTTGCTGAAGTTAAGCCAAAATCATGCTAGAACGATAGTCAAAAGCATGATGTATGTTAGGCCAATGAATGGAATTGCACTACAAGTGCATGGAGCATGCAAGGGGCTATCAAACCAACCCAAAACAGAGTTATGGCATGCTAAAACAACACCAAAAACAAGCTGAGATGGAGCCAAAACATGCTAGAAAGATAGGCTACTTCATAAGGCACACAAAGCTAGTTTGCAAAATTTACACTACAAGTGTATAAAGCATGCAAGGGGTGACCAAAACAAGTCAAAATAGTGGTATTCCATGTCAAAATAACCCCAAATACATGCTAAGATGGAGTCAACATAAGCTTAACAAACATGCTCAAACATGAGGCAAATAAAGTAAGCGTCCAAGATACAAGGAGAGGGGATGACCTTCTCCTATTTAAGACCTCAAAACACAAGTTTTACCACTGCAAATCCATTGGATTTCAGTGGTTAAAAGGCCAAGAGAAAGTGATCTCAAGGGCCTAAAGTGATGGTTTAAAACAAAGCCAAACAAGGCACAAGAGGGAGTAGACTACCCCCAACACAAAAGAGACCTTAAACAAACATTACAAGCATGCAAAATTAGAACTTTTTGTAGTAGAAAGTCAAGCCAAAATAAGCATGCAAATAGGTCCAAAAGTTTAATAAAAAACAAGGGTTTAAGAGGTTAGAAGCTCATTCTTGTAGAACCACTTTAGAGCAACAACTCCAGCAGCTTTTTTTTTATTTATCAAAACCAGTCCAAAAATACCAAAAACAACCTCAAGATGCCTCAGCTCCAAGAGTATGGTGTTTCACTATGTGTTTGTGTGCAAAAGTGTGAAGAATAGACACTTTAAGGCACAAATATAAAGAGCAAGAGCAATATAGAGATAGATGGTATATGTATAGCTCAAGCACAAAATTCTGAACCTAAGGCAAGAGGGGGGAGGTTCTCTTTTATAGAGAACCAAAGTTCAAGCTTGTTGAACAAGCTTAAGGCTCTAAGCCATCCCTCCATACACGTGTATGGAGGATGATTTTTGTGCTTTCTAGCTGCCAAAGCTGGCAAGAAAAGATCTTCAAAAAGGTGCTGGAAAGCTACCGACCACTTGAAGTGGTCGGCCAACTACTACCACTGGTCGGCAGACCACTTAAAGTGGTCTACCAGGGAGACAAGTGGTCGGCAGGGTGGGAGGGGTGGTCTGTACACTGAAAGCAAGCTAATGGCATGGTGACCAACCACTTTTGATGGTCCAAAGACCAAGAAGACCAGTTGGGTGACTAGAAAACTGGCTAGCGGGGAAGAAAAGTGGTTTTTAGGGAGAGAAACTGGTCTCCCACCTTCATTCCACCCTCTAAGCAAGGAAAACAAGGTTTGTACCAAAAACAAACCAAAAAGAAGGCAAGATAAGAGCACGGGGGACAAGGCGCACAGCCGGAAACCCCGAAAACTAGTCTACGGACACCAAAAGCAGTCTACGAGGGAAAAGTAGTCTACGACTACAAAAAGTGGTCTACGAGACCACAGTGTCCCTCTAGGCAGAGGTAACAAGGCATGGTTTGAAAGCCAAGCCAAGAGGAGAACGTTAAGTGGTCCCAAGACAAGGCGTGCGGCCGAAGGCTCCGGAAATCGGAAACTAGTCTCCAAGAGAGAAAAGTGGTCTATGACCACAACAAGTGGTCTACGATCACAAAAAAGTGGTCTCCTAGACCTCTCTCTCCCTCCAGGGAAGGGAAAACAGGGTTCGGTTCAAAACCAAACCAAAAGGAAAGCAAGACATGGCGCTCAGCCAAAGGCTCTGGAAACCAGAAACTGGCCTACCAGAGGGAAAAGTGGTTTGCGGACCTCTCTCTCCCTCCAGGCAAGGTCAACAAGGCTTGGTCCACAAACCAAGCCAAAACACAAAGATTTCAGAGGCCCGGAGGCAAGGCACTCAGCCGAAAACTCCAGAACTTCGAAACGAGCACAAACATGCACAATCATCGAGCGCTTAAACGATGACGTCTGAGTCTTAAGGTCAGTCAAAAATGGGGTGTCTACAGATCCCTAACATTACTCTGCATAGGTACACCCATATATAATGAATTGGAGTATTTACCTAAATTAATTAACTAGAATAACAATCCAAAACTGTTTAGAAAAAAGTACTTAACGAGTTAAGATTATAACTTCTACTTTAATATTAACGTTTTTTTTATCAGCAAAAAAGAATTTTATTGATGATTAAAAGAAGTACATCAATAATACATCAATAAAGAAAAGGCAAGTGCAAAAAACATTACAGCTAAACATACTCACCCCAACTAAGTTGGCACCAATATGAAAGCTCAATCATATGCTAGCATCAAGTTTGGTGAGGGACCAAACAGAGACTAGGGGGAGGAAAAAAAAAACAACCCAACCAAAAACACACCCAAACTCAACCCACCAAAGACAAACCACCAAAAATTCAGAACACCATCACTGCTAAATGTACAACGACAGATAAGCAAAGTTCTAAGATGTCTCCACACTGGTACCCAAACCCAAAAGCAAAGGGAAGAACAAAAAGCAACACAAATCAAACAATACTAACGAGTAAAAAAGAGCTCTGCAAACACATATCTCACATTCTTCAACATCACCTCAGAAGCAACTATGGATCAAACCCAAATTGGAGATGAAATCATGAAATGAATACATGCTACCAATGTGATGGTTCTTTACCCAGTAAGCCACTTTGACTTTGATTATTAACGTATTAACATTAAATAATTTTAATGTTTTAATAACTAGTATACTAACTCTCTCTCTCTGTCTCTCTATTTGTATACACCACCTTTACTAGCAGAGCACACGTCCTAGTGTTCCCTTATCCTATGCTAGGGCACATGATGTCCCTCCTGGACCTAACCAACCAATTGGCCACACGTGGACTCACCATCACCATACTGGTCACACCTAAAAACCTCTCTGTCCTGAACCCACTTCTCTCCAAACACCCTTATATCAACACCCCACTGTTGCCTTTTCATGCGCACCCTTTACTTCCCACCGACGCAGAGAACGTCAAAGACCCCCCTTCCATAGCCTTCCCTGCTATCATGCGCTCTATGCACCAACTCCCCATCCGCATCCTATATTGGTTCCAAAACCACCATTCTTGGCCGGTGGCCATCGTCTCTAACATGTTCCTGTGGTAGACCCACCATATAGCGACCCCGGTCTTTTCCCATTTGATTATCATATTCGGACTTATGTTCCGTAGATTCTATTGTCTTATTATTGTTGTGGTTGTCCTTTAATTCTTTATTCTTGAGTTATAGGATGTTTTGGGCAGGTTGATTGCAGGTTGGTTGGGTTTAGAAACCAAGTGTTGATGTTCAGTTTTTGGCTTGTCCGCTCGAGCGGGGAGTTTGACGCTCGAGCGGGGACTTGTTGTTACTTGTCCGCTCGAGCGGGAGTTTTGGCGCTCGAGCGGGAAAAACACCCATCCAGTATTTCTTGTGCAGGGTTTCGAGCGGGAGTTCAGGTGCCGCCGAAGGGGAGGTGGACGCTCGAGCGGGGCGACTGTTATAAAAAGGGCGAGATCCGACTTTCTGGACCATTTTTCATCTCCCTCTTGATTCTAAAACCCTAAAACCGTTTTCTCTCTCTCCCTACACACCTTCTCTCTTAGGTTTGATCTACTTAGAGTGAGTTTCTAACCTAGATCCTTTATTAAAAAGGTAGAGGAGAGTGAGGGCTACATTTTAATCTGAAGAATTGTGGATTTGGAGAACTTGGATTTCGGGTCAATCTTCTCCATTTGGGTTCTCCTTTGAGGTAGGGATTCTCCTTGTTTCTTTTCAATACTCCATCTATAGATAGACATGTGGTAGTTTTTGTATTGCATAAAAACAGTATATCATGGTGGAATTATCTAAAATCATGAGGGTGAACCATGGGGTGGCTGTTGGGGATGGGTTTATTATCATTAGTTATGGTTTAGGCTAATTGGGGTGTTAATTAGCATGTTGTTGTTGAAAGGAGAGAAACCCTAATTTTATTTGATTTAATAAATTAATAGAGGGGTTGTGATCGTTGGGCAAATACTTATGTATTTTGGGCCTTCAATGTGATCATTGTTGTTTGTTGTTAATAATTGAGCCTTCTAGGTCAATATTGAGAAAGAGGAGGAAAACCCTAGTTTAATGATTATAACTTAATTTGCATAATTAAATTGGAGTGGCTTGGAAAAGAATGTAATGGGTTAAAATGAGTTATGGCCTTATTGTCGAGGAATTGAATTTGTGAAGGCAAAAGGTATGAGAGTTGGATTATTGTAATGTGAGTGTTGAACACACATATGTGGTGGTTGTATCTTTAACGCCATGTTAGTTTTGTTATAGGGTTTGTGGTTTCATGATAATTGAGTCTGTTAAAAATGTACAACATACGCATCTAGAGGTTTTGTCCTTGGTCATCGGTGGAGGATGACACGGTTGTGTTGAATTGTTGTGTATGCATTACACCATTGACTGTTTGTGTATATGACGTTGTGTTTATATGCATTACTTGTGTATGGGAGGAGATAGGGGATGTACTCACGGTTTAGGGAAGATGGGGATGTACCTCTAAACCGGTTAATGATTATGGGAAGATAGGGGATGAACCTGTGGTTCTTGCTTATATGCGCCTATTGCGTAGATACTCATATGCTTATCTATTTGATATGATACATCACCAAAATGTGTATCGGTTGGGAAGTATGGAAGTGAATTTGATTGTGATTGATACAATACCAACTTGTGTATTTGTTATGTTATATGAGAGGTTTAACTTGATTTGTTATCCTGTTAAATTGGAAAGATTGTTAATAAGAGATGAAACCCTTGTTGAAGTATTTGGCGTGTTCGAGCCATAAAAGGAAAGGTGAATTGTGCCATAGACTATGTGTCATAGGCAATGTAGACATTCGTGTCATGAAATTGTAAATGGATTATCTTGTGTTAATCATGTATCGGTTGCTACCCTTGTCTTTTAGAAGTGTAAAGAGAATCAAACATTTTAGAAATATGTTCTAGAAAGGCACATCATTGTTTGTGTGGAAATTGGAGAATAGTAGTGGTCTTAGTGAATTTATTTCCTAAGTAATTGCTTATGTATAAAAGATTGGGAGCAGGGTTAATGAAAGGAAAAAGGAAAGATGAATCGCTTATAGCGTTGAATGAAATAGTTGTTTTTGAGAAAAGTTTATATATATATATATATATTGTCTAAAGCTCACATTATTATTCTAATCTGAGAAAGAGTGTTCATGATCATAGCTATCTCTGTCTTGTTGTTATTGTTGAGGATCATGTTGAGATCCCTCTTGGACTATATGTTCATCCCACGTTGTTGAATCTTTTTTGAGCGTTTAGCAGGATGTGCTACAAGATCTGGATCCTCTTGTTTGTGGGCCACGGGGCCTCTTTGTTGTTAGCGGAAAGCCATATATGAAAAAGGGTTACACCCTTCATTTGTTTATTTAAAGGTTGTAAGCCCAAGGGCAATTTATTAAGCATGATCATATAACATTTACTTGCATACGAATGAGAGTACTGATATTCATTGCTATGAATTGAATGTATGAGTTTATTTCCGCATGTTATCTCTGAAATTGGATTAAGTTAATGAACTTGGTAATGACCTTTAGTAATAAAAAGTGGGGCGTGACACACCAGCTTGCGTGTCAGCTCAAGATTCGCCGATTCATGTTCTCATCTTCATGTGCAATGGCCATATCAATCATTTATTCGCTGCGTCGATACCCACTGGAGAATGATGATCTGAATGATCCCACCCGTCTAATCTCTCTATCGAGAATTCCAAATTCCCTATTTTACCCTTGGTGGCAGCTTCGATTTTTGTGTAGTACTCAATAGTTCTAAATATCGGCCAGTACGGATGTACCGGCCAATTTGTATCGAAAAATCAGAGCACCGATTCGGATATGGACCGGTATACCAGTGAGAATGAAATTCACAGCCGTAGCGGCTGAGTCCCAGTACGTAGCAACCTGAATTCATTACATAGGGCGATACAGGCCGGTTGTTGCCGGTACAGATGAAAATCAACGCAGAAAATTGCTCGTGGCTCCGATGCTGTTTTTGGTTTTGGATTGCTGGTTTCGTTGAAGTGAGAGTGCAACTATGAGGTTCATGAAAAGGTTTTATTGTCCTTCGGCGGCTTCCGGCGTGTTTCAGAATGCTTTTCTGGTCGTGCGCTGTTGAGCAAAGCTTTGAGGCTACAACAAGCTAGGTATGATACAACACATGGGGCGCAAAGTATATCTTTTATATGTATATTTTATATAAATGTATATTGATAGTTTGGGCCAGGATATTTTGCTGAAGATGGTGGGTTGTTTGTGTTTCTGTAACCAACTCGTGGGTCTAGTTGGTGTACTGCTGTGGATTTATTTTAAATTATAGATAATTGAAAGTTATAATTCAGACTAAAATAAATATATATTATTTAGTTGAAAATGAGTCAAAAGTGTTCATACATATCAAAATTTTGATTAAAATGTGACAAATTGAGGGTAAAAGAGTAAAAAAAAAATGCATAAAATTGAGTTTCAGAGAATTGCTAATGATTTTTAAAATTTCACGGCCGTGACACTCGATTCCCAATACGTACCAGTCGATACTACCGATACTGATACTCCGCGATCGATACCGTTACATTTCCCGATACTGCAATTTAGAACTATACTCACTACGTGGAGGGAGACCCAATTTTGGAATTCTTGAAAGATGGTGTTCTTGTTAATATGGCTAGTTTTGGACTCGTGTTTAACTAGTTCAGTGAGTTGGAACGAGTTTATTTCGACCACGTGATAGAGGAAGCGGGCCATGATCTGGTGTGGACGGTGGGTCCATTATAACCTATTGAAGTTGATTCTTCAGCAAAAAGATCTGGGTCGAGATCGGAATTGGCCAATGATATATCATTTTGGCTTGACACAAGTGAAGATCGCACGATGGTGTACGTGTGTTTTGGGAGTCAAGCTGTGCAGAACAACAATCAAATGGAGGAAATAGCATCTGGGTTCGAGAAAAGTGCAGCTAAGTTTTTATGGTGTGTCAAGGAGGTCCAAAAGGACACATGGAGGGAGATCATGGCGTGATACCACTAGGGTTTGAAGATCGTGTGATTGGGAGAGGGTTGATAGTAAAAAGATTGGGCCCTACATGTGATGATATTGAGACACCAAGCCATCGAGGCGTTTTTGACTCACTGTGGTTGGAACTCGGTTCTTGAAGGGCT
The DNA here is from genome assembly GCA_025200525.1 of Camellia lanceoleosa. NCBI lineage: Eukaryota > Viridiplantae > Streptophyta > Magnoliopsida > Ericales > Theaceae > Camellia > Camellia lanceoleosa. The sequence goes on from CM045772.1 coordinate 18,364,781, forward strand.
AGTTGTCGGGGTGCCAATGCTAACATGGCCAATGGAGGGTGAACAATTTATGAATGCTACTCTATTGGTGGCTGAGCTAAAGGTTGCAACTAGGGTTTGTGAGGGTGCACAAACGGTTCCAAACGCAAGTTGTGAGTTAGCCCAAGTTGTGGCTGAGTCGGTGAGCAAGCAAGAGACTGGGAATGAATGAGTAGGGAAGCTACGTAGGGCAACATTAGATGCCATAAAAGAAGGTGGAAGTTCTTATAAGGACTTGGATAAGTTGGCCATGCATATTTCACAAGGGGCTTGATCTTATATTTAAGAGAGAGGACATGAAAAATTAACCCCAAAAAAAAAAAAAAAGATTTATATTTTCTTTTTGATTGATGGACGGTAAAGAAAGAAAGAAGGTATGGTCATTCATGCATTGGAAAATCTGCAAAATGAAATGTTTGTGATAGGAATATGGAGTTTTTATAATTTATTTATTTAATTATAACATATAAATTAAGGAAATAAAGTATGAATATATGAACAAACATTTTTAGTGGTTAAAGAACTATCATCACTACAAGAAATTAAACATTTACCGACCACTTTTATCGATTAAAAAAAATTTGGTCGCAAAAAAATGATATTTGTCGACCAAAAAAAAAATCGTAACTAAAAGTTGATACTATTACTGACTAAAGTAATTTTGTTGTAAAAAAGTGATTTTTTGCGACCAATTTAAAATATTAGTCACTAAAAATATAAGCGGGAGATGAAAAATTGGGCATGAACAGTATAATCTTTTAGCGACTAATACAATTTAGTCACAGATATCAAAACGACGTCGATTTGATATATAAATGCATTTTTGGCAACCAAATTTGGTGATTAAAAAAAAATTAGCTCTCAAAAGTTGTGGAATTGGCGACCAAAAATTATATTAGTAGACAAAAATACAATATTTAGCTACTAATTTTTTTAGCCACGGTATATTGATTATTGGTGACTAAAAAAAATTTTAGTCGCTAAAAATGCCACAATTGGCAACGAAAAAAATATTTTAATCGTTGTATAGTTAGTTTTGGCTACTAAAATTATTTAGTCACCAAATGAAACACAAAAATTTACTTTTTATCTTTGGCGACCAAAAGTTTTGTCGCCAAAAATATATTTTCAGGGACTAAAGAATATTTTAGTTGCTATATAGTTAGTTTTGGCTACTAAAATTATTTTGTTGCCGAATGCAACACAAAAATTTACTTTTTATCTTTGGTGACCAAAAGTTTAGTTGCCAAAAATTTATTTTCAGCGACTAAATATAATTAGTTTTGGCTACTAAAATTATTTACTCGCCGAATGAAAAATAAAATTTACTTTTTATCTTTGGCAACCAAAAGTTTAGTCGCCAAAAATATATTTTCAGCAACTAAAAAATATTTTAGTTGCCAAAGATAAAAATGAAAATTTCAGATTTTTTTTTTGGAACTGAGGAAAATTTCTAGATTGGCACCATTATTTTTATTTATTATTATTATTATTTTTGGTATCAAATCTTTTTGAAATACAAACAGGTTCTCATTTGCGCTCTCTCTCTCTCTCTCTCTCTCTCTCACACACACACACACACACACACACACACACACACACACACACACAAAATCAAACACCACCAAACCTCACATTGCCTCATCGCAATCCGCTCATCTCACCATCACTCATCGCCGTGTGATGTTGCAAATCACAGCCGCACATCACCATTGTCTCACCTCCAACTTATATTTAGGTTTTCTTTCTCTTTGTCCCTCTCTGTATGTCTATATGTCTGTCTGTCTCTCTCTCTCTGTCTCTCTCTCTCTCTCTCTCTCTCTTCCTCTATTTTCCCATTACACTCTAGCTCTAGGGTTCTATTTATTTTTTATGCTATAGGATTTTGATTGCGTGAAATGAGTAAATCGGTTTTGATTTTTTTTTTTTTTAAAGATTTAGAGTTTTTTGAACTGATTATTGGTGTGATAGATCAGATTTAGTGATGTGTCTGTGTTCCTCCACCATTAAACCACCTATCGCCATGCCACAACGACTCCAACCGCTTTCCTCCTCCAACCTACCACACCCAAACCACCGCCACCACCAAACCTCTGGAATGTGTTGATAAAAACACATACATGGGCACATAGTTATTTTTTCAACCAAATTTGTCTTGCTTTCTTATCTAAATTTTGCTTTTTTAATTACTGTAAGACTTTTGTTTCTACACAGTTGGTGTTGTTGGAGGGTCTAACCTTGTTAAGATATCAGAGCAGCTTAGAAAGTCAGGTTTGCTATAATAGTGTCTAAGCTTGTGAAAGATAGAGATTGGTTCAAGAAACCATACTTGGAGCATGGAGGGTATGATAATCACATTTCAATAAAGTTTGTTTATCTATGAATATCATTTGAACTCAAAATTTTTTAACTTCAGGGAACATTTGATTTTGTTTTAGTGTTTCTCATTGAACGAATCAAGTGTGTTTTGAAAGGGAAAGTCACATAGAGGAATTTGATTAAAAACAGAGGAATTCTTTGAAAGGGGAAGTCACACAAGCCCAAACTGAAGCAAAGCGATTACATTGAACACTTGAACCTACATTATCATGCTTGGCAGTTTGATCATTTCCAATTGCTCCAAGCTTTATTGTTGTTATTATTGCCATGTTATTATGCATGATTAAAAACTGATGTATAATAAGATTTTGCCAATTCTAGGACAGTGTGTTTTAACTGATGAGGATCTAGCTTTGTCCACTAGAAGAGGCCTGGGCACTTGGTATTTTAGTAATATAAAAGCTGATAGCCACTAGACTTCATTTCTTATCATTGACAAGTATGCAGACCACATGTGATTTGAATGGATGTTTATTATTTACCAAAATGGAGGAGTTTGGTGACGGAGTACACTCTTTCTTACATATTGAAGTGTTTGACATGCTGTATAGGTTGGAATGATCTTATTTGGATTTTACATCCATTTGAAACTAAAGATTTAAGGACCTCTTTCTAAGCAAATAGATTGTGACTTATTGGAGTTTATTTCATTTTGGATTGGGATTAGTCTTTACTACTTCAGTTGTCTTACTTTGACCAAGGAATTTTTCTGGTGTTGCAAGCACATGGGGCTTCTTTTCTTCTTTTCAATTTAATTTGTGATCTTTGTACTGAAAATATATTTTGTGGACTAGTTTCTAGTGTTGTGATTTTCTTTTTGTGTTCATTTCTCCCAAATTCTTCACATAGTTCTCAATTCTGAGTTGCATTTCAGAAAAGTAGTCTTAAAGATTTAATTATTTGGTTTTATGTGGTTAATTGATTGTTATTTGTCAACTGATTAGGTGTCACTACAAGAAATCACACTTTTGCCGACTAAAAATTTGGTCAGCAAAAGTCCATTTTTAGTCGGCAAAAGTTATTTGCGACCAATTTTTTTGGTCGCCAATTGAGGGTCGGCAAAAGTAATTAGCGACCAAAACTTTTGTTAGTCGGGAAAAAGTTGGATTTGCTGACTAAATTTTTGGTCGCTAAATATATCATTACTGCGACTAATCCATTTAGTCGCTAAAACACTTTAGTCGCGAAAAGTGACATATTCCCGACCAAACATGTTAGTCGCCAATTGTCACATTCCACGACCAAACATGTTAGTCGCCAAAAGTCACAATCCACGACCAATAGATTAGTCACCAAAAAGTCACATTCCACGACCAAACATGTTAGTCGCCAAAAAGTCACATTCCACGACCAAACATGTTAGTTGCCAAAAATAATGTTTGCGTGACTAAAATTTTAGTCGGCAATAGACCTATTCGCGACCAAACTCTTTGGTTGCCGAAATTAACAATTTTACCGACTAATTATTTAGTCGCCAAATGTACCATTTTGCCTACCAACATTTTGGTCGGCAAAACCACAATTTGGTCACCAACATCCAACAAAATAAACTTGTAATTGAAGACAAATATTCCATCCAATCCATTCAATCGAATCTATAATTAAAAAGAATCATTCATACCAACAAAGTATCTGAATCATGAACATTCAACGAAATACATAAATCATCAAATCTTTAACCTGTTTAATAAAAATCAGCAACTATTATAAGTTTCCATCCACAAGTAATTCCAAAGTACATATTCTTCCAATTTAAACTTTTATCCATGTGCATCTATCAAAAAATACAACTAGTCTATCCAAATATTTCCATATACACCCATCAAAAAATATAACTACTAGTCTATCAAAATATATTCCATACACATCTATCCAAAGATATATAATACTTCCAAAAATGCTTATAGCGCCAATTAGTCCTGTACAATTTAGCTTTGTGCACGAGTTCATCCATCAGTACCAAAGAAAAAAGAAAAAGAATGTCAAGAATTGAGCAATCATTAAACCTTGTTTGTCTAAAATGTGGTAAACACTTGAAATTTTACTTTCAAACTGGAGGGATGGAGCACCTCCCCAAAAGACCACATAGATGGGATTTAAGAATTAGTCACTACAAAACTAAATCTTTATTTGGATGCTTCTAGTAGATTGTCCAATACTATATATGATTATAAACATGTTCCCTGCCATACCACATTATTACTTGACATCAAACCAACCATCATGTTTACATTGTGTAAGAATCTCAAATTTGCAAGAAGAAAATTCTATCGTTACTGAATACAAAAAAGGCATTCCCCTGCCATGTCATGCAAGTTAATTTTGTGAGAAAGAAAACAAACATCTGAGAATGAGACCTCTAACTTCTTGAGAAGTCTACCCACCACTACTAAGGCAATAAATCTTTCTGTTACACAATTAACTAGACATATGATAGTTTGACCCACCATTTAAATAAGCTTAGACTTCTTTTATTTCTAACAAAAGAATGGATGTTAGCATTAACCAGTCAGCAACACTTACAAGGAAAGGGCCACTAATTTTCTCACTCAAGTGCCCCCAAGTTGACACTAATTTTGTAACACTAAGTTGACATTCAAATAGCGTGGTGACTCCATATGAAGAAAGTTCCCTCTCAGCGTCCTAATTTTTTGTGATGAGATTACTATAAAAGAAGACTAATGAAATAACTACCCACAATTAAAAATAGAACATGGCCTCCCATTGAATAAGGTATATAATTTAAGTAAAACTTGTAAAGCTGAACTTACCTAAATAATGGACAAAGCAATTCAGACAAAGATGACATCGCTGTTATTTTCACGAGCAATTTGCACTTGCTTGCCAAGGATCCTAAACAAATCAACAGCAACAGGTGTAAAATAATATAATATACTTGTTTTTAAATTATAATTGTTTTTTTAAATAATAAATATATTAATCATGTACTAATCATGGTTAGCGACCCCGTTCTATACAGCATGACATCTGCATTACTCTTCCTGTAGTTGTTTAATAATTGGAAAGTTGACTTTCATGTAAGCTTTATGCTTATCCTAGATAACATTTAGTGTTAATGAACTCTGGTGAATTAACTAAGCTCTGGTATTGAATTTTCATATTTCCCAATCTCATTGATGTTTCATATATATGACAAAGCATCATTTAATACAACTTGCCTTGTCACCAAGCCATGTTTGACCATCAGCAAAAGCTATTCTATGAATTCATAAAGGTACATACATGCATGCACTAGAGAGGTTTTGCCAGGTCTTAATAGACCCATCTTGGAGCTCATCTTGATGATCTAAATTATTCATCTTATGGGGCCTATTGAGCAAAGTATTTATGCAAAAAATCGCGATGATCATATATTGGTAGCCATATGATTGAATCACATTTGTCTTTGAAAAAATGAATGGCATATTCTCAAAATCACACCTACGACCCATTTTTGGTAAGGCAAATGTGATCAGATCATGTCTTAAATGATAAGTTGACATTTGTGATCAGATCGGTAAGGCACCATTTTTAATTTTCTATTGCTATGATCTTTGAGTTTTTGTGCACTCACCTTTCATCGATGTGATCAAGCCAGGTGTGTGGCCTGAATCAAAGAGTTTTAGTGATGAAGAAATGGGACCAATTCCATCAATGTGGAAAGGAATCTATCAAAATGATGCAGATCCAGGTTAGAGACCCCGCTCCCCCCATCTCTCTATACACAATATCTCTTGTTAATACACTCTTTGAAGGTGATGTTCATTGAGATAATTCAAGGATTTTATGAAAGAATTTAGTGTTCTTTATTTCTTGTTTATACCAGACATTGTCCAATTACTATATAAAACAATGAGAACTTCTTCAGTTAAATGGCTCTCATGAGATTGATTTGGTAGCTATGCTTAGGCCAAAGTAACTTCAGTACTGTCATTGTTTAATCATCTGATATAGGACCACCAAGTTGTTGCCTTGACAACTAAATTGCATAAGAAAAATAATTGACAAATAGAATTTTTATACATAAATCATCATAAATTGCATACAAAAGAATTCTCTCTGTCATTTAATTTTAATTAGTTTCCACCTTAGAGGGTTGGAATAGCCTATTGTGACACCTTGTCAAGGGTTCGAAGCACATAAATAATATTTTCACAGCAAGGGTAAGGTTGTGTACTTTTGACCCTCCCATACCTTGCATTGACATGACAAGAGTCTTTTGCATGGGACATGACCTATTTTTAAGTTAGTTCCATTCTTGGTTACCTAATCTCAATGAATTTATCAGCTATCTGATAATCATATTCAAAAAGTCAAGAGTAAAAAAGCTTCAAATCAAATGGGCTCATCAACCCTGTGCTTAGCATACTTCTAGTGTCTTAGAAAGTGCTTTCATGTTCATCTATGTCTTCATCATGACGAATTCCTTTTTGGTCGCCAAAATTAATGACTTTAACGACTAATTATTTAGTCGGCAAAAGTATTAGTTATCTTTCCGAACTAATCAATTGGTCGCCAAAACAGAAAAAAAAAAAACAATTGAGTTGTTAAGCCCATAGTGATGGTTACTATTAATTGCTCCATCAAAGAAATAGATGGAAATGCAATCAATTAATTGTTACAATTTTACTGCTAGTCTAGTACAATAACTATGACAATACCATTAGTGATGGTCATTACCTCTCAATTAGATCAGCTGGAACTATTGAGGTGTTAAGTCCATGCATTTCTTCCCAGGAAACCTCCAAGCAATCTTGTCCATGAATTTTTCTCTGCTTGATGATTCCAGATCTGAGGACTTGACATGACATCTGTACTCAAAAAAGTGTTATCAGTCGGTGCCAAGTATTGAAACAACAAAATCATGGTCAGTAGAGTGACATGATAGAACCCCAAATGAATTATTTGCTGAGATTTTGATACCATGGAGTACAAAGATGAAAATATACAAGTATATAAAATCAAAATTTACCAATTATTCATATTACACATGCCGGACACTTTATGAAGCCATTTAGTTATGAACTCAATTTATCCAAGCATGAAAAGACATCCTTGGCTTTTTCTGTAATAATGATGTTGATGGTTCTAATTTTGCCCCTTATTGTTTATGGGGTTGAATGCTGCTCCATGGATTACACAAGTGCCATTAGAGCAGACTCACTCCAGGAGGCAGTTGGTACATATTGTAATGATTTTGATGGCCAAGAAAGGATCTATCGTGTATTCTATCAAAAGCCCCAAACATCGAAAAGTTTCTCAATTGCTCCATAGATGGATGGCACAACTAGCTTTCATAGTGGGAGGAAGGTTGTACTGGCTTCCGTTAAATATATATATACTTTTGTCTCAAACCCTATTGAGAAAGAAAATAATAAAATAAATTCCAATTTCCTAAAATGTCCAAGCAAGCCTAGTAATATTAACTCCCAAATATAGCAACAATACAAGTTCGCCTTCCGGGAGTGAGTCAATTGATTACTTCAGAAGAGATTGAAGTTCAGCACGCCATACAATTGAGTAAATTGTAGGATAAAAAAAGCAATAACTATCAAATAGAATAATGTCAGGGCCCAATATAATAGAAAATAGAAATTTCAGGGCCCAATATAATGTCTTTAGCTCTTTCTATTGGAAGTGTGTGCATGTGTGTGAATGTGACCGTATAATGAATAGCATGATAGCTGATGCTAACAATAGGTTTAGTCCAATCCGCTTCCATGTCATCAAGGTGGCCTCTAAGTGTATCACCTGGCATGAGCAGTGCACAAAAATTTTTTACTAAATAATTAGGCTTGTTGAGTTTATGAGCTCTTTCCTTCTAACATCTCAATAACTAAATTCTCAGGAAAAAAAATTAACTACACAAATACACAAATTCTCATAATCTACTTTAAAACCAAACACAACATTCAAAAGATAGCTATGACTGAAGAGTACCTAACCTGAAATAATTCACTATTGCAGCTTCTGGGCGAAATTCTTTCCCACCTAGCATTGCAGGTGCTGCCATCTTTTTAGCCAATTGGCAAAGAGCATCAGGGATCTTGTTGTGTGGAAGAGATACATTGTAATTCTGCTGTACAAACATGTAAGAAGGTTACTTCAGATATTACTGATGAGTGTATCTCACAGAACTACAATGAAACAATGTTCAAAATAAATTGATGATCAGTGTTCATGCTAATTAAACAAAGATGTGCAATATGACATATGTACTAGAATTGTAATTCAAGCCAATTGATGAAAAAACTTACACGGGACACAGGTCAAAACAGATAGTTGGTGCAAATATCTTATGAAAGTTCAATAGACATCAAACGATATAGAAATTCATAGTGGTGACCTCATAGCTTGAAGCAATACCAATCATGGTCCAAATGGGTTGCTAGTATTGAAAGAAATAAAGGCCATAGTACTCAATTTGAGATAAAAACTGAAAAAGAACAATATGAAATTAGCAATCACCTTGGACCAGTCAAATTGCAGTCCAAGAGTACTCCACCGTAACTTCCGTAGCAAACCAGATGCGGGTATCGATTTCAACATATTTCCTCTTGATGATACACCAGGTTCCTCTCAAACTTTCCATCTAGGACCATCAACATGACTGACAAAAGAGTTAAACTCAGAACCCTCATCTGTGTAGAAACTATCCTCCTCAACTAAATTTTTTCTGTCTTTAGCTGCAATAAATAAGTCACTTATAGGCCCGTAAATTGCATTATAACAGCCATAACTTTTCTTTCAGTCACTCTTCAATTACAAATATTCTTCCCCATCCTAAGCTCCTTACAAATCCATCGCCATTCACATTCTTCACCACTATGCACAACTATCAAGCCCCAAAAATACCCTCATCTCCAACACTAGCACTGACCAAGGTCCCTACTTAGTCAATCACTGGCTCAGGACCCACCACCAGAGACTTCAGATGTTCTTTTTTATTTTATGTTATTCGCATTGGCATTTATAAAGCATGGAGTTTGATTCGAACCCTCTTTTTATGGACCCAACTATGAATCAACAAATAATTGATAGACTAAAGAGGGATTTTGCGTAAAGTATTGATTTCGAACAAGAAATTAATATTTTAATTATATATATTGAATTGACTAACCAAGCCACGCACTATGATTTGAGGCCATCCCTTCAAACATTCACTCATTAGGGTTTTGAAAATAAGGGAAAACAAAAAAATTGGTTTTGAAAATTAGGGAAAACAAAGAAAAATAGAGAAATTGAGCAACAGAGAAAGAGAGGACCCATACTTGATCTCGGGGTTGTTTGAAGATAGGCGACTTGGTAGTAGCAGAAAAATGGTGATGGTGGTGCTGTTAGGTGCGAAAATAGAGAGCAACCATGTGAGTAATACAAAGATTGAGAGAGAGAGAGAGAGAAAGAGAAACAGAGACAACATACATACCTAACAATGGAGGCCCAAGTACTTCTTGTAGCGCGACTGATGCTTGGTCGAAGAAGCCACACACGCGACTGCGATGATGGAGGAGGAGCGACTTTGGTGACTGCAATGGAGCAGGAGAATCAATGATGAGGTGCGTTTGAGGAGTGGTGAGTGGGAGTGGTTCGCGGTATATACTGTATAAAAGAGTTTGAAAATTTCACTCGGCTATTATAGGGCATTTTTTCCCTACCAAACTGTTTGGTCGGCACTGTGCATCACTTAATTTAAATTACATTCAAAACAGTATCGTTTTGTTATGTGCGACTAAATTACTTTGGTCAGTAATTTTTTTTAAAAAAAATTTCCTACTTTTTTTTGCTCTTCCATATTCAACCTTTGCCGAGCAAATTTCAATTTTGGTCCCAAGAAATTTTATTTTGGCAACGTTATATAGTACTCTAATAGATTTTATAATAATTTGTACTATAAATGATTTATTTTTATTTTCTAAAATTAGGAATCAACTGAATCATAATTTTTTGTGCTAAAATTACAAACTTATATCAACATCCCGCACCGAGCTATTATACATTATTATAGAATTTTGCTTTGTTTTTATTAATAATGTTTTGTAATAATTCTTATGCTTAAATTTAGCATATAAAATTAAAATTATCTTAATGTTGATCATGTTTTTTTTTTAAATAAAAATTTATAATTAATAAGTGCCTCATATCTAAATAAGTTTTTCATTCGGCGACTAAATAAGTTTAGTAGCCAAACCTAACTATATGGCGACAAAAAAATATTTTAGTCACTGAAAATAAATATTTGGCGACCAGAACTTTTTGGTCACCAAAGGTAAAAACAATTTTTTCCTTTTCATTCGGCGACTAAATAAGTTTGGTAGCCAAAACTAACTATACGACGACGAAAAATTGTTTTAGTCGCTAAAATAAATATTTGGCGACCAAAACTTTTGGTTGCCAAAGATAAATTTTTTTTTTTTTTTTTCATTCGGTGACTAAATAAGTTTGGTAGCCAAAACTAACTATACGGCGACGAAAATTGTTTTAGTTGCTGAAAATAAATATTTGGCGACCAAAACTTTTTGGTCGCCACAAATAAAAACAATTTTTTTTCTTTTCATTCGGCGACTAAGTAAGTTTGGTAGCCAAAACTAACCATACGGCGATGAAAAATTGTTTTAGTCGCTGAAAATAAATATTTGGCGACCAAAACTTTTGGTCGCCAAAAATAAAAACAAATGTTTTCTTTTTCAATCGGCAACTAAATAAGTTTGGTAGCCAAAACTAACTATACGGCGACGAAAAATTGTTTTAGTTGCTGAAAATAAATATTTGGCAACAAAAACTTTTTGGTCGCCACAGATAAAAACAATTTTTTTTTCTTTTCATTCGGCGACTAAGTTTGGTAGCCAAAACTAACTATACGGCGACGAAAAATTGTTTTAGTTGCTGAAAATAAATATTTGGCGACAAAAACTTTTTGGTCGCCATAGATAAAAACAATTTTTTTTCTTTTCATTCAGCGACTAAGTAAGTTTGGTAGCCAAAACTAACTATACAGCGACGAAAAATTGTTTTAGTCACTGAAAATAAATATTTTTTGGTCGCCGAAGATAAAAACAAATTTCTTCTTTTCATTCAGTGACTAAATAAGTTTGGTAGCCAAAACTAACTATATGGCGATAAAAAATTGTTTTAGTCGCTGAAAATAAATATTTGGTGACCAAAACTTTTGGTCGCCAAAGATATTTTGGTACCAAAGATAAAAACAAATTTCTTCTTTTTCATTCGGCAACTAAATAAGTTTGGTAGCCAAAACTAACTATACGGCGATGAAAAATTGTTTTAGTCGCTGGAAATAAGTATTTGGTGACCAAAACTTTTTGGTCGCCACAGATAAAATCAATATTTTTCTTTTCATTCGGCGACTAAATAAGTTTGGTAGCCAAAACTAGCTATACGGCGACGAAAAATTGTTTTAGTTGCTGAAAATAAGTATTTGGCAACCAAAACTTTTGGTCACCAAAGATAAAAATAGTTTTTTTCTTTTTCATTCAGCGACTAAATAAGTTTGGTAGCCAAAACTAACTATACGGCGACTAAAATATTTGTTTAGTTGCTAATTGTGGCAACTTTAGAGACTAAATTTTTTTTAGTAGCCAATTATGACATTTTTAGCAACTAATTTTTTTTTTTAGTCGCCAATAATCAATATTCCCCGACTAAAAAAAATTAGTAGCTAAATATTGAACTTTTGCCGACTAACATAATTTTTGGTCGCCAATTCAACAACTTTTGGCAACCAAAATTTTTTTAGTCGGCAAAAGTGGTCGCCAATAGTGTGTTTTCTTGTAGTGTGTGTCAGCTTGCTTACGTTATTACTTTCGTTATTAGATCCTTGAATGGGTTGGATTGGATGGCTTAGTTCTTTCTACAACTATCCAAACTAAACAAAACCAGAGCCTAATGGGCTTCCAAGAATAATTCCTTCTTATTGGGGGTTAAATTGAACCTACCTTCTTAATTTGATTAATGATTATTCTCAAGAATGATAATACATACAAATTAGAAAAAGGAGTTGGTTTAGCTCAAGTTTAATAAATCTACTTGCCTAGGCCAAATCAACGCATATCAACTTTAACCCTTATAAAGAATTTTGATCTTGTTTGCTGGATTATGTCGAGTTTAATTATTATGTCTATTCGTTACTTTAGTAGTTCTAGTACTTAGAATGATATCCTATTTCATTTATTTGCAGCAGCATCTTGTGCTTGGATTGATATCGCAAATTATTAAGGTAAGATTCTTTCAGTTACTTATGCAAACCTTTCACAGATATTGGATTTAAAATCATGATATCTGAACTCATATAAATATAATCTCTTTCAAATTCATTGGCCTAATTAGAGTGCTCAATTCTTTAGCATTTAGCCTATATGTGGGTAAACTTTGATCGTCCTAACTTATGGTATTTCAGATTCAACTATTGGCAGACCTCAATTTACGGTATTTTCAACAATTTTGCATTGTCAATTTGTTGTGTTCCTAAATTTATTGCTGGTGTGAAGATGTGTTGGTTTCTATCCCTTGTTTCTTTTGGGTACTGTAAGAAGTTTTATTCCAACTTGCGACTTTTAGTCTCTTGAAGGACTTGAATATGATTAGACTAAGGGTGAGGATACAAATATGCTGATTCATTGTTGGGAGGACGATTAATAAATTAATCAGACTCATATTTCTAAAATCTGGATACATCCTGAAAGGATTCTGCAACATGACTGTTTTAGCTCTTGATTTTGATAGACTAGAGTTGGCTACTATTAAAAGGATTTTTGAATCTTAAGCAATGAATAGTATGAAGTGAGCAAACAAATTCGAAGCACCTGATTGATAAGTTCTACTCTATCCTAGACAATCATCTATTTCTATTGTACTAGATACGAGAATCAAACTTTAATTAACCGTCAGTTAAGAGTGTACAGTCTATTTGGGTGTAGAACTATAAAAAAAAAAAAAAAAAAAAATAGAGTAGGGGAAGAAGAATGAGGAAGATGAAGAGAAATTCTGCAGTGAAAAAAATGAGAGGTTCTGAAATTATTTACTCGATCAATTATCCAAATCAATGTAGAGTTTCTCCATACATAATCTATATTTATAAGAAACCAACATCCATGAGAAAATAGAAAGAAAAAAAAAATTACTAAGATTTTTCGATTCCGTGTTGAGCTGGCTAATGCAGAAAAGAGAGCACATGATGCTGCTGTTGCTGTTGGTAATCCAGGTATGTGTTCTCAAAGCTTGTTGACTTGCAAGTGGTTAACAACCAATTTGCACTTGTTTATCCATTGGTTTTTGACAACTTAGTGCCTTGACTGTTCAGAGTTTACTTCAATCTGCTTCGTGGTTCAGTTTAGTTTGTGAAGGATAGGGTGGTGGTAGAGTTGGGTTTTTTCTTTAACACTATCCTTGCTGTCTTTAGAGCATGAAGTAGAATAGTTGTTGATTTTAGTTTAACACTGCTCAAGATCATATTTGGGATGCCAAGTGTCGTTTCTACCAGCACTCACTTTTGAGGTTGATCTTCTGCCTCTGCTTACTTACACTGTTAATAAATCTAACATCATGGATTTTATAGAAGAAGAGTCTTCCTCATTTATAAATTTGTGAATCTGGTGCACCTTATTATTCTTTCTCAATTTTCCATTAAGCGACATTTTCACTACAAGAAAATTGACCTATAACAACGTTTTTGATATGGTGTTTTTTCTAAAAACGTTGTTGCAAAGGTTTTCAAAATATTTTTTAACCAACTTATTTTAAAAAACACATGTGTAACGTGGTGTACTTGCATATTTTCCCTTTTTTAAGGCCCATGCATTTTTCATTTTTCCATTTCTCTCAGTCCCAGATAGATCTAGGGCTTCATCACTCCTCTTTCTTATGGTGAAAGTTCACTAGATCGAGCATCGTAGGCTCCAATTTACGATGGTAATCTTTATCCGACTCTCTTCATCTTGGCTCAAAGCTCTTAATCAGTCCGATTTGAAGATTAATTTTGTGAGTCTCATTCTCTGATCTTTTGATTTTGTTTATATACGAACTCAGATTTGTATCTACGATCTCAGATCTGTTTGATATATATACTAATTTATGTTAAAGAGAACACAGATCGATCGGTTGATTGATTTTTAGTCTATTGATCGCGATCGAACACTCTTTCTTTGGATTTGATTGATTGATTGCTTTCGTTCAGATCTGTAAGCTTTAGTCCCTGTGCGCATATTAACATCCTCCAACAGACTCTATTTCTGACTCGTTCATGGTGATCTTTGCGTTTGTGCTTCGTATGCAATTCTAGGGTTAGTCTATTGAGGCTAATGCTGCTCATAGACTATATGGAAACAAATGGGCAATGATTGCTAGGCTCTTCCCTGGTAGAACTGACAATGCAGTGAAGTATAAGCCCTGTTACAAGCCCTGCGCCAAAATTGTAAATGACATCGCAGGTAATTGCCCTTCCTTCTCCTACTTTTGGTGCTATGTAATCTCATAATGTCACATTTCTCTAGTTTTATTTATTTGTTTGTTAACCATTTGCCTAAATTGTAATGCAAATTTGTGGTAACTATATTGTTGTCGAATCGTGAATCGAATCGTTAAAAAGTGAATCATAAATCATTTCAAACTGTAAATCATAAGATTTAAATTATTTAATATAATATATAATACAGTGTTTAAAATCGAAATGTATACAGTGTTTAATAAAAACTAGATTATTAATATGACGAAATTATACGTATATACACATAAAGTCAGATATATCAATTTAAGTAATTACGTTCTATAAATTTTTATAGTTTGGTGAAAACGTCGATGTTTCATGCGTTATATAAACAAAAATAGAAAAAGAATTGAATTGCAGTGAATTTTGTGAATCTCAATGAATCGTAGTGAATCATAGCACAATTCGAATCGTTTTTGTTGAAACTCGTATATGTTTGGTTTTGCTAATGCTGTTTTTAAAATGTTTAATGTAATTATGTGTGAATCAGAGGCTGATACCTAAACTCTGTATAATTAAACAATATGCAAAATTTTTCTTAGCTTCTTATTGGAGTCGACAAAAAAGTCTCTGTTGGTTAGCTTTTGATCATTTGGGTTCTTTATTTATTTGGAATTTTTCAAATATATTTGTCCTCTTCTTTTCCTTCATATAAAATTATACCCATTGCTTTGATGTTTGGGTGCAAGCATATAACTTTCAATACTTGGTTCTATTTTTGATGTTTTCAGTAGCAAATTTGGTTGTGCCTAACGCAGCAAAGGCTGTAAGTATGGAGAATATTATGGTGAGAACTTGTTGTTAGCTTTAGCCATCTTGTTTAAATTCAGTTAATGTCTTTTTTGTTTTTTGATTTGTCAATCATGCTTAGACAGAGTTTTTCCGAGTCCTATATGCAAGTTTTGCTTCTTTTTGTCCCTCCCATATAATCTGAGGAAATATGGTTATTTTTCTTCAAGTCAAGAAGGAGCTGCTTCTGTTTATACTTTAGCAGATGGAAGTGTTGGAGATTGGTTTGGAGGCTTCCTATATTCAGCTGGACAACAGGCTAACGAAGTTGCTCAGGACCAGCTATCGTCTCTTAGTATTACTAGGTTCATATTCTGCAAATTGTTTCTGAGTTTGAATTTGGTCATTTGGGGATTTTATACTTATAGTTTTATCTGCTGTTCATGCATGTTCCTCTTTGCAGCTTGTAACCAGTGGGCAATGATTACAAAGAATGTTACATAAATTTTCAAGCTATGTTTATATATATTACTGTTATTAACTAGTGAAGAGACTTGTTATCTTAATTGATGTGTAGTGAAATTTGTAGGTGGAAGCTTCTATTCAAGAGGCTTGTCCATGAAATTGCTCAAGACTTCAAGGTAATTGAAGGGTCATAATTGTTAAACATTGTCATAATTATTGTAATTATTTATTACCTTAACTTCACTTGCCTTGTATTCTTTGTTAGACACTCTACATTTTAGTCTTGACATCGGGAAATTCTACTTGTGATGAATGAGTTGCCATCACTTATTAATGTTGCAGATTGCCCATCTGAATATCACGTTTGAACTGCTTCCTTACAGCTAATCATATAATGATAGAGAGCAGTTATATTAGTGCTGGCTCCTGCTCATGTCAGGTTTGGTCATCTTTCTTGTCAAATTTTGTTACTAGGTTGGTCCTGGACTACCTATTCATATGTTCATGACTTCAGCTGGCCAAATTGATTTATTGTTCCAACTAGATTTGTATTTTGTGGGTTGCTTCCACAAGGAATGATTAAGAATGCTCTGCAGTGCATTTAAAGTTCTGTTTCAGTTAATGCCAGCATATTGTGGGATCCATTATAATCCTACTGTTCTTAACATGAATTTTTAAGATTGCATGTTGATTTGCTACATGACTTGTGTTGCGAGAGGTAATTCTTGAAGTGGATTTTTAAGACTGCATACAAAAAGAGATGGTTGAAGTTTCTATTCTGATGAAAAAATAAACACAAAGAAAATTAACATAACATTACATATAATATTGGTATTTACTACTGGTGGTAGAAATTATGTGCAATGAATGAAAAAGAGATGGTTTTGGCCATGGATCTGGTTTAATAAGATTTGCTCAAGAGTGAGAAATTGTATGCCCTTGTATAACAGGGTTTATGTTATATCTTGCACTCCAAGGTGATTCAATACAAAAAAAAATTAGGTTCTTTTTATTTTTTTGTAAATGAGACCATTGCATACGGAAGTAGTAAAGGCTTCGGCTGCCAAGTGTAAGGAACATGGGTTCAAGTCTGAAGGCAGTCCTCTTGTATAGATTAGATTATCAAAGGTTAGGTCTACTAACAGTCTCCCATCCCAGCATCCTTGATTATTGGGGATGATATTTTGTTTATTAAATTGATTTTGACGGGATTTGATTGTTGAGCACTGTATTTATAGTTGCATTTGAAGAAGTATGCTGATGAAAATGATAAAGTTGATTGATGATAATATGCAACTGTTTCCTTCTTATGCTACATCAATTTCTTTATTGTACTTTTTATAAATATATCAGTTGCTTTTGTTTTTTTAGTAGATTTGAACATCGTCTCCATTTTATTCTGGGCATGAAATTTATGTTACATAAATTTCAGTGGAAAGTTGAATCTTGGTGTAGGGGGTTTTATTTATTTTTAACCAGTCACAGAAAGTCTTCTAACTTTATGATTGTCATTACTTTCATTTCTGATTTCTAACTTCATTTTTCTGTTCTTTAATGCCTTTTGCAGGCTTGAAATCTCATGTTGTAACATTATATGAAGCAGGAAAACTAGGCCATACTAGCATTGTAGATCTTTGCAAGGATTTGAGTACATTAGAGGGAACAAAATTTGAGGGAGAACTGCAGGAGTTTGCCAAGCATGCATTTACTCCAATGTGTTCTAGAATGTTTGATATTCGGTGGAGTTGCTATTGATGAGAGAACTGTAAATGTTTGATATCCTGTGAGCCTGCGAGACCAATCCCGAGACAAAAGAAGTCAGTCTTGTTTGATATGGATTTTTGACATTAGTTAGTTCAGGTAATGAATTTTTTTAGAACTCACCAAGTTTTACACTTGAACTACCATTTCTACGCGTATTAATTAATTTCACTGAAAAAATTAGACTACAAGCGTGAGAAACACACATTCAAGTCAGAGATCTTGTTCCTCCTTGTTTCTCTGATCTCTACTAGTGTGAATGAACCTCTATGGTCCAATAGTTCTAGTATATGCACCTTCAAATCTAAAGTGTTCTTTTTTCTTTTTGGTTTTTGAATTGTTGAACTTACTTAATATGCTTTTCATAATTTGATTATATTAAATCTGGAACAAGCAGGGAATATACATGTTATTATAATGGTGTTTTATGAATATGCTTTTGTCTCTTCATGCTTTTGATATTATTTATTGCTTTGTTCTAGATTATCTTCAAAAGGATTATAATTTGCAACTGTTATTTATTTATCTGCAGGTCAAAAGGACAATTTGGCTGAGGGAAAGGTCTGATTCAAAATGTAAAAAGGAATTTGTTGCTTGCTTTTTTTTTTTTACCAGGCCCAAAATTGAAATCTTGTTAGAATTTTTTTTATTTTTTATTTTTGGTAAGAGCATTAAAATATCCAAGTGTGCTGATTGGTGAATTTTAGAACTTTTTTATTTTTTTTTATTAATTTTTATTTTTTTATTTTAAGATTGGGGTGAAGTTCAGAACTTAAATATGCTTTCTATGAACATGTATTTATTTTTTTCTATCAAATATCAAATTTGATGGTTTTATTTTATCAACTTCAACTTTTATTTTTATTTTTGGCTATGATGTGCTTTATGGTTTTATGCAAATTGGAATGTGAATAACTAACTAGCCAGCTCAACAACATATTTTATACTAATTAAATTATGAAATAAAGAAAAAAGATGGCGTTTTTTTTCAAAACGTCACTATATCCCGTGATGTCATCAGTTTTTATTTAAACAGATTGCATATTATACCGACATTGATGAAAATGCCACTGCAAGTATTAGGGACGTTTATAAAGCGCCTTATACCTATGGCGACGACATCCTCAGCGACGTAAATTAAAAACGCCGATATATCCTTTTGGTAGCGTTTTTTCCGCTTATAGCGGCGTTTTTGAAATGCCGGTAAAGGTAACTTTTCCTGCAGTGTTTTGCATATCTTTTACTTGAGTTTGGTCTTGTCTTCTGTGCAATTATATAATATAAGTCACTTTTTTTCTTGTAGGGCTAACTGTTACCTTCTTTATATATAAAATAAGTGGCTGGCTGGGGTTAGATTATCTTATGGATTTCCCCACCTATAAGTCATGGAAGAGATTAGGGATTCTAAATTCATTAAAACACGGGTAGCATGAAAATTATGAAAAAATTTAAGGATGGTGTTCGAGATATGATTTGGCGCCTCAAAGATTTTTGGTTGTAAATGGATTATTAAATTTTTTTATCTTTCAATGGGAAGTTAACCTTTTTTATTTTGATTTTGAAATTCTTATTATTTAGGTTGAGGCTGTGATATATGTTTGTCCTCATTTACAGAGCATTGCAGGATATTCATTAGCCTACATGAAAGGTGGGCAGCTGGCAATCATAGGAGGAAAATATATATTATTAATTTAAATTCTTCTTTCTTTCTTTTTTTAAATTTTTTTTTATAACAATATGTTAATTAAATTCATGTTATCTTTACTTTCCATTGACCTTTTTTAATTTTTGTCCAATTTTACAATCCAAGTGATGTGCAAATATTTTCATAAAAAAATTAACTGACATTATTTTTGTTTTTGTTTTTGTTTTTCTTTTGTACAGATATATGAACTTGTGCACAAAGTTGAATTGTCGAGGACTAGTTGGCACTTGTTACATTTTTTGAAGGATTATATATTTTTGGATAGATGTGTATGGAAAGTATTTGGATAGACTACTAGTTATATTTTTGGATAGATGCATATGGATAAAATTTAAAACATAATAAGAACTACTTGTCATGTTTTAAATTTGTATACTAGATGGATGTGAATTGGATAATTATATAGATTACATGACTATTTTAATTGGACGAGTATGTAGTTTGGAATAACTTGTGGATAAAAATTTATAATAGTTGATGATTTTAATTAAACAGGTTAAGTATTGACTGATTTATGTATTTTGTGGGAGGTTCATGATTCAGTTGATTTTGTTGGTTTGAATGATTCTTTCAATTTACAAGTTATATTGAATGGTTTGGATAGATTATTATATATCATACAGGTCAAATAATTTATTTTTTTTAATGTTTTATTTATATTTTTATAAACAAAAAGAATTGAATTGGCGATCAAAATTTGGTTTGGTTTGGTTTTTTCTTTTTTGGCGACTAAGTGATTAGTCGGTGTTTCACTATTCACATTTGGCGACCAAAATGTTAGTAGCCGAAATGGTACATTTGGCGTCTAAATAATAAGTCGGTAAAATTATTAATTTTGGCAACTTAAGTGTTTGATCTCGAATAGGTTTATTGCTGACTAAAGTTTTAGTCGCGTAAACATTACTTTTGCCGATTAACATTTTTGGTCAGGGAATGTGACAATTGGTGACTAACATATTTAGTCGGGAAAGTATCACTTTTGGCGACTAAAGTGTTTTAGCAACAAAATGGTTTACTTGCAGTAATGTAACATTCAGCGATCAAAAATTTAGTCGGCAAATACAATTTTTTCCCGACTAAAAAAATTTTTAGTCGCTAATTACTTTTCCTGACCCTCAACTGGCGACTAAAGTAGCGTCCAAAAAAAATAGTTGTAGATAACTTTTGCCAACTTAATTTTTAGTTGGCAAAAGTGCAATTTCCTGTAGTGCATGAACATTATTAGTGTATATGAAGACATAAACAATTGATATCTAGAGATTTTCTACTAAAACTATTGGGGCGGCAAGATTGCTTGTCATTGAAGTTTAGTCAGCAAAAGTGCGATTTCCTGTAGTGCATGAATATTATTAGTATATATGAAGACATAAACGATTGATATCTAGAGATTTGTACTAAAACTATCGGGGCGGCTAGACTGCTTGTCAGTACTTCAATGGGGATTTGGCTAGTGCTTTAGATAGTGGTTTCACTACAACAAAACGTAGATTTCGCGACAAAAACTGGAGTTTTCGTCGCTGAAAGTAGTAGAATTGGCGACTAAAATGGAATTAGTCGCCAAAATTGATCACTTTTGCCGACTAAAAGAGTTTAGTCGCCGAATATAGGGGTTTCAGCGACTAAAGGTTTTTTAGTAGCCAAAAGTGACAATTTTGGCGACTAAAATAATTTAGTAGCCAAAAGTATAGGTTTTGGCGACTAAAAAACAGTTTGGTTGCCGATTCTACGTGTTTTGGCGACTAAAAATAGTTTGGTCGCTGAAAGTGAAGCTTTTTGGCTACTAAAAAAAAATAGTAGCTAAAAACAGTCAATTGGCAACTAAAATTCAGTAAAATTCAGTTTAGTAGCCAAAAGGGGACGTTTTTGGCGACTAAAAACAGGTTTAGTCGCCAAAACTAGTTATTTTTAGGCGGGAATGAATTTTTTTAGCGACTAAAAACTAATTAGTAGCCAAAACTATACAATTGGCGACTAAAAAATAGATTTAGTCGCCAAAAGTGATCTAATTTTTTTTTAGTAAATAATTTATTTTTTACATAAATTATATTGAATAAAAATAATTATTTTTATATATATAGTTTTGTATTAATACCGGTCAAAATAATATATAAATAATATATATTGCATTTATATTCATGTTATGTTGTAGTGGCATAGTGGGGAGAGTGTGTTGGTAAAGGTTTGGAATGTGGGATGGGTCGGTGGTTCGAATCTTGGGAACAGTAGAGGGTAAATTTTTTTTTTTTTTTGAAATATGCTTTTGGTGACTAAAAACAGTGGTCACCAAAAGATTGACTATTGGCGACGAAAAGCTTAGTCGGCAAATGTATAAATAAAAAAAAAATTCACTATTGGCGACTAAAAGATTAGTCGCTAAATGTATAATTTTCAAAAATGTAATTGACTATTGGCGACAAATGCTTTGGTCGCTGAAGACTAAAACTTTGCCGACTAAAACTTTTTTTAGTCGCCAATACCTCCGCCGACCATCTATTCGTTACAAAACCGGCGACTAAAATATTTAGTCGGGGAAAGTGAAAAGCCGACTTTTGGCGACTAAAAATTTAGTCGCCAAAGGTGTTTTTTCTTGTAGTGTTTAGCATCTGGTGTGTTGTTTGTTTGGTTTGGTTCGGTTTGTTTGTTGGGCCTTGTAGTTTAGCATGTGATTGGTTTGGGTGTATGCGAGAACCTAATTGAAATATATTATTACAAAAATATATGTTTTAGTGACATTAATATAGTGTCATTTTCTTAAAAAACGTCATGAAAATATCATCTAATGGCATGTTACATTAACTTAGTGTCATCTTTTTTCATAAAGTGCCATAAAAATAGTGGCATGTTTTAAAAAATGTCACAGAATCATTTACTTGTAATGGCATTTTATTAGATTACTTTAAATCTAATACGTGCATCAGTTTTTAGAGATATTGCTAGATTACTCTGAATCTAATATGTACATCAATTTTAAAAGAAATTTATTTATTTACATTTTTTTTTATAATAGAAATATGTTTAGTTCCCTAAGGAAACCCTCACTTTCATCCTAAGACACCATTACAGGTAATCTTTCTCATCTCTTAGTTATTTTTTTATCGAACAGAACTTAAAAGAAAATATATGTAAATGTATAATATGTATATTTACACCTTTTTCGTAGTTTGGGTACCTTTCAATTAGCTTTTCCATGTTTGATAAAATGCCTCAAGAGGTGTGGCTATTTTTCTTTTTTCATTTTCATTTGATATGTGTGTGTAACTTTCTAATTTTACTGATTGCTCTGTACTTTTTTCATTTATAAAATCTTTTAATAAATTTTAGGAGGCAGACAATAAAATTGTTGGATGATAAACTATACAATAAAGTAGAATTGCAGAAATGATAGCACAAATGGGTGTTATCTTCACATGTCAAGTAGATATGAAGATGCATGAAGTTCTTTCAAGAGTGTTGGAGCAAAACTTGAAATTGGTGCAAAGAAATCAACATTTTTTTTATCCAAATGGTTTTTTTTTTTATTATTTATTTTATCAAAATGGGATTGACATACTTATAATTGTTTAACATAGAGGAGATTGTTGAGTTGCAATTTTTTGTTTGAAATATTTTTAGTTAGATTACAAATGGTTGTTTTTCTTTTATTTTGTTAATTTCAAGGACATTATATTTGCATTATATAAATAAAATTTTATTTATTTATTTTACATATAAAAGAAAATGATGAGTAGAATTGATGTCATAAGATTTTATTTATTTATTTATATTTTTAGTGACAACTAACCAATATGTCAAAGTGATATTTTTAAGTGACACTTGTAAGAAATCTAGAGGCATTTAAAAAATGCCACAAGATATATAAGTAAGTGCCACAAACGATGTCTAAAATGGCACTCAAAGTGTTGGTATTGTAGCACTTATAAATGTCACTAACCTAGAGTAATATGAGTACCAATGTCACTTTAGTACATCTTGTAAGTTGAAGGCAAACATGGCACTATTAGAAAGTTGCTGGAAGGATTGGTGTGATTCAGTGACTGAGTGGTCGAAGTTGGGGCATCTCGAGCAAGAGAGAGGAGTACGGTTGTCCTGTTATGGAATTCCACTTAACTTGTGGAGTGTTGATACTTTCAACAAGATTGGGAGATTATGGATGAAGATATGTCCAAACAGTTATCATTTAGATGTGGTAGAGTTAAAGTTGCCACAACGTTTATGGGATTCATTAGCACAGTAGTGCAGGTGAGGTGTAGAGGTAAAAGCTATCCAATAAGAGTTTGTGAGGAGCAAGTCATGGTGCCAAGAATTGGAGCTTGTAAATGCTTTGCTTAGGACTGCTGTAGCTTTAACAGTACAGAGAACAAGCCTGGTAGCCATAGAAGCCCAGAAGTGGAAGAAGTTGCTGAGGTGGAAGGCACTATGCATAATGAGGTGGCATGCCATGATGACGTGGTCTCTCTCTCTATAAGGAGGATGTGGCAATTGATGAGGGTAGTGGAGGAGATGAGAAGTTGGACGATTCTTATCCATATGTAGTGGGAGAATCTCTAAACACATATATGCAGAATCCAAAGGTACCAGCAGCAAACAATAGATGTATTACCAATGGTAGCATAACTGTGAATCAGAGAAGTATTAATGAGAGGGGTCAGAAGGATGAGGGGTTGGTTACAGCTGGGTTTATGAGAAGCCTTAGTGGTAATGGGCCTGATAGGCCTGGCATTAATATTCAAGTATTATTGAATGAGGTTATTAAAGCAAAAAGAGTGGCCAAGCCCAGTGAAGTAACTATGGGAGTGGGCCAAAGCTTTAAAGGAAAGGAAGTCAACCAGGCCCATGTTGGTGGGAGTTTACCACTGTCATATTCACAGCCCATTTCTATTTTGGGCAATACTACTAGAGGATTTGGTGTGCCTTATAAGTAGAATTGCAAATTCATTGGGAGAAAGAAAGCTCTGGTAATAGGTAAGGTATCAAAATGGGGTAGACTAGCTTAGAAAGGGGGAAAAGGAGATGCTCGATTTGGTGGTTCGTCTTCAATGGAAGTTTGGCACAAAGGACTTTTCTTTCGAGTGGTCGCGGCTATACTGTCAAGATCAAGCTCGGGTGGTCAGTCTAATCGGGGAGGAAACCTTGTTCTGAAGGAAGCAAATAAGACTTTAAAGTTGGGTAAATCTCTAGGGATTGACTTCGGTGATAATGAACAAGATGCACTACAGAGAATCATGGAGTTGGAAGAAGATTATACGAGGAGGGTGGCACAGAGAGATGGTGTTATTCATCACTGAATAACATCATCAGGTGGTCTCGGTGTTATGTTATGTTTTCTGATGAAGCTGCTGTCTTGGAATGTTAGGGGTTTTAGAAAACCAGGGAAAATGAGGAAAATAAGGGGGTTACTCAATGAGAGAAGGGTTGATTTTGTGTTTTTTCAAGAAACCAAGAAAGATGGATTGTTAAGAGATTTTAATTTAAGATTTAGGTTGGGACCGATTTTGATTTTTTTATTTTTGATGTGTGGATATGGATGGATTGAGAGAGAGTGTGTGTTGTGGAGAGACCTCGATTTTTTTTTTGCACAATGTTGTTGCTCAAAGTGCTTCTTATCGTTATCGTGTACTATCCTTCCAGATTTTGATTGTGTCTTCATTAATGTCTATGCACCAAATGATGCTTCAAGGAGAGGACATTTGTGAAATGTAATCATGAATTTAAAGTCAGGATTTCCTAGCCCATGGTGTTTGGGGAGGGGGGGTCTTTAATGAGATTAGGACTTTAGGGAAAAGAAAAGGATGTACAAGAAGGGATAGAGGCATGTTAGAGTTCAATAATTTTATTGAATGGCTAGAACTATATGCCAATGCATGGAAAGCAATTTACATGGAGTAATTCAGGGGATGGGGGTAGGTGGAGTAGAATTGACAGAGTATTATTGTCATCTGAATGGCTAGTGAAGTTCAAGCTGAAGTTGTGGGGACTACCAAGGGGCGTTTCGGATCACTGCCCTCTACTTTTGATAGAGGATGAGAGCGATTAGGGGGCTAAAGTCGTTCAGATTTATCAATGCCTGGCTCTTACATCCAAACTTTTCTTTAATTATTAAGAAGTCATGGGAGGAGTTAGTATTTTCTGGGTGGGCAGGCTTTGTGATCATAATGAAACTTAGAAATTTGAAATTGGATCTTAAGACGTGGAATAGAGAGGTGTTTGGGAATGTGTCATGTACATTAAAAAAGGTTCAGGTGAAGTTATATGAGCTGGACCTGGTGGCTAAATCCAGAGACTTGGTGGATGACGAAGTAGCTCGAAGAAGAGAGACAATGAGAATAGTGTGGTCTTTGTCCAAAAGGGAGGAATGGTTGTGACTCCAGAAATCTACGTTAGATTGGGCCATGAAATGTGACAAAAATACAAGGTATTTCCATACCATAGCTTCAAGTAGGCAGTGTAGGAACTTTCTGAGCTCATTGTCAGTTGATGGAGAGTTACTTGAGGAGCCAACTATGGTGACAGAAGAGGTGTTGAGGCACTTCAAACAAGTGTTATTGAAGATTAGGGGAATAGACCACAGCTAAGAGGGCATTTTAGATTTATTGGCCAGGATCAATTGGTGGATGGATTGGAAGCTCTTTTTTTGGAAGGGGAAGTTTGGGCTGCTATTAAAAGTTGTGATGGGAACAGAGCCCCGAGCTAGATGGATTTAACTTGGCGTGTTTTCAAAATTGGTGGAAGGTGTTCAAGCCGGAGGTTATGCAATTTTTCAAGGAGTTTCATGACAATGGGAAGTTGTCTTCTAGGGTGAATAACTCTTTTATTACTCTTATACCCAAGGTCGATTGTCCAATTAGTATCTTACACTACAGGCCTATAAGTCTAATTGGGTCCCTATATAAGATTCTAGTCAAAGTGTTAGCTAATAGGTTGAAGAAGGTAGTGCAAAGGGTTATTAGTGAGGCACAATCAGCCTTTTTGGGGAAAGGAATATACTAGACAGGGTCTTAATAGCTAATGAGATTGTTGGTTGGTGGAAGGTTAATTAAAAGAAGGGAGTGATCCTAAAGCTTGATTTCCAAAAGGCATACGATTCTGTGAGTTGGGGTTGCTTACTATCTATGATGAATGAGTTCGATTTTGGGGTTAGGTGGAGGGGTTGGATAAGGAAGTGCCTTGAATCTTCCAGACGTTCAATTCTTAGCCGAATTTAACCCTAGTAAAGGACTTCGACAAGGTGATCCTTTGTCTTCTTTCCTGTTTAACATAGTGGCTGAAGGGCTTAATATGTTGATGCTAAGGGCAAGATCTTTGGGTCTATGGTTAGGGCCTATGGTGGGTCATGATGTATCGGTCTCACATCTTCAGTTCGTTGACAATACAATTATATTTTGTGAATTTGATATGGAAGTGTTATTGGTAGTTAAAAGGATTTTGAGGTGCTTTGAATTAGTATCTGGTTTGAAAATTAATTTTCATAAAAGCTCTATATGTGGAATAGGTGTGCCCGAGCATGAGGTGGAGGAGTTTGCATCTAGATTGAATTGCAAGCATCAAAAGCTACCACTATCCTATTTTGGGCTACAACTAGAGGCTAGTCCTAGGCTAAAGAAAACTTGGAACCTGTACTTGATAAATGCAGAGCCAAACATGCATCATGGAAGAGGAAGCTTCTATCATTTGGAGGAAGGTTAACGCTCATTAAGTCTGTGTTGTCCAGCTTGCCTACATACTATTTATCTATCTTTAAGCTACCCTCATCTATGGCTAAGTCATTTGAAGAGAATTGAAGAGAAAGGTTCACCTTGTTAGCTGGGCTGAAGCATCCAAGAGCAAAGACAATGGGGGATTGGGTATTAGAAGAGTTCAAGAGGTGAATGATTGCCTGTTGGCTAAATGGTGGTGGTAGTGGTTTGGTGTTAAGGATGGCTTCTTGTGGAAAAGAGTAATTTGCAGTAGGTATCTCCCGATTAATGGGAGGTGGTACCATTTTCCAAATAATTTTGGGAATTGTTCAAAAATCTGGGGTGGTATTCTCAAGGTTAGTCAATCAAATTCTCATCTTTTCAATATTTTTGTGGAAAATTCTGAGTTGACTGTGGGTAATGGTAACATAATCCATTTTTGGATTGATAGTTAGGTGGGTAATCTTTCTATTAAGTCTGCTTTTCCTAGGCTATTTAGTTTATCATCTAAAAAGGATATCACTCTTAGAGTGGTGGTGGAGAGGAGGGCCGCCTAGACTAACCGGATTTTCAAGTTTAGAAGAGCCTTATTGGGTTGGGAGTCAGATGAGTTGACCAGATTGGACTCTTTTTTGAATTCTACTGTGATTGGTTTATCTGAAAGGGCTGATTGTATTTGACGGATGGTAAATTCATTAGGGCAGTTTAGTGTCTCCTCCCTTTATTCTTTGTTGGTGCCCTCCATTTCTCTTTTGGTCAATACGCTATTATGGAACAATATATCTCCTCCAAAGGTGCAGTTTCTTGATTGGTTGGCTTGGAATGGAAGACTTAAGACTTCATCTTTTCTGCAAAGAATTGGGGTGCTTGGTCTTGGTGCATTTGTTTTGTGCATATTTTGCAAGACGGAGGAAGAGACAGTGTCCCATGTATTATTATGGTGTCCTTTTGCTTGGTGAGTTCAGTCTTGTTTGATGCAATGGTGGGGGATCCTTTGGGTTCTGCATCGGAATGTAGAGGATCTTCTTGGCCGGTGGAGAGGGTTCAGGCGGGGTAAGTTTGCAAATTCGATTTGAAGGGCTGTACCATTGGTTGTAATGTGGTCATTATGGAAGCTTAGAAATGAGGTGGTGTTCAATGGTAAACAAGTGCATCTGGAGGAAGTATGCAATTTGATCAAGTTTAGAATTGTCGTTTGGGTAAAAGCTCACTGTAAAGGTTGCTACTACACTGTGCATGAGATTGTCAATAATGTTCAGCAGATTAGATGTAACTCTTAGCTATTTAGGTTCTGCAAATTTTGGGATGTGCATATCTTTTCTATCACTTTGGAGATGGAGGGTTGTGTCTTGTTTTTGGGGTTTGTTGTGTATGTAGATCTGTTTGTCCTTTATGCTTCTATTTGGTGCAAATTTGTTTGTTGTTGCTTGCTGCTGGCGTGTGTTGCTACTTTGGGGTTGCTCTGGTAATATGTTGATTTTGTTACTGTTGGATGCTCACTAATTTTGGTGCTGCTGAGGAGGTGTTTCATATGTGTTGTTATTTGGTGTGGTTGTGTTTTGTTGGCTGCTGCTTTTGTTGTATTGTTGCTTTGTTTTGGTTATTTTTGGTTGCTCTTGATTGGCTCCTCACCAATCTTGGGTCACATACTAGCATATGATTGTACTTCCTTGGTGGTGCCAACCTAGTTGAGATTAGCTATGATGCTCAGTGCAGTTTCCTGCTTTGTTGATGTATTTTTGTATGTATTTTGCTATTCACGTCAATAAATTTTTATTTTGCTAATAAAAAAAAATGAGTACCAATGTCACTTAATAAAAATGCTATTATATTAAAAAATGTCACTAATGATATTTTCTTGTGGCACTTATGATTGCCACTGACCAAGTGTTTGTTGTAGTTTTCCTCAAATAATGATGTTTACGCCTGCCGTGGTTCTGTTTTCTTTGATGGTTTTTTTTTTTTTTTTTAAAGAAAACTTTATTGATGATGAAATCAATGTACATATAAAATATTGAAAAAAATGGCAACAATAAAGAAAAAGGTTAAATTGGCAAATGCTCAACGTATCATAGCTATAACCTCCAATTCCAACTAAATTGGTACCAAAGATGAAACCCAATCATATGCAAGCATATGCCACGGATTGGCGAGGTGCCCAACACCCAATAGACATCAACAATGGAACCAAACAAGACTACAGAGCAAAGAAAAACACCCTAACCTAACCACCACAAAACAGACCTATAGGCTATAGCAGCCAAATGAAGACAAAATCTTGAGAACAAAACACTTCAACAAAAGCAGTGACACTAAAAATCTCAGCCCACAAATTGAATTCAGCATCAAACCATCCCAGGTCGATCTAACACAACAGAGAGCCACCTAACCCAACTCAACCAAACCTTTCTCCTTCCCAAAACCAAGCCGAAGCCTTACCAAAATCAAACAATCATAATGAGCTCCTAATTTGTTTCAAATGGAATACAGAATCAGTTTCCAATAACTCTTTGAAATTAGATTTTGCCTTCATCCAAAATGCCACTCTTAACAGAACCAATTAAGTAAGGCATTCCCACTTGGATAGAATCAGATTAAAAACTAAGTCTTCGCCAAATGGTCCAAATAATAGCAAGTGGTAGTGAATTCCAAATAACTCTCTCCATTTTCCTTACCCGGCACACATTGCCACCATTGTAACAAAGAACTAATGGATGATGGCAGTACCCAAGAAACACCCTACCAATTGATGCAGTTGGCCCAAATCCTCCAAGATCTATGACAATGAAGTAAAACATGATCAACTGTTTCCAACTCACATTCGCAAAATTGACACAGGCCTTGAATTGGATCTGAAAGCCCCCTAATTTTAAGTAACAAGTCCGCGCCGGGGGGGAGGGGGAGGTGCAAAAGAAAGAGAGAAAGATCTGGAGTTCTATTCCATTGGCTGTGTTGTGGTCAGTGTGGAAACATAGAAATGAGTGTGTGTTCAAAGCATCCAATCCAAATTTGAATGAGCTGTGTGATTTGATTAAGTTTAGAATTGCTTTGTAGATGAAATCAATCCTGAAGGAGTTCTATTTCTCAGTTCAGGACTTCATTACTAATATGAGGTAGGTCAGGAAGTGTTTGGGAGGTAGTGTGATGTTATAATAACCTAACATGGGCTTGTTTTGTTACTGGTGATGGCCTACGACTTGGGCTGGCTTGTATTTGCTGCTTTGGGTTTGTTTGTTTTTCTGCTTTGTTTGTATTTTTGTTTTGGGCTGACTTGTATCTGTATTGTTTCGGTTGTTTGTTGATTTCTCACTAACCTTGAGGATTGTATTAGCAAATGATTAGGTATGTCTCGCAGTGCTAACCTAGTTGAGATGGTGTAAGCTTACTGTGATGTTTTTTACACTTTCTTGTCTATATTGATGTATTTCCATAGTTGTATGTTAATTTTATGAATAAAGAATTTTTTTTCTTTGGCTGATAAAAAAAAAGAAAAGAAAGTCAGCCAGTTCCATCTAAAAAATTGAACTTTGTACGGACAAGCATTTCTCCATATCAATTTTGGAATAGCCTTCACTGATCCCTGAGTAGTAACAAACCAATAATAGATAGATTTAATTGAAAAACAATTCCAAATAAAAGTTTCTTTTGATGTTAAAAAAAACTACAATTAGTTAACCTATGTAATTTTAGTTGAAAATTTGCATTAATTATGGTGGTTTTTTTTTTCTTTTTTCTTTTGGATCAAGAAGGCAGAGTTTTATTTATATAAATTGTGTTGGCTACACAACGTAGGTAGTCATCCCACCTTTCGTCATGAGTAGAGCATCTCTTAGGGAGGAGGCAAAAGAGTGTCTTGAGACATTTTTGCTAATGCAATTGGTTTTTCCCTCCTCCAATGGACTCTGCATCGGAAGAGGCAAAATGCCCATTTTGATTTTGGCTCTTCACAACTAGTTAGCCTTTAGTGAGAGGCAAAAGGAATTTTTTGTTAAAATTGCTCCCTCAATCTAATTAAGTACTCTTCTTTTGGTTGGTTTTGTGTTTGTATATTGATCAATTGATTTAGTTTTGTGTTTGTATGTTAGCATTTGAAAATATGATCATTTAAAAATATATATTTTTAAAATAATTTAATATATATATATATTTAAAAAGAATTTAATTATATATTTTTAACAAATATATTTGCAAATGCCACGTCAATATATACAACATGTCATAAAAAGATTATTTATTCATTTATTTATGTTTGTAATATATATACATATATATTTTAAAAAAAGAGTTAAGTTAGTGTGATTGAGTAGCTAAAATAAAGAGTATAGTTGAAGTGTACACTAGTTAAACTAATTAGGAAAAATAAAAGGTATTTTCTTGTGTACTTTTGCAAGGCATTTTGCCTCTTATCCTTGGTGTGATAACCCTGTTCTGTGTCATGCTGTTAATCCTTGCTTATACGTGTGATTTATGTGCTTAATGTGAATTTAGATGTTAATCATATGATTATGTAAGTTTTGAATTTATATCTTTCCACCGTAGGAAAATCTATTTTGTATTCTGTAATAAATTGAAATTGAAGGCCATAGAAGTGACATAAACCAAAATTGACTGCACCATTGTGATTAGTATAATTTTTAGAGCCTGCGATGAAATTTAATTAAAAATTAATTCGGATCAAATTGATTAGATTATATTGATTAAACTTATGTAAGATTATTTAGCCTTAATCAAGCTTAATTAGCCTAAGCTAATCACCTAATATATGTAAGAGGTTGGTTACGGCTCAGAGTCGCTAGAAAAGTTATGCCGACTATAGGAGAAGGCCTTTGTTGAGGTACGAGATCATGCCTTCCTCAAGATATCACCTAGACGAGGTTTAATGAGGTTTGGGAAGAATGGGAAATTTTCTCTTAGATTTATTGGGCCTTTTGAGATCCTTGAGCGAATTAGACAGGTAGCTTATCGTTTAGCTTTGCCGTCACAGCTTTCCGGGGTTCATGATGTGTTTCATATTTGTATGCTTCAGAAGTATGAGCCGGATCCATCGTACGTGTTGGATTGGACCGACTTAGAAGTAGATGAGGATGCCTTGTATGAGGAGAGACTGGTGAGAGTCTTGGATACTCGAGACCAGGTCTTGCAAGACAAGGCAATTCCTTTAGTTAAGATATTGTAGCGACACCACGGAGTTGAGGAAACAACTTGGGAATGTGAGTTAGAAGCTCGTGAGAAGTATCCAGACCTATTTGTTAATATTTGAGCATGTATTAAAACTTCTGTTATGTTGATTTAATATCAGTATTGCATATGTTTTGGAAATGTGAATTGCATATTCAGTATTAAGAACTTGTTTATTAGGTTGATGAGAATGAATGATCGAAGGATGGGTCATGGTTTTGGAATTGATTGATTATCATTGTTGTAATTGGCTTAAACTTGATTTTAAAGTTTGATTCATAATTTCGGGGACAAAATTCCTTAAGGGGAGGACATTATAATGATTCTGATTTAAGACCCGACCCATTTAATATTCTAGATTCGGGTTTCTTGATTTTGTATTGTTGTTCTTGTCTTATTCCACTTTCTCTCTCATTGAGTTTGCCTATTAGGATGTGTTGGTTGTGTTTGAAACGGGTTGGTAGCTTGTTTTTCAAAGCTTTGGTTACCCAGATTTTGACCTCTACGCTTGAGCAGTCTTTGCAAACTCTCAGTACTTTTGCAAGTTTGCAAAACTACTGGGAGAGTATATTCTATGCTCGAGCGGTGCTTACTGTGCTCGAGTGGTCTTGGCTCAAGCGGACATTCTTGCGTTCGAGCGTTGATCTGCTATCTGCAAAACTTTTGGGAATGTGTATTTTGAGCTTGAGCGAAGCTTCTTGTGCTCGAACGGACTGTGTGTATATCAGTTTGTAAAAGTCACTTTTTACATCACTTTTTCACCTCTCTCTCTCCCTCTAAACATTTCAAGACCCTAAATCTAAAGCTCCTCTTTCTAGAACCTACTCTCTCTCTACAAATACACCAAGATCTACCCATTTCTCCACCCTACTCCCTTTGTTAAAAAGGTAAAGCTCACCTAGAGCTTTGTTTTCATCCGAATAGAGTTGGATTTTAGCCCTTGAGGTTTCTCCACTCTCTCCTTGGTCTTCTAGCTTTGAGGTCGGGATTTTCTACAATCTATTATGATTTTTAGCTTAGCTATTTGTTTTCATAAACAATCTTGTGGTTTTGGAGGATTTTGAACAAACCTAGAATTTGGTTTAAAATTAAAAGAGGGGTTTTCAAATGGATGTGTGAAAAATGGCTGTCGGAGTGGAAATGAGGTTGAGTTGTGATAAAATTATTGATTTTGATACTTGGATTGGATTTTGGAAGAAAAATGGGGTTTTCCCTAAATGTTTCAAATATTTATTTTGTATAAATAAATGGAATTAATGTTGGAGATGTGAAATTGGATGGATATTGATATGGATGGTGGAGTTGGATATGTATTATCACTCACCTTGAAATTTAAAAAGTTTATCTGTATTGGAGATTTTATATCTATTTAGAAATATCTGTTTCAGGCTATCGGTGGGGGGTAGCTATGATTGTTGTAGAAATTGCATGAGGATTAGGTGAATTGAAACTAATTTTTCATCCATGTGCATGGAACATTGTTACTGGAACATTGTTACTCACTTAATACATTGCATATATATATATGAATTTGAGAAAAATGGGTGAATGTTGGAAAGAGATGTGTATCACAAAATTAAGTTGGCCTGTGTGTCCAAGGTGAAAGTCCCGAAAAACGTGCGTATACATGGGTACTAATTCCCGCGGATGAAATATCTGTAAAATAACCATAGTAGTGCTTGTATAGACTACGTTTAATAGGTGCCATTTGACAGTTTCCCGCAGACGAAATATCCATGAAAGGTTGTATTGGTTTGATATTTTTTCCTTATTTCTATTATAAAGAGTATGACTTAAGAATTGTGATCTCAATTGAGAATGGCATTGTTTTCAGAAAGAAAATGTAAAACATTTTGATAAGGGTATTGCATGTGCATAAAACTTTATATCTTTGTTAAGATTCAATATTGTGTTGGATTATTTCTACTGGGCTATGGCTCACCTTATATAGAAAACCATTTTCAGGTGTTGGTGAGATGTCTTCGCCAAGGCAGTAGCTGGGGAGGATTGGAGTAAAGGCTTCAT
Source organism: Camellia lanceoleosa (assembly GCA_025200525.1). Classification (NCBI taxonomy): domain Eukaryota; kingdom Viridiplantae; phylum Streptophyta; class Magnoliopsida; order Ericales; family Theaceae; genus Camellia; species Camellia lanceoleosa. The sequence continues at coordinate 18,399,210 of CM045772.1, forward strand.
TTTGTTTACTTGTTATTGTTTTGTACAAGCCTAGGGCTTTATATGTATTGGATTTAATGCCATTTTGATGTAACCAAGTATAGTCTTGGAAAGTTGTAGCCTTCAGGGCATTTCAATTATCTGATTAACTTCTATCTCATATATTTGTTGTTAACACATGCTATAGATTCAGGGTTAGGACTTATGAAGGTATATTCGCATGTGTCACCTCTTTTGTACCATTGCGTCTCCTATTATGGAAGGATATTATACTCTGATTTATATTGTCATTTAATTGTCATTATGAATGGTTTATTGTATTTATTTCGAGGCGTTACAAGTTTAGTTTCTAGAAAAACATAATAGTTGAAATTCTGTTGTAGTTTTCAGAAATTGCTTCAAGAGGTGACAACAGAAAATGTTATTCCACCTGATGACCTTAAGCCTTGCAAGGTTCTTAAAAGAAAATCAAGTGTGATTAGAGGAAATAATAAGATTGCATGATAATATCTCTAAATTAATTAGAGGCAATTAGTATGTTATTCTTGTATCAATTATAGCATGTATGATTATTATGTGACTTTGTTTGAAAGCAAAGATAAGACAACCCGTTAGGGTGGGTGAATATATTTTTGAATTTTTAAATTCCAAATATATTCTTAAATTGGTGGCTCCTAGTGAGTACAAGGTCACTGATCACAGAGATAGAAAACTAGTGGTTCCTAGGAGGTGTTGAACCACTGGCTACATAGTTATGAGAATGTGATTCCTAGTAGTGAACAGATTACTGATCACATGTCAAGACATGATGGTTTCTAGTAATAGAGGGACTACTGATCATATGTTAAGACATGGTGATTCCTAGTAATGAAAAAGTTTATTGATCCTATGTCAAGACGTTGTGATTCCTAGTAGTAAAATGGCTACTAATCACAGGTCAAAATATTGTGATTCTTAGTAGTAGAAAGTCTACTGACCACATGCTAAGAAATTAGTGATTCCTAGTGATAAGACTATTGATCATGTTATGAAGTTCTGAATAGTAAACTATTGAACACTAGATTTGTGTTTCCTAATAGTAAGACTATTGGCTTCAGAGTGATAAGTTGGACTAAATATGTTTGGGTGCCTTGAATTTGAGACCTAATTCGGTTGATGACGGTCTGGAAATGTATTTTCTGTGATATGATTTTGAGAGTTTTAAAATCATTGTGACATAAGGAATTGTTTAAAGACCTTGTATAAATTTTTGAAAAGGTCAAAAGCCTTCGTATAAATTCTACAAATGTGGGGGTGTCATGCAAAAGGTGATAATATTTAAACCCAAGAGGTTAGGATAAGCCTAAAAATCCGTTGACTTTGTATTCAACGGTTATACACAATATAGTAGTGCATATTTGTTTTTTTTTTTGTGAACAAATCTAAAATTCATATTTACACAAGAATATTATTATGAAATTGAGGAAATGGTTTTCATGAGAAAAGAGAAGAGCCTAGAAGATATTAACATGCTAGGACTTTAAAGTTCTTCTATCTATATCTTCTTAAACCTATATGGTGGCTAGTGAGGCTAAAAGCTTCTTTGAAGCTGCGATTTCTTTAAAAAGAAGTTATTAATTGAGCTTCATCTTACATAGGTAGTAAGCCTTGGGATGCAAGTGAATGAAAGCCAATGAGATAAGCTTATTATTAAAGGATACCAGCAAAGAGAAAGCATGGATTACTTTGACATGTGATCACCAGTGGATTACTTTGATAGATGACAAGCTCATTAGTGGTAGTTATGAGAAGATGTTCAATACTACCAAATGGATGTTGAACTCTAAGTTTGACATAGGTCTTGCTGATGTAAATCTGAGAATTAAGATTTCCTAACCATCTGCTGGTAGTGTACTTTCTCAGTCTCATTATTTTGATAAGAGTCCTAAGAAGTATAAGTCAAATACAAGTGTGTTAAAGACTCCGATAGACTTTAGTCTCCGTTTGACCAAGAATAATGGAATATTCTCGGGTCATTAGAAGTTTGAAGTATCTGATGAGTTGTATAAAGCCGGGTATAACCTACTCAGTTATCAGGCTAAGTAGATACACGAGTAATCCCAATGTTTATATTTAGAAGTCGTTTGCGCTGGTACTAATGTACTTACGATGAAGCCGGGATTATGGGTTGCATCGCACTTGATATCCAGTTGTACTAGAAGGGTACAAAGGCGCCTACTGGAAATCTGATACAAAGACTACAAATCAAATAGTGGATATGTTTTCTCTAATTAGAGCTGTAATCACAAGATCAATGATGGAATTGGAATTCAGTGCCTTAGATAAAGCTACTAAAGTAACTGAATGGCTTTGCCATTTTCTTGAGGATATTCTATGTTGATCAAAACTTGTGCTAGCAATTTTATATACTTTGCAGCAACTCTCGTGTGTTGTCACTATGGACTATATACAGTCTAAAGAAGATATTACGGATCTGTTAACCAAAAGGTTAAATCAAGAGTTAGTAGAAAAGTTGTCAAAAAAAATGGGGTTAAAGCCTTTAGCGAATGTTACCGGAACGAAAAACCCAACCTAGTTGACTAGAGATCCCAAGAACTAGGTTCAAAGGGACAACCTAATTGCGTGTAACGGGTGAGTCACTTTGGAGGTAAATCCGCCTACCCATTCTTTTATACAGTGATACCTTGTGGGGTGGAATGTTAAACTGATTTTTTAATGACCTAAGTGCTGTAAATAGTCAATTGTGGTATAACGAGATACCTTATGTAGGTTACCTATGTGAGTGCGAAGTGGGACCTCTTCTTTAAGAATTGACAAGGCTGAATTCTTTAAAAATACTCACTGAACACGGCTAGTGTCCCAAGACCAAACCGGACACAAAATTGATAACAGAATGATAGTTGGAGTAATTCCTGTGTGAGGTCTATTGTCTTGGTTTACACAAATGATAGAACAGTTCAAGACATCACGTTCACTAGTCAGCCAATAAATCCGATAGGCTTTCACTATGAAAGGTTCAAGGCCAACAACTACATTTTCTAATGCAGGGTTATTCTGTGTACTCTCTCTTCGAGTCTTTGTTTTTAAGCTTTGTCTGTTTTTCTTTATTCAGCCAATTTTATTCATGTGGGGGATTGTTGGAAAATAATAGGTTTTCAGTAACTTTAATTCGAAATTAAAGTGGGACACAACCATCGGTTGAGGTAGGTCTAAGTGGTTTTGTATTCTCTTAAGTGAGAAGATTGCAATATAAAAATAATAAGCTGAGACCATTGAGTTGTGAATGAGAATTGTCTCATAAAGTGGGCATTAATAAAGTTGGGTTTAGATTTGGACTTAATCTTGGTTTGGACTAGGCTTAGGCTTCTGCTTGTTCATATGTTGGGTTTGGTCTTGGACTTGGACTTAGACTTAATCTTGAGCTTGGGCTAAGCTATGCTGTGTAAGGCTTAGCTTGTGCGTGTGTTTAAGAATTAAACTTAGATTGGGTTGTGACCCAACATTAGTATCCATTTTGTGACCTATCTAGTTGGTTTATTTAAACATCATTATATACATATTTATTTGTATATATTAAGCACATGAGAAATATAAGGTTTTGTAACTCTCATATGTTGATGATGGAGTTGATGACCATATTAGTGGCCATAGGTTTTTAACTTTTGTAACTCTAGCCCTAATGGCTAGAGTTGATGGCCTTGGTTAATGGCATTTGATGGCCCTATTAATATATAGCCTTCATGGGTAGGGATTCCCTTACTTATATAAATAGAGGTCTTTCCCCTCCAGCTTGGTAGAATAATTTTGGAGAGGCTTTGATGGAAAATGGAGATGGTGTTTTGAGATAAAAAGTTAGAGATGCTTTTTTCCACCAAAGAAAAATTTTCTTATCTTCTTTTGCTAGCCCCTTCTTTAGTTCTTCTTAGAGAGAATGTAACCATTGTCAAGTTCGTCAAAACTATTTAGAAGGTGCTTCGGTATTAGCTGGTTTCGACCGTCGTATCCTATGAGACAGACACCGGTGTACCTCCAGCATCCATCAGGGAGACGGTGAATCTGTTTTAAGGAAACTGTTTAGTGCATGCTTCGGTTTGCTTCTTTTCTTATCATTTGTTCTTATTTTTGCAAAAATTTAGTTTACAAAAATGAGTTCTAATCTTTAGTTATCCATATTAATAATTTATTCAATTAGTAATGTAATCTGATTCATTTTTATATTTTTAGTTGTGTATTTTATTCCGTATTTCATTCTTTAAATAAATAAAAAAAATAATCATTTTGTCATTTCTAGTTGAATAATTTTATATACTTTTCTTGTATTATTATGAAAAAATACCAACATGAAGCTCTTAAAACATTTTGGACAAAAAGTTATTTTATGTTAATATGTAGATAATAATAGATTTGAAAAAATTATCACCCACAAATGATAATTATAGTTTTATTTGTCAATTAAATATAAAGTGATAATTTCAAAACATGCATGCTTTCTATTATAGAAATTATAGGATTATTGCTCATTATAGATTGATGATTATAACTAAAGAAAACTAAAAATTTACCATACTGATTAACAAAATATTTAAATTAAATGAAAATAAGAAAGAACTAATAATATAATTAAAGAGCTCATAATATTATAAATAATCTTATTAATTTTTATCATTTTATATCCAGTGTATTTTCATATAATAAATTTTTAATAAATTATTTAAAAAAAAAGTATCATGATTTTAGAGCATATATTACCTTATTGATCAATAAATGATGTGATTTTAATAATTTAATTGCTAATCTGTCAATAATTATTAATCATTTTAATAATTTACCCTATTGTTTCTCTTTTCCAATCTGTTAATAATTTAAATGCCACTTGGACATTAATTACTATATGACTAATGGTAGGGGTGTGAAAATGGCCCACGGCCTCTGGGCGGCCCGAAACCCGCCCGCTGGTTAGGGTGGGCCAAGCTGGTTAGGCCCGAGCCCAGCCCAAGACCCGGTTTGGGCTTGAGCCGTCATTTTGAAGCTTAGCCCAACCCGCCTAGCCTAGCCCATTGCCCGCCCCATCGGCTCACTCAAGGCCCACTCAAAGTTCGGTCCGCCTAAGTCCCCGTGTCATTTTTAATGGAAAAGAATAAAATTTTGATAAAAAGATAGAAAAAAAATGTTAAGGCCCAGCCCAAGCCTGAGCCAAGGCCCCAACCTGCCGGCTCGCCTAAGGCCTGAATACCCCCTGGACTTGGGTTTGGGCCTGGGTCTAATTTTCTGTCTTGTGGGCCGGGTCGGGCCTGGCCGGACCAATCCAAATTTTGGTTGGAGCCCGAGCGATCCGACTTGGGCTGGCCTGAGCTCGAGTCTAGGTGGGCCAGGCCGGGCCTAATTTACGCCCCTAATGATAGTTTAGTCTTCAATTTTTTAAGGTAGTAGAAATCCAAAGGATTTGTAGACAGGTAAATACTTAAGGATAAAATCCAAAATTTCAAGCTAGAGTCATTTAAGAGCATCTCCAACGGTTCAGCAAAAGTTTCATCAGATTTGAGTAAAAAATGTGCGATTTCCTTGATTTGATACTTCGCGCTCCAACAGTTTTCATCAAATTCGTTTCACCAAATTGGCAGGCAACAGGTTAATGGGTCATGAAGCGTGAAGCCCAAAATTTTTTTTTTTTTTTTAACGGTTTGAACCTTTTGAACTGAACTTTTGGACTCTGGGTGGTCGATCGTGGTTGACCGATCGGCGGTGGTCGACCACCTAAAAAAAAAAATTTTTTTTTTTTTGGGGCTATTTGAACCGTTTAGTGAACTTTTCGAAAATTTTAAGGGTGACCGGTTGGTCAACGGTTGGTCACCGGATGGTCGCCGGTTCTCTCATCCCAACGGTCGATATGATAATTCTTTGAAATACGCTGTACTCAGTTTGGTGAAAGATTTGCTGAATTCTGAATTTGATATCAATCTGATGAAACGGTTGGAGCATGAAAAGGGACCTTTTTCCATCAAAATTTAAATTTGGTGTTGGATTTGGTTAACCGTTGGAGATGGTCTAAGGAGTCACCGAAGGTTTGTCTGGCCCTTAATTTCAAGGTCTTAAAATTAATCAAAATACGTGCAACCTACCCAAAATTTGAGTTTACAAAAAAAGAAAGAAAGAAAAAGACCGTGGACTGAATTATTGTTATATTTCATTTATATAGGCTGCAAGCAAAGATCAACGATGAAGAAATAGATCAGCGGATCATATTAGAAAATACACACCCTCAAAAGGGGGTATATAATATACAAGTTAATTACTACAAAAATTATAACTAAATAATTTTCAATCCTAACTAAAAATAAAAATAAAAATAAGTCATAACCAAACACCATAAAAAAAATATAATTAAAGACTTTTTGAATCATAATTAAAATAATGATCATAATGAGTCATAACTAATATTACAATGAGTCATCACTAAGTCATAAATAAATATCACAAATGTCATAAGTAAGGCATATAATACAAACTCCAAAATAAGGTGTGTATTATAAAATTTCAGGTAGATAACCACATTGTTTTCTTTCTTATATTTTATTTATTTTAATATAAAAATAGTTAATTACCTGTCAATTTTATTTATTTTTTATTTTAGGTCTTTTTTTTTTTTTTTTTAAGAATCATGAAACACTATTATTATAACTTCTAATAATATGTTTACGTGCCTGAGCTGGCTTGATTATTTTATTTTTAAGTTTATGTCATTCTAAAGATAAACAACCAAACAACGGAAGAAACAAACGAAATTTTGGAATCAAATTTAAAATGATATATATTGTCTTTGGTTACATTTGTTTAGCAGATTAGAGATAATTGTTAGTAAGGGAATGGTTAGTGAAGAGATTGTTAATGTGGAGATTGTTAGTGAGTGGATTAAGTAAAAGTGTGTTTGTATTGATAATAGTATTGGAGATGGTTAATGATGGGATTGTTCAATTATTTTTAAATAAAATAATTTTAAAAATTAAAATAAATATTAAAACAAAAGGAGCACTTAGGATTGTTAAAAAAAAAAAAAAAAAAAGGGTTCCCGGCCAGCTACTTTTTTGGCCTGCCGGCTATGTTTGAAAAAAATATATATATATATACTGTTCTGGTTAACCGGCCGGACGTCCGGGAGGAGGTCCGGGCAAACGATCGTATAGACCCAATCCCCTCACTGCTTCCCTAATCCTACGCTTTTGCTAGCCAAGCTAATCCTCCTACTGAGGGGGATTAGTAAGCCGCTCACACTATGAAGTGACTCTTCTAAGTCATCACTAAACATACTGTAGATGAGACACACAGCCATCCTACATTTCCGACCACTCACGGCCCAAACAAACAAATACCTTACTATCTTAGGTCTATGCCGATCTATATGTACCCATGCACTGGTTCTATTTATTTAGGTGGTGAAGTAACTTTATGATATGACCTACCATTCAATCATTTTCAGCTGCACACAAATCAACTTTCTTTTTTTATTTTTAGGGTAATGATATTGCCAGATAAAAAATGACTAGAAGAGTAATATATTGCAGAGTTGTTGGCTTTTTTGGCTTTCGAAGGTTAATAATATAATTTTAAGCGTGCCAGTAAGGATCAATCAGTCCTTACAGAATATTAATTTCCAACTAATTATCAGACGATTGTGTTTTAATTCTCTTAGCCTCAATGAGGAGGACTTTTATTGGTGACTTGTTTTAGGAGAATTTAGTAAATAACAACAAGTGAAGAATAATTTCGAAATTTCATTAAGTAAAATGAAAAACTTACAATAATCTGACCCAGCCTCGTAGAGGTTTACAGTAACAAGCTATTTTAAACTACTCCTATGAATGAAGTGTAGTATAGGAATTGAAGTGCAGAAATGTAAAGAATTATAAAAACTGGAAGGAAAAACGAAGTAAATAAACTAGTTTTTTTATCTGAGTCTGGATCCTTCATTCTAGGGCCTTCTCTACTATTTATACTTTCCAATGATAACCGTCGAAGTGGGCTTTCAACCTTCGAAATGTCCTCCCATGATTGTTGAACATACTCTCTCACAGTCAATCCCACTACTCCACTCTTGCAGTTAAGCTTCCCTCCTAATTTTGAATTTAAACTTTGTGAGTAACCGTTAGGCCACACCATCTTGTATTTTTTTCGTTGATCCAGTACTACACAGATCCATGATTACCAATGCTAACTATTACGTGTCTGATTTTGATTGAAGACTTGAATTAACTCCCCATATTGCCCTCATCTCGCCACGTGTTAAGCTATGATTAGCCTATATAAAATATGCAGCCAACAGGAGTTAATAATAATTATTTTTTTCTTTGTCCTAACCTTTCAATCAAAACTTCTAATATATATAATTTTGTCTAATATTTGACTATCATATCCATAGTCCAATCTCTAAATGGCCAAGACTTCACAACTACATGTAAATCAGTTATCGGTACATGTCTTATCATGCCATGTTTTTGGCATGCCTAGCAACCTCTAGCATACTCTATATAATCTTGAAGGATGGTTGGCCAATAGTAGGAATGTCTTCGAAGCAACTATCTCATCTTCACACCAGGCTGATGGGCACCATAAATGCCTTCATGAACTTCAACCATGGCTGTTAATGCTTCATTCGGCCCTAGACATTCCAATAACAATCTATTTGCTCCCCTTTTATAAAGAGCATTACCATACACTACGTATTGCATAGATTGTAATTTGATCTTTCTACTGGTTTTCGAAGATGGGCCAGTTAGGTACTGCATTATTCGATGTCTCCAATCTTGGTCTTGTAAGGCATTATGATTGATTTCTAGCACCACATTCCTTTTAGCTAAATGTGGTATTAATTTTTGATATGTTGCTTGACTTATGTTCATTTGAGTGTCATCCATTTTTCTGAAATTCGAAACTTTCTGAGCTACATCATTGGCTTTGTTATTCATGAACCTTAGGATATAAGTCACATTTGCTATTTGAAACTGAGAAAGCAAATGTAATGCAACAACATAGTATGGTAACATGCTTGTACTTTGACATTTTAAAATTACTTTCACTTGGTTGATCACCAATTGAGAATCTCCAAATATATCAATTGCATGAGCTTGTAATCCAATAAGCATTTCCAGTCCCATTATTAAAGCTTCATATTCAGCTTGATTATTAGAACAAGTGGTTTCATTTACTCTGAAACCGTGTGTGGTTTCTACCCCCTGTGGTGACTTAATTACAACACCAATCCCAATCAGGCCATTGGCCTTTGACCCATCGAACCACATCTGCCATGACTCAACATTGCTCATACCAAGATCCATTATCTCCCAGCTTTCTATTTGACATGGATGATCTGCCAAAAAGTTAGCCAAAACTTGTCTTTTTACTACATTTTGGGGGACATATTCTAGATGAAACTCTGACAAGGCTAATATCCATTTGCCAATTCTTCCTCTCAACATTGGTCTAGATAACATATACTTAAAAAGTCTGTGGTTACAATTACCGAGACAACATTAAGCAAAAGATGATATCTTAATTTCATTGTTATAAAGTACAATGCGAGACACAACTTTTTTACAGTTGAATATTTACATTCACAAGAATTTAAAAACCTACTAAAGTAATAAACTGCTTGCTCCTTGCCTTCTTTATTGTGCTGAGCTAGGAAAGCTTCCAATGAATCCTCTACTGCCGCAATGTATAACTTCAAAGGCTTGTCGCTCTTTGGTGGCATCAGCACTGGAGGCTTGGCTAAGTAGGCTTTAATTCCTTCGAAAGCAGTTTGATGCTCTGCCGTCCACACAAACTCCTCTTCATCTTTTAACTTTAATAAAGAAGAAAACACTTTAGTTTTCCCTGCAGTGTTAGAAATAAATCTTCGAAGAAAATTAGCCTGGCCAAGGAACTTTTGTACTTCTTTCTTACTTGATGGAGGCTTGGCCTCAATGATGTCTTTGACTTTATCCTGATCAATCTGTATTCCCTTCTTGTGTACTACACGGCCCAAGAAGTTTCCAGCTAATATACCAAAAGCACATTTGAAAGGATTAAGCTTCAACTTGGACTTTCTCATTCTTTCAAAAGCTGCTTCCAAGTGAACCAAATGTTCCTCCATGGACTAGGATTTTACTACAATGTCATCAATGTAACACTCTAAATATCCTCCAATGAGATCATGAAAGATAGTGTTCATTGCCCTTTGATATGTGGCCTTAGCATTCTTCAGACCAAATGGCATTTTAACCCATTCGAATGTGCCAATGTTCCCAGGACATCTGAATGCTGTCTTATGGACATCCTCCTTTGCAATGTAGATTTGGTTGTAACCAAAATGTCTGTCCATCATAGAAAAAATCTTGTGCCCTGCTGAACTGTCCACCAATAAGTCTACTATGGGCATGGGGTACTCATCTTTTGGAGTTGCTAAGTTCAGGTTTCTAAAATCGATGCATACCCTCATTTTACCATTCTTTTTAACCATAGGCACGATATTAGACAGCCATTCAACATATCTGGCTGTTCTAATAAAGCCTACCTTAAGGAGCCTAAGAATTTCCTCCTTGACCTTCTGAACCACTTTAGGACTTATCCTTCTTGGCTTCTGCTTGTATGGCTTGAAATTAGACTTCAAAGGGAACCTATGTTCTACTAATGATCTGTCCAATCTAGGCAGCCCATTATAAGACCAAGCAAAGCAGTCCTTATATTGTTTTAAGACAACCAATAATCGGCTTCTATCACAAGGACTTAACCAAGCACTGATATAAATGGGTTATTGTGCAGAACCTTCCCCTAAATTGACTTCTTCCAAGGGGTATTGTACTTGAGCACTCATTAATGCTTCTCTTTTGATTTCTTCTGCCTTTGAAGCAACTTCTTTGCTTTGTTCTGCTCCTACTTTCTCTGGTTCAACATCTTTGCCTTCTTCCTCATAGACAAAGTCTGTCCATAAGGCTTATTTCTCATGTATTTCCTAGACTTTTGTTTTAATGTCCAATGTACAGTATTTATCAAAGGTCAAAGACCTGACCTGTTGTTGCTCCTGCTTACAACCAACTACCATAGCTTCTTTCTTTTGTTTCTGAACCTTCTGGACTATCAATTTTATGTCCAATATCGAAAACTTAACCAAAGCCAAGGGTTTGGCTTCTTGGGTTTCATATTCTTGCCTACAATCAGGCATCATTATCATCTTTGATGACAAATTCTTTATCAGCACTCTCCTGCACTAAGTGCTTCAGGTGTGCTACTTTCTCATCAGCCGTCACTTCGGCTGAACCATCAGGTTTTCTCAATAAACCGAGTGGTGTGACTCCTTCAATATACAACTTGGCCTCTGCAAAGTCAGCACAAGCGATAAAGGGTTGAGGATCTGCATTGATCTCCTCTGTCTCTCCATTACATAAGGCTATCATTATCTTCTGATGTAGAGAGGAAGGCATACATTTGTTGGTGTGTATCCAATCCCTACCAAGTAAAGCATTATACTTGGCATTACTATCTATAACAAAGAATGTCGTCATGCAATCTCTAGTTCCCACACTCAGGTTGATGGGCAAGATACCCTGAGCCATCTGCTTATCTCCAATGAAGCCAGCAATGGTTGTGCTGGTTGGGATTAATCTGAGGTTTCTTTTTCTCAGTTTCTTCAAAGAGGACTTCGGAAGCAAGTTTACTGCTGCCCCATTATTCACCAATACCCTATTCATTTGTATCCTATCAAAAAAACCCTTGATGTACAAGGGCTTGACATGTTGTGTCATGGATGTCGTAGGATACTCAAAAGGATATGAGAGATTAATACTCATTTCCTCTATCTCATCTTTAGTTTCCATTGGTGTGGCTACTTTAAAATCATCTTAAACCATGTTAATCTGTGAATCTTCACTAGAAACTGGAATAGGGTCAATCTCTTAACCTTCTTGGTTTCCATCTTCAGCCTGGAACTCCTGTGGCAGTATATGCACCATATTTACTAACGTTGGAGGAAATGAGCCAAACTAAACTGCTGGCTGCACTTGTTTCTTTTCTAGGCTACCTTGTTTGGTTATTTTAGAAGCATCTTCCATGCTGCACTTTGGTACTTCAGTACCAGTGACTTCCTTCAAATGGTCTGTTCCTGCTGCTTTTTCGACCAAAAATGTTTGTTCATCCGTGAAGGCTTCAAATATCTTATCCTCAGCCATTTTTTTCCTTTGGCCTAGTTCAACTTCTCCTTCTATCTCACTGTCGCTTTCCATCAAGGCCTTTTCAAAACCTGCTAAGCTGGATTTTTCCTTGGCTTTTAGTTCAGTGTGAACTTTAGCAAACTGCTCTTTGCTGAAACTTCTTTTGTTCTGAGGAGCCAATTTTGGACTAAAATCGAATTTTGGACTTTCTCTTTCCTCTGTCTGGCCTTTTGACTGGGCCAATAAAGAACTCTCTCCACTTTCCTTCAGATCCTTTTAGTACTGAGTGTACCTTCGCTGGATCTTCCTCATTTGAGACCTAGAAATTATTGGAACCATATTTGGTTCATTTGTTTTTGGATGCTTTAGTAATACCCAATTATTTGGAACCACCAAGGGAGGCTTAATCATTCTACCCTGGTCTCCAAAAACGCTTCTCTGGGCAAGCATTTCCTTAGGCTTGTTTTTCATGACAGACCAATCTAGAACCCGAAGTACCCATGAACTTACTAGTTCAGTTGCTGAACTAGGTCTTTCTGCCTTCGAAGCTTCCTGTGGAGGCCACAGCTTGGCCCTGATCCCCTATCTTGAGCCTAATTCAAGCCTTCTATCAGGGTGGTTACCTTGCATCTTGTTTGAGGCTGATCTTGGAGGCCAATCTTTGGCTCTGATTCCATAACTTGAGCCCACTTCAGGCCACTTCTCAGGATAATTGCCATCCATCATGTAGTAGTTGGGTGGTCTGAACTCATGCAGAGGTCTCTTATCCTTGGGATACACTCTAGCGGTTGGTGGTCCAACCAAGAATGGTTGTTGTCTGAGACCAGTTGGGTATGGCCTCTTATTGTAGGTACTAGTTGGTTTAGGGTGTCTCTGCACATCCTTGTAATACTGTTTTCCATCAATTGGGAGACCTTTCAACCATTTGTAACTTAACCTGCATCTAGGACACATCCCTTGCATGATAACTGCCTCTAGAGAGTTATCATCCAGTGCTTCCTTACTAGAGTCGTCCTTTTGGTCCGCAAAGCTCTGTCCATCTGCTAGTGAACTTTTGATATCTTTTTTGAAAGCAGTCTAGCTGACAACATGCATCTACACATTAACCTCCTCCAATTCTTTCAAGGATAGGTTTTGGAAATTAGGCATACCAACATTGGCTGTAGTTTCCCTAATCTCTAGGAATGGGTTAGTGTCGATCCCAATAGCTTTCTCTGCTTTGGTTGGGAACTTTAAACTCCCCTTTCGAATCTGTTCTTGGATCCTGTCTGGAAAAACAATACAGTTTTTAGTTGAATGAGACCAAGAATTGTGCCATTTACAATACATTTTCCCTTTAAGTTCTTCTAAGAAAGGAATTTTAACTCTCTTTGGTAACTTTAGGAAATTTACTGTAAGCAAATGATCAAAAATGTCATCTATCTTTGTTAAATCAAAAGAGTACTTCCTTTTTTAAACTACTGGCCCATTGTAGTATTCTTATGAATTAATGCCTCACAAGTCATAGGCTCTTTCCCTACGATCTCTGCTGCATCAATCTCATAGTTAAAGTCTCTATAATAGGTCTTGTATGATGCATTACTTCGATCTTGTTTTTCCTCAAATAATGATTCATATCTAGACACCTTATAGGTTAATTCCACTAAGTCTCGAAACTCAGTTAAGTCGAACTTCTTTCGAAGCCTAAACTCTAAACCATTTTGAGCCAATCTCACAAATCCAGGCTCTAGTAGAATGACCCTACACTTATTCCATGCTCTTTTGAATCTGGTAATAAATTGAACAGCCTTCTCATCAGGCCTCTGACTTAACCTTGCCAAGTCTGCCATGGAAACTTCTGGCTCTGTTTGGAAGAATTGGGCATGAAATGCCTCCTCCATTTGCTGCCAAGTTTGGATAGAGTTAGGTGTACGGTTAATATGCCATACAAAAGCTCCCATTTAGAGAATTTGGAAAAAATCTTGACTTCATGTAATTATTATTGGTAAATTCACCTAGCAATGTGTTCTACTGTTGACTGGTTTCCATTCCCATAAAAGAGAGCAAAGTCTAGTATTCTAAACCTTCTTAGGTATTCGTGCACCCTATCCACCCATTCTGGGTATGGCTTCCTATACACAAGAGTTTGAACCTCCCGAGCCATAGGTCCACACATTTCTCTGACAATATCAGCAATTTGGTCCCTAGGAACCATATTTTGTGCTTGTTGGACTACCACTGGAAGAACAAACACAGGATTTGATGGAAACCCTTGCACGTAAGGTCCTCTTGGTCCATAGGGAGGTATATTTGGGACTGGCTGTCCCTGTGGTACTGGCTGCTATTGAGGGTATAGTTGACCTCTCTGAGCCTGTCCTGCGAAAGGACCTGGGAAAGGTGCTACAATATAAGGAACATGTGTTGTTTCTCTCCCAGTGGCAAGAAACCCTTCTAACCCCTCGAGTATGAATTCGAACATTGGATTAGTGAACCCCCTTGTGCCAGGTATGGCTTCGAACATGGGATTTGGAAACACTCTTATGCCATTTTCTTGTGTTGGCCCAAATCCACCAATTTGTATGGCTTCGCTGTTAGGTAATGAGGCATTTTGATTTACCACAGGCCTCGAAAGAGGCTCATACCATGACTGAGATATAGGTGATGGTCTTTCATAATTTTGATTACTAGTCTGACTATTAGTATGTCCATTACTTTGCATAGGCTGTTTATCTCTAGCCAATCTTTGCTGAGGAACATTTGAATTTTCGTCCATATGCCTTGTGCTAGTTGGTTTATGGGAATTCATTTGATCCATAAAGGATGTTGCCCATCTCTCTATTGTGTACATTAACTGCTGTCCCATGGCATCTACCAAGCCTTCCTATGGATTCATTGGCTAGGTGGATGGAACAGTGGATGACCCAATTCCATGGCCTCGTCTAATATTTTGAACATGTGGTGGTTGTTTTGAATTACTGGTCTGTTTGACCATAGGTTCTGATGAGATAGGTGCTTTCATAGGATGTGTTATCACATTATCCTCTGGATCTGGTACTTCTACCTCTCCTTCCACACCTTCTTCCAGGCATTCATTTTCTCTTTATCTCCTACGTCTAGCCATTTCAATTTGTCCCACTAGGCATGCCAAAAATATATATTGGCTTTTTTGGCTTTTGAAGGTTAATAATGTAATTTTAAGCATGCCAGTAAGGATCAATCAATCCTTACGAATATTAATTGCCAACCAATTATCAGACAATTGTGTTTTAGTTCTCTCAGTCTTAATGAAGATGACTTTTACTGGTGGCTTATTTTAGGAGAATTTAGTAAATAACAAGTGAATAATAATTTCATAATTTTATTAAGTAAAATGAAAAACTTACAATGATCTGACTCAGTCTCGTAGAGGTTTACAACAGCAAACTATTTGAAACTACTCCTAGGAATGAAGTGCAGTACAGGAATTGAAGCGCAGAAATGTAAAGAACTGTAAAAACTGGAAGGAAAAACGAAGTAAATAAACTAGTTTTTTAATCTAAGTCTAGATCCTTCATTCTTGGGTCTTATCTGCTATTCATACTTTCCAATGATAACCGTCGAAGTGGACTTTCAACCGTCGAAATGTCCTCCCATGATTGTTGAACATGCTCTCTCACAGTCAGTCTCACTCCGCCACTCTTGCAGTTAAGCTTTCCTCCTAGTTTTGAATTCAAACTTTGTGAGTAACTATTAGGCCACATCATATTGTATTTTTTCGCTGATCCAGTACTACGCAGATCCATGATTACCAATGCTAACTGCCACATGTCTAATTTCGATTGAAGACTTGAATTAACTCCCCATGTTGCCCTCATCTCACCACGTGTTAAGCTGTAATTGGCCTATACAAAATATGCAGCCAACAAGAGTCAATAATAATTATTTTTTTTCTTTGTCCTAATCTTTCGATCAAAACTTCTAATATATATATATATATATATATAATTTTTTCTAATATTTGACTACTATTTTTCTTTTCCAATCCTGTCAATAATTTAAATGCCACTTAGACGTTAATAACCTATCTATCTATACTCTATATTAACAAAAAGAGACTTTTTAACTTTAAGAGCTCTAGAAGTTTCAAAATTTCAATCCAATTGTATTGATTTTTGTGAAAATAAAAAAGAACTAATAATTTAATTAAAGAGTTCATACTATTATAATATAATGTTATTAAATTATATCATTTTATAGCAGGAGTATTTTCATATTATAAACTTTTGATAAATTATTTTTAAAAAAGTATCACGATTTTAGTGAATATATTACTTTATTAATCAATAAATGATATGATGATAATAATTGGATTTCCATATAAAATGTTTCGAAAGAGTTAAGTTTAAATGTTTAAATACGTTACCATATTGATTAAATGACAAATAGTTTATTCATATATGTATTTTTATATTTTTTAAATTCAAAAAATTGAGAAAAAAATATTGAGACTTTGAATTACAAAGAGTCTTTAACGTTTTTACTATATTATATAATTTTTTTTTTTTCAGCTAAAAAAAAAACTCATATATATATATATATATATATGTTGTAGCGAGGTGAATAATGATTAGTTTTTTTGTTTGTCCTAATCTTTCAATAAACACTTTTAGTATGTATAATTTTTTTCTAATAATTTGGCTATTGTTTCTCTTTTTCAATCTATCAATAATTTAAAGGGTAAGTTATCAATATATCTTAATAGTTGGATTTAATTTTCATCAAATTCTATTGAAAATAAGTTTTAATAAAATCGTCGCTAAAAATAATTTTTTGTGATATTTTTTACATATGTTGCTAAAAATTGACAATTAATGACTTTTTTGTCATGAGTTTTATAAATTGTCGCTAAAATTTATAATTAGTGACATTTTTTTGTGACAAATTTTTTAAACTGTAAATAAAAAATTGAAAATTAGTGACTTTTTTATGATGATTTTTTTTAAACTGTCGCTGAAACTTATAATTAGTGACATTTTTTAGACAATTTTTAAACTCTCACTAATTAGTGATTTTTTTTAATAGTGTTTGATGAAAAATGTCAATAATTATCATAGAAACTATTGAACAATAAGTTTACTTATGAAGACCTATACGTAAGCTCCCTAATTTAAATGCCACATGAATGTTAATTACCTATATAACTAATGGTAGTTTACTCTTCAATTTTTTTGACGCGGTGGAAATCTAAAATATTAGTAGATAGATAAAGACTTAAGGATAAAATTCAAAATTTTAAGTTCGAGTCATTTTAAGGGTTATTGGAGATTTGTCTAGTCTTTAATTTCAAGGTCTTAAAATTAATTAAAATGTGCACAAATTGATCCAAAATTTGAGTTAAAAATAAAAAAAATTTTAAAAAAAAAAAAAAAAGGAAAAGGAAGAAGAAAGAAAGAAAGAAAAAGCCGCTGGACTAAATTATTGTCACATTTCATTATGTAGGCTGCAGGCAAAAAGATCTGCGGTATAGAAATAGATCACGGGATCATATTAGAAAATACACTCTCAAAAAGGGGTATAGGATATACAAGTTAATTATTACAAAAGTTATAACTAAATAATTTCCAATCATAATTAAAAATAAAAATAAAAATAAAAATAAGTCACAACCAAACACTATAAAAAATATAATTAAAAACCTTTTGAATCATAATTAAAATAATAATCGTAACGAGTCATAAATAATATTATAATGAATCATCAGTAGTTCATAAATAAATATCACAAATATTATAACTAAAACATATAATACATACTCCAAAATAAGGTGTATATTATAAAATTTCCAGTAGGTAACCACATGTTTTCTTTCTTATATTTTATTTATTTTGATGTAAAAATAGTTAATTGGTCCGGGTGTGAATTGAGTTGATTTGTTGACCTGTCAATTTTATTTATTTTAGGGTTTTTTTTTTTTTTTTTTTTTTTTTAAAGAATCATAAAACACTATTATTATAACTTCTAATAATATGTTTACGTGTCTGAGCTGGCTTGATTATTTTATTTTTAAGTTTATGTTATTCTGAAGATAAACAACCAAACAACAGAAGAAACAAACGAAATTTTGAAATCAAGTTTAAAATGATGTACATTATATTACTATCTTGGTTCTATGTCGACCTATATGTACCCATGTACTGCTTCTATTTATTTAGGAGGTGAAGTAACTTAATGATATAACTTACCATTCAATCAATTTCAGTTCCACACAAATCAACTTTCTTTTTGTTTTTATTTTTAGGGTTATGATATTAGCCGATAAAAAATAACTAGAAGAGTAATATACTGTAAAGTCAATAATAATTATTTTTTCTTTGTCCTAATCTTTCAATCAAAACCTCTAATATATATAATTTTTTCTAATAATTTGGCTATTGTTTTTCTTTTTCAATCCTATCAATAATTTGAATGCCACTTGGACGTTAATTACCTATCTATCTATATTATATATTAAAGAAAATGGAGTTTTTAATTATAAGAGCTCTAGGAGTTTCAAAACTCCGATCCAATTATGTCAATTTTTGGTTATTTTTTAAAAAGAAAAAAAATAACATTGGCTACTAAAAATTGAAATTGAAAGTTTAAAATTTAAAATTATAGTCAACAAATAATTTATTGAATTCACCTATCATTTAGGAATTTAAATTTTAAAATACACATGATTTAAGGAATTGTTTTCCATAAGTAAACCATACTATATATTTTACCTAGCTAATCAATAGAAATTTACTTTAAAAAAGAGGGACGTTTACACAACAAACATTTTTCATTGCTTTCACATAAAATCTTTTTTTATTGTTTCATGTATATCGTAATAAATATTCTTTACACATCTCTCTCCATATCTCTCTCCCTCTCTCTCCCCTTCAAAATGGCGATTGTGGAAAGGTGAAACACCAATAAATCTCTCTCTCTCTCTCTCTCTCCCCTTCAAAATGGTGTTGTGAAAAGGTGAAATACCAATAAATCTCAAATAGTAATCTTATGAACTGTTTGGTCTTCTTTTTTGTTTTCTTCCTATTGACCCATTCTAGTGTGAATTACATGAAGGGCAAAGTATAAACGCGCGTGTATTATGTGTTGAGAAATAAATATGGATTTTCTCATAATGTTGAAATTACTAAACGTAATACTTCAAAAAAAACTTTTTTGTGTACTTTTTCTAAATGTAACACACTAAAGTTTATACAAATAGACCACTCGAGCGACAAAACACTACTTCAGCGTCCGACACAACACCTCGCTCGAGCGACCAAAATTAGGCTCGAGCGGAGAAACCAAACTCTCAGAAGATTAACTCTACAGAACAGATTGCTCAAGCGAACAAAATATTGCTCGAGCGCAGAATACAAACTTTCAAAAGTACGGATTGCAAACAGACTACTTAAGTGACCAAAACACCGCTCGAGCAAAAAAAACCCTTCTTCCAGAAGTTCAGACTGCAAACCCAAAATGTGGGATAAACAAAAGACCGCTTGAGCAACCAACTCATCACTAGCAAACCCAAAAACAAATAGACAACACCTCCCTAGAAATACTACGCCCAACCTGATTTAAAACATAACCAACAATCCAATTCTCAACTCCCATACAACAACATAAGATTAGAGTAGATATCAACAACACTAGTGGAAATAAAACTCTGAACCAATGAGTATAAAAGGGTCGGATCTAGACTTGGGCCGCTATAACCTCTCCCTTTTAGGAAATTTCGTCCTCTAAATTGGATTACGTCAATACAACAACACCACATTAACAACAATCATCACACTGACAATAACAACAGCATACGCCCAACAATATAGAAAACATAACATCTCAACTCAACACGATACCAATATCCATCTTACAAAGTGTTACAATCTTCGCATATCATAATAAAACACGAAATTAACTACAAAGGGTTTAAACACGAGAAAAACAAGTCCAAATACTTATTACGGACCTTAGCCTCATGCTCCCAAGTCGCTTCCTCGACCTTGTGGTGTCGCCACCTAAACTAAAGAAATAGTTTTGCCTAGCAAGACTTGCTCTTGAATGTCCAAAACTCGAACTGATCTCTCCTCATACGAGGCATTCTCATCTATCTCTAGCTTAGTCCAATCTAGCACATGCAAATGATCGGGCTCATACTTCTAAAGCATATAAATATGAAACACATTGTGAACCTCAGAAAGTAGGGGTGGCACAACGAAATGATAAGCTATCTCCCCAATTTGCTCTAGGGACTCAAAAGGCCCAATAAATCTTGGAGATAACTTTTCATTATTCCTAAACCTCATCAAACCCTGTCTCGATGAAATCTTGAGGAACACATGATCCCCCACCTCAAAAGATAAGGGTCTTCTTTTCTGATCGGTATAGTTTTTTTTTTTTTTTTTTTTTTTTTTTTTTTTGAGTCGAAACCAACCTCTTACAAATAAGTACAACTTTTTCCTTCGTCTCTTAGACCAACTTTGGAGCCAATATAGGTGCATCATCCACCTCGGCCCAACATATCGGTGATCTACAAGGTTGGCCATACAAGACCTCAAAAGGTACCATTCCTATACTCATCTAAAAGCTATTGTTACAAGCAAATTCTATCAAAGGTAAGTGCCTCTCCTACAACCCTTTAAAGTCGAGAATGCAAACCCGAAGCATGTCTTCTAGAATCTAAATAGTGCGTTTAGACTGCGCGCCGGTGTAAGGATGATAGGCGTTACTAAAAGTCAACTTAGTATCCAAAGCACTGTGTAAGCTTTGCATAACCGAGCTGTAAAACGTAGATCCCTATTTGAGACAATAGTCATCAGAACCCCGTGAAATTGAACTATGTTCCTAACATATAATTCGGCAAAATAATCTATTAAGTCACTCATGTGCATAGATATGAAATGTTCAGAGTTAGTTAACGATCAACAATTACCCACACAGCTTCATTACCCCGTTGAGTCCTCGGAAGACCCATAACGAAATCAATTGTGACATGCTCCCACTTCCACTCAGCTATAGGTAAGGGTTGCAACAAACCCACTAGTCGTTGGTGCTCAGCCTTCAGTTGCTCATAAGTAAGTGTGGGAGACTGGTTTAGAAATACTCTTTGGATCTACTGGGACGCTCGAGATCCTCAGCTAATGACCTGAAAATGAATGAACACTCCGGTCGGGGGTGCCGGAATTAGCACTCCGATGGTTAAGTCAGTGTATACTCTCTTGGTTACTTGAATCTTAAGTTAAGCGTACTAGTTCTCACATACCTCTCGTTGGTTGTTGCTCTTCTATTTATATATGCTCCCAGTCCTCAAGATGGGGTCCACTACTAATCCGTCGTGTGATTGCCCACTCGGCCCTTCTTTTGTCGTATTCCAACTTCCAATCGGCCCCTCGGTCAGCTGGCTTTGTGGCCGACTAATATTATTCGGCATCCAAAATGTACAAGACGGGGGCGAGTATAACATGTACCGATTATCTAAATGTCTATTCGGCCTATCTGCGTCCACTATTATCCGGCTCCCACAATTGCCCCTCAAACACCCCACTAGCACTAGTTAGTCGGCGTCTTTGGTTTCAAACTTGAAAAGTCAAAAATTCGGCGGTTAACCTCATTCCAATGTGTATCAGAACGCACACGTTTTTTGGTCATCATTACAAATTCCCGCCTCTTCGTATGCGTCCTCCATTTAATGTGATTTTAAACTCTGTCTCTTCGAATGTATACTTTGAATACTCAAAGTTTTTGGCTCGCGTTCTAGTTCAACTCCTTCACTTCGCGTCCTCTACAATTTCCTCCTATCTCTCATTATTCCTTCTGCTTCCTATAAGTTTTCTTCTCCTTCACTCCCAGTGTCATTTCCTTGTTTACTTCAGTTTTGCATAATCTTTAGGCTGGCCGTGATGGCAAAAAATTTGAAAGAGCTCCTTTCTGCGAATCGAATTTTCGGCTTTCGACGCCATTATTCCATCCCCGACGACGTCCATCTGTCTCTTATGGAAAACAGAACCACTGATATAGAGAGGACCGATGAGAATACAATCATCTTTCCTCTCCTATCGATTGCTGAGTGCGGAGTCCGTTTTCTCTTTCACCCATTTTTAAAAGCCGTCTTTCGACACTAGGGTTTAATTCCTTCCCAGCCTAACATGAATTTTTTTCGCATCATAGTGGGGATTACAGAGTTGAACCGTCGTCTTAGGATTAACTTAGGTATACCTGCAATTCAGCATTGTTATGCCTTGGCCAAGTCTACTAGCCTGCTGGGACGCTATTTTCTCTAGGCCAAAGATATCGAACATCACCTAGTGACTATGCTTGCCAGCTCTGGCGAGCGTGTTGACGGCGTGATGGTCATTGTCCAAGGCAACTGGAAATTCAGTGAGGGTGAAGATCGCCTAGATCCTGTCTCAAGAAAAAAAGACAAACCAGGTGGCCGTATAGCTCACTCTAGTTTTTCCGACTACCTTATTTGTATTCAGCTTTCCTTCCATATGTTTACCATTTCGTTTTTGCGGGTAGCAATTTGAAGAAAGTGTTGGTTTCATCCGACAACGCTGTACTTGCAGACATTAAAGTCGCTTTACAGTTCGTTGGCTGTCCAAACTTGCAGAAACAAGGGAGGGCAGGCCATATTCTTTTGCGATACGTGTCGTCTTATTCTACGTTTTCGACAGCAGAAAACATTCCAATTCCGAGTGGTGAAGATCATCTTACCACCCTTATCTTCCCCAGCTTCAAAAACATAACGGAGGTTGGTATAGAAGCCTCTGAATCGGAATAAGAGGAAGAACATGCAGCCGATCCGGTCGCCGAGAACCTGAACCAGTCGGAAGCCGAGATAGAATAAGCACTTAACTCGGCTTTTGAGGAAGCCGAATTGAATTCATCTGACCCTCCGCCCGCCTCAGACCAAGGGATTTTTTTGAAGACATTTTTACAAACTTAGGGGATTTGCCCGGCTCTTACCCTGACAACATGGCCGGCAAGTCGCTCACCCAAATGGCTAAACGGAGGAACGCTGAGAGAATAGCGGCCCAAAGAAGGGCTAAAGCTGAGCGAAACCAACCTCCACCCCCTCCACTTGACGCCAGGGAAGAAACTCTACCCGTTCCTGTTGAAGAGGTGGCTCAGAATAAAATGGCCGAAACGGAGACTGTTGTCGATCAACAAGAGGGTCAAGTGACGGAGTGCAGGGGTGAAAAACGCCCAGCCAATCGCGACACCGTTTTTTCGGAAGATCCAGTGGACAAACAACCACGCTTGGAAGAATTGGACTTGGTTGTGCCGTTCATAGTGCAACCAAAGATTAAAAAAAACATGCTGGTTAGATCCGATTCATCGGCTATAAGGGACCTGGCTGTGGCCTTGAGCTTGGCTTCCTCCATTTCTCTGTTGGCTGACAGAACAACTTTTAGGGCAGAGGCCGATCTGCTGGCTATCGCGTTAGCTGCTCAATTGGTGATATTGGTATGTAGTCCTTTACTACTCTGTAAGGCTAAACAGGAGTTTATATATTAGCTCACTGGTCCTTTTTTTTACAGGCAGCGAGGAGAATAGCCGAGATTGGACGTCGCCAACACGATGCAATCAAACAGATCGGTTTCCTTATAGCCGAATTAGAAAAGGAGAATGAGAGAGCAACTGAGGCCTCTTTTCAAGCCGAAGTCGAGGCATGGCAGTGGAAGAGAGAGCTAGGCCGATCTGAGAAGCAAATGAGGCGGGGATTATGCCCTTGAAAAATGGCCATCGAGGAAAAGGCAAAACGAATGAAGAAAGCGCCGATCGCCAGCGAAAGATTGCAAAGCTGGAGGCCAACCTGGAAAAGTCTAGGCGGGCGAAGGCGAACACCGAGTCTGCGCTTTCCGAGTCATTCCAGGATGGCAAGAATGCAGCCTTGGCAAACTATGTCGAAGAAATGTCGAAATTGAAAATAGGGGGTTCAAACACGACTGGCTCAAGGCCTTGGCTGCCGCTAACGTGACATCGGAACAGCCGATTCCATATGAGCAGGTAGACATTGAGCCGCTGGAGTCTAACCCCGAAGATATCGAAGACAGTTGAATATTTTTCCATTTTGCTTTGGTATTAGGCGTATGTAGATTTTGCTGTATGTATTGGGTTTTTGTTTTTGATTGTTCATTTTTGTGAGAAGCTATTATAGGGTAGTTTTCATTTGTAAAATGAATTCTATTTGTGCTTAATTTACAAAGGACAATTATTTTTGCTATTTGCGCGCAACTTATGAATGAAAATTATTTTTGCCTTTAGTGCTCAATGAACGTGCCTTTTAGTCGCCAAGTAAGATGTAAAATCATGAAATGAATGAAACAAGCTGCCAAATTGAAAACAACTGTGAAGTGTTGTAGCTTAGCTAAATATATTAGTGAATATGCCCTTGCCGTAGCAGGTTAATGAACCAGTCGGACTAATGAAACAAGACAAGCTGAAAACGGTTGTGATGACCCAGAATTTTTCCCTCCGCTCGAGCGGACTTTTGGGGTTCCCAGCAATTTTGCAGATGGCCTGAGATTCTGGGAGTTGTGTTTTTCCGCTCGAGCGGGGGATTCGACGCTCGAGCGGAAGGCTTTGTTGGTCTGAGTGCTCGAGCGCAAAGTTGGACGCTCGAGCGGGTCACCAGGTTGAGTTGAATTTCTGGGGCTCGTGGGCTCGTTTTGATATTTTTATTGGTATGTTTAGAACCTCCTCATTTTATTTTGGGATGTTGCTTGAGGTGGTAATTTGATGGTAAAGTAAGGTTGGACCCTAGAATGTAATTCGGATAGTTATTTTATGATCAGCCGTCACTCTTTTGCCCATATCTTTGTCCACAGTTTGAATTTGAATGTGGGGTTAGAACCATTGGAAAGCTTATTTCCGGGGCTTCAATTTTGACACAAGAACGACCTAAAACGGAGTCCGGATGGGAGAGTTATACCTGCTCAAAGTTTCGAAGTCTGTGCTGAAAACAGGTACGCTCAAGCGGGAATTCCTCCGCTCAAGCGGGAATTATGGGACAGCAGCTTTAAAAACGGGATTTTGGATCATTTTTGATATGTTTCTTCTTCCCTCTTCCTTCCTCTTCGCCTAAGTCCGAAACCCTAGCCCCAAACCCTTGAATTCCTTTACTTTGCTCACGATCCACCATGGTTTTTGGCATCAAGGATGGAGAACAATGGAGGATCGATGTTTTTGACCGATTAGAACTTGGATTTGTGAAGGCTCCTTCTCAAGCTCACCCTTTTGCTAGATTATGGAGGTAAGGGTTTTAATACTCTTCAATATTTACATCCATAGATAGATTTGAGGTATTTTCATTGTATGATGGTACAATTTTCATCCATGTTATGTATATAGAAGAAATTATGAGATTTTGGGAACTTTGGGTTTGAACATTGGGGGTTTTATGGTTTGAAGATGTTGGGAGTTAATTAATGGGTTAAAAGGGTGAATTATCAGTCCTAGGTGTATAATCAATGGAAAAGTTGGAATAAAAGTGTTGGGTTAATAAGTTTGATTATTTCTTGAAATCTCCATATTTTCTTGAAACCCTAGGTTGATTAAAGATGATAACCAAAGATTTAACCCAAATTGAAAGTAAAATAATAAAATTGAGGTATTGAATTATGTATATACAAGTTTAATTGGAATTTGGTGATACTTGGAAATTATGTTTAGAATTTGCGAATGAACTTTATTCTGTTAATCGTGAATCATGTCTTAATGAGAAAGGAGATTGGGGGGAAGGGTTTGTTGACGATGTGAATTATGTAAACTTGGCTACGGAATATTGAATTGAGTTTTAGCAATTTAATTTGATTTATGTGGAATTATATTGGTAGTATTGAGTTAAATAATGTTAAATAGTGTGGATTATATTGGATACTGATAATTATGTGGGGTTATATCGATTATGTCGAATTGTGTTAAATGTTGTTGAATTGAATTGTGTAGGGTTATCTGCAGGGACGGACCTAGCATCTAAACACTGTGAGTAGTAGTACAAAAATGTACATGTTATTTATTGTTGATAATTATTGTTATTAATGCTCTGTTCTTTGTGAGTGTTCTACGAATATTATGAAAATTGGAAAGTTATGTGACTCCATGTGAATTGGAAGTTAATTTGTTGTGTCACAAGTTTATAAGTTAAGTCCGTTACAAGTTTACATATGCTATAAGCTCAAGAACGTTACAAGTTTATTTATGTGGCAAATTCAAGTACATACAAGTTTAAGTAAATTTACAAGTTCAAGTATGTTACGAGTTTTACGTATGTTACAAGCTCATGTATGTTACAAGTTCACGTATGTTAGAAATTCAAGTATATTACAAGTTTAAGTACGATACAAGCTTAAATATGTTACAAGTTTATGTATGATACAAGTTCATGCATGTTCTAAGTCACGCATGTTGCAAGTTCAAGTATGGTTTCAAGTATAGTTCAAACATGTTTCAAGTATGGTTCCCAGTATATTACAAGTTCAAGTATGTTACAGGTATGCTTCAAGTAAGTTACGAGCTCAAGCATGTTTCAGGTATATTTTAAATATGTTACAAGTCTAAGTATGCTACAAAGTTAGATACATTTTCAAGGGCTTTAATGCCAACATGTTTACAAGGGCTTCATGCCATTTTCAAGGGCTTTAATGCCAACATGTTTACAAGGGCTTCATGCCATTTTCAAGGGCTTTAATGCCAACATGTTTACAAGGGCTTTATGCCATTACAAGTTATGAGGCTTTTATGCCATTACAAGTTATGAGGCTTTATGCCATTACAAGTTACAAGGGCTTTGTGCCACATGTTCAAGGACTTTATGCCACATGTTCAAGGGCTTTATGCCATATGTTTCAAGGGCTATATGCCAACATGTTTAAAAGTTTAATGCTATGATATTCAAGGGCTTAAAGTCGTTATGATTCAAGCTATTATGTCTCAAGCTATTATGTTTTAAGACTGGGCCTAAGGCCGTTATGAAATTAGTGCAGAATCAGACTAACTATGTGAACTCTGCAATTTCACACTCATTGATATATTATGTTTCAAGTTAATCATCGTTTTGTTATGTACTATTATTCATTGAGCCTGGCTTACTTTGTGTTATGTTTGTCCTGTAGGTGATCACCTTGGAGGTCAGTCTTAACCCTTGGTACTCGCCTTTCATTTGTCAACCTCAGTGTGTCCAGGCACCCAGACCAAGCCCATGCATCTCTATAATGATTTTGTTAGAATATTTGGTTATTGTCTATCCAAGTGAGAATGTATGTATATGACCCCTATTCTTTAATAATGTTTAGTTATACGCTCAGTAAAGGAGCTGAGTACATGTATGTGATCCTGGCATGTTAGTAATAGCTCAATGGATGTTATTTTATGTATTTTATATCATTAAATGCTTCCGTTCAGGCCCCGTATTATATGTATAACAGGTTTAGTGTCTGATTTTGAATGGGTCATGCCCAAACCTTTAGGGGCGGGTTTTGGGGCGTGACAACGGTAGTTCAGTAATTTGCTGGGGCACAATTGTAATTCGGCTGAGCTCTGATAGTGATGCCGAATAGATTGATTAATCTGCCCTTGCCCCAGCGAGTTAATGGACCAAGACAGACTGAAAATGGCAGTTCAGTAATTTGCTAGGGCACAATTGTAATTCGGCTGAGCTCTGATAGTTATGCCGAATAGATTGATTAATCTGCCCTTGCCCCAGCGAGTTAATGAACCAAAACAGATTGAAAACGGCAGTTCAGTAATTTGCTGGGGCATAATGGAAATTTGGCTGAGCTCTGATAGTTATGCCGAATAGATTGATTAATCTGCCCTTGCCCCAGCGAGCTAATGAACTAAGGCAAACTGAAAAAAGCAGTTCAGTAATTTGCTAGGGCACAATGGAAATTCGGCTGAGCTCTAATAGTTATGCCGAATAGATTGATTAATCTACCCTTGCCCCAGCGATTTAATGAACCAAGACAGACTGAAAACGGAAGTTCAATAATTTGCTGGGACACAATAGAAATTCGACTGAGCTCTGATAGTTATGCCGAATAGATTGATTAATCTTCCCTTGCCCCAGCCAGCACTTGAACTAGTACGCCGAAAACAGTTAGTTCGTGGCGTGAGACTTTTGAAGTTTAGCATTATTGATATCGCCTCGAGGGTGCTGCCCCCGTAAGGAATAAATGGGGCGAGTGTTTCGTGCACGTAGGTCCTATTAATGTGTTCAGACTCAACAACTCAATCCAATCCGTTGAGAAAGGTTAGACATGTGCGAATGTCAAATAGATTGTTCTTCAACAGCAGAGGAGAAGGGAAGACATTGGCTGAGCTGGAAGGAGAAATGAATCAAAGTAGCGAACCTATGTGCACAGGAGGTAGGACTTTGAGGGAGCGGGAGAGACGTCAGTCTTTTCATCGCTAAAGTAGGTCGCCCAGGAGGGAAAAGCAACAATGGGGTAGATCCCCTCAACCCCGCTCCGGAAGAGAACCTGATGTGACATCGCGCTCGTTGAGTTTTGCAGTCTTTGTGGGGAATAGACTAATAACAGAAGCAGATTCAATCATTCATGACCCAAACGTGGCAGTCGAGTTTGCTCGACAGATTTTTCCACCTGAAGTCTAGCAGTCGATGGTAGGTCGACAGGACTTCTAAGTGTTTCGGGAAGGTGTTCATGGGGCGGTGAAGGGGCTGTACACCGCCTATGAAATCGACATGCGTCTTTGTGCCGCACGGCGGGATATAGAGTAGAGAGACGAACGCATTCGAAGCTTAGAAGCTCACACGGAGAAGGCTGAGCGCGAACTAAGAAAGGTCAAGATCGCCGAAGTCATAATCATTTGGCCCTTAACGATCGTGGAGGAAAGGGTGATTCAGTAGCTAATAAGTCATGCGATTTCCGATCGAGATACGGCTAGCATGTTTACAATTGAGACTGCTAAACCCAGGGCCTATGAAAAAGGCTTTCATGACGGCCGGAAGGTCGGGATAGACAAGACCAAGGAAAAACTTGCCAAGGAGGTCTGCCGATGTGAAAATCGTGGATTTAAGCACGGCTAGATCAAGGCATTTCAAGTTGCGGACGCTCTCTGGGCAGCAGGCATTGATTCGGCGTCACCATATCACGGTCATCATTTTCCCTTTTTGGCCTTTGAAGTCGAGAAGAGTGATGACGAGGGAGATGCCGAATACAAGTAGACATTGTAATGCTCAAACGCAGATTGAGTGTAAATTATGTATTTATTGGTTAATCTAATAAAACACTCTATTTCGAATGTTTGTATGTTTCAACTTATGTTTATACACTTTGTGCCAATCTATCAATTTAATGAAACATTTCATCTCGAATGCTTGCATGTTTTAATTTTCGCCGTATATCGTGAGATCCACGAAGGGCGCTCCGAATCCAGAGTCTTTATTTGGCCCAAACGTGACCCGTACGGATGAGGCTCTGAATTCGGAATGAGATCCACGACGGGCACTCCGAATCCGGAGTCTTTATTCGGCCCACACGTGACCTGCACGGATGGGGCTCCAAATTCGGAGGCTCTTTTTTTTTTTTTGGTCTTGGCCAATCGTGAGATCCACGAAGGGCGCTCCGAATCCGGAGTTTTTATTCGGCCCAAACATGACCTGTACGGATGGGGCTCTGAATTCAGAGGCTTTTTTGTCTTGGCCAATCATGTGATCCATGAAGGGCGCTCCGAATCCGGAGTCTTTATTCGGCCCAAATGTGACCTGTACGGATGGGCCTCCGAATTCAGAGTGAGATTCACGAAGGGCGCTCCGAATCTGGAGTCTTTATTTAGCCCAAACGTGACCTGCATGGATGGGGCTCCGAATTCGGAGGCTCTTTTTTTTTTTTTTTAAGTCTTGGCTAATCGTGAGATCCACGAAGGGCGCTCCGAATCCAGAGTCTTTATTCGGCCCAAACGTGACCTGCACAGATGGGGCTCCGAATTCGGAGGCTTTTTTGTCTTGGCCAATTGTGAGATCCACGAAGGGCGCTCCAAATCCGGAGTCTTTATTCGGCCCAAACGTGACTTGTATGGATGGGGTTCCGAATTCGGAAGCTTTTTTCTCTTGGCCAATCGTGAGATCCACAAAGGGCGCTCTGTATCCAGAGTCTTTATTCGGGAGACTTTTAAACTGAGCACCACAATGAGAAAATAGGAAACTTTGCATTGCAAAAGCGAAATGTGTACGTAGTGAATCACTTAAAACAAGTATCATGCCCCCACAGGTCGGGTTCAATGATAGAATTTACACAAATGCGAGGAATTCCAAGAGCATGGCAGACTCCTTCCTGACATGTCTTTAAGCCGATATGCCCCTGTTCCCGCGATTGAGTCGATCTGATAAAGGCCGTCCCAGTTAGGACCCAATTTTCCATCAGCCGGATTCCTGGCAGCTGGAAGCACTTTCTTTAGGACCAATTCACCTGGTACATAACGGCGTAGCTAAATGCGTTGGTTATACGACTTAGCGAGCTGTTGCTGGTACCGTGCCATGGACGCAAGGGCACGATCTCTTCATTCTTCAATCAGAGTTAAATCTAAGGCCAACATCATGTTGTTTCAGCCCATATCAAAAACTTTTGATTTCAAGGTTGGGAGGCCGATCTCCAAGGGGATGATTGCTTGATTTCCAAAGCACAAAGCGAACGGCGTTTCCTCAGTGGACCATCTCAGAGTAGTGCAATGAGCCCACAATACACTTGGCAACTCCTCGACCCATCTGCCTTTAGCTTTCTCTAGCCTCTTCTTGATGCCGTCCAAAATGGCTTTATTGTAGGCTTCAGCTTGGCCATTACTCTGTGGATAAGCCTGGGTGGAGAAATAAGGCCGGATACCATACTTGCTGCACAGTTCTCGGTAGACACCGCAATCAAACTGGGTGGCATTATCTGAAATAAGTACTCTTAGAATGCCGAATCGCATTATGATATTTCCCCATACAAAATGCTTCACATCAGTATCTTGAATGTGTATTAGTGCCTCCGCTTCTACCCATTTTGTGAAATAATCTGTTGCGACAATCAAAAATCGCTTGTTGCCTGAGGCGCGAGGCAGTGGTCCGACGATGTCAAGTCCTCATTGGGCAAACGGCCAAGGACTGGTTATAGAGCTTAACTCTTCAGTAGGTAGATGGGTCAAGAGAGAAAACTTCTGGCACTGTTCACATTTCTTCACGTAACATTCGGCATCAGCTCTCATTGTCGACCAATGATACCCCTGTGTCACAGCTCGATGGGCCAAAGAGCGCCCGCCAGAATAGGCACCGTAGCTATCTTCATGTATTTCAGTCAGGAGTCCCTCGACTTTATCTAGATAAACACATTCTAGGTACGGGCCAGAAAGGGATTTTTTATAAAGTTTTCCTTGCGGATCCAAATAGTATCGCAGGGCTTTGTTTCGTAACTTATGTGCTTCTTTCTTATCCGACGGGAGCTGTTTGGAAGATAGGAATGCAGTAATGGAGTCCATCCAACTCGGACTTGCCTCTATGGTATTGATCTGGATTTCCTCTAAAGAGCCAATGCTCGGCTTAAGGATAAAACCCACTTCAATTGTTCTTTTAATCTCTAAGTTAATGGCGAAGGCTAGGCAAGCCAGGGCGTCTGCATGTGTGTTCTAATCACGGGTTATTTGGTTCAATTCATGATGGTCAAATTTTTCCAGCAAGGAATTTACCATTTTCATGTAAGCGACCATACGGTCGTTTTTGGCCGTGTAGTCCCCCTTTAGCTGATTGATCACCAGTTTTGAATCACAAAATATAAGCAGACGCCGAGCACCCAGGAGATGTGCATTCCGCAAGCCAGTTAGCAGGGCTTCGTATTTGGCTTCATTGTTCGATGCATCGAAGCCGAGTTTGACAGCCTGCTCGATTATTGCTCCGTCGGGAGCTATGATTACTACTCCGACGCCGCTGCCGCGTTGATTGGACGATCCATCACAGTACAATTGCCAAATGTCCCCAACATAAATTCTCCAGTTCAGCCTAGGTTGAATTTCATTAGACTTGAAATCGGCAAGACCCCCAGTAAATTCGGCCACAAAGTCAGCAAGCACTTGCCCCTTGATTGAGGTTCTAGACAGAAACTGAATATTGTACTGGCCGAGTTCAAGAGCCCACTTTGAAACGCGCCCTGATGCTTCTGCACTATGAAGTACTAACCGGAAGGGGTGGCCCGTTAGTACCCCGATGGTATGCCCGTGAAAGTAATGCATCAGCTTTCTTGTTGCCGTAACGAGGGCTAGGATGAGTTTTTTCAACGGATGGTAACGTGTTTCGGCGTCATCCATTGCCTTGCTCACATAATACACTGGTCACTGCTCCCCAGCTCTTCCTTTAAAAGTACGGCGCTGATTGCTCGGTCGAAAACTGCCAGATATAAAATGAGCGGGTCACCTGCCGAAGGTGTTGTCAAGAGTGGGACTGATTGGAGGTAGGTCTTCAGATCGTTGAAAGCGGCTTCGCACTCAGAGGTCCATTCAAAAGCCATACCCTGCCGTAGGGTATGAAAGAATTGTCGACAGCGATCTGCGGAACGATTGATGAACCTGTTGAGTGCGGCGACCATCCTCATCAACTTTTGAACCTCTTTCACTGATCGAGGGGAGCCAAGTTCCAAGATTGCTGTGATTTGCCTCAGGTTGGCTTCGATTCCTCGGTGGTTGACAATGTAGCCAAGGAATTTGCCGGATCCGATCCCAAATGCACACTTGGAAGCATTCAGCTTTATTTTGTACTTGCGTAAAATGCCGAATGTCTCTTTTAGGTCGGCCAGATGAGTTTGCTCTTCTTTAGACTTGACGATCATATTGTCAATGTACACTTCCATAGTACGACCGAGTTGTTCCTTGAACATGACAGTGACTAGTCTTTGATAAGTTGCCCCTGTATTCTTCAGCCCAAAAGGCATAACCTTATAGCAATAGGTTCCTCTTGGGGTGAGGAATGCAGTTTTGTCTTGGTGCTCCAGATGCATGGCGATTTGATGGTAGCCTCTGTAGGCATCGAGGAAGCTCATACATTGATGACGTGCCGTGGCGTCTACGAGTTGGTCAATTCTAGGGAGAGGAAAACAATCCTTGGGGCAAGCTTTATTTAAATCCGTGAAGTCCACACAGACACGCCAAGTCCCATTTTTCTTCTTTACCACCACAGTATTGGACAACCATGTAGGATAGTTCACTTCCCGGATTGCCCCGGCATCAAGCAATCGATTAACCTCTTCAACAACGACAGCAGTGTGTTCTGTAGCTGACCTCCGGCTTCTCTGAATAATCAGCTTACATTTGGGGTCGACATTTAAATGGTGCTCAGAAACAGAGGGATCTACCCCCGACATCTCATACGGTGACCATGCGAATATATCAAGGTTGCCGAGTAAGAAGGTAATTAGTTGATGCCTGTCAGTTTCATTCAAGGAAGTGCCGACCATGAAAAACCTGTCAGGATCCCCGTCAATTTCAACTCGATCCAGGACTTCTGTGGCCTTTTCACTTGGGAGCCATCCAACATCGTCGAGACTCTTGTGATCTGGTACTTCGATAGAATTCACCTCCAGCTCTTTTGATGTCTTTGCGGCGAGAAGGTAACATGCTTGTGCCGATTTCTGTGAACCACAGATTTGTTTAATGTCGTGTTTAGTCGGGAAACGAAGCAGTTGATGATAGGCGCTTGGTGCGGCATGCATGGCATGCAGCCAAGTTCGTCCCATGATAAGATTATACGGCGAAGGCAACTTGATGACTAAGAATTCCATATCCACTGTTCGGGAGGGCGCTCGAACTGATAGTGTGATTTTGCCCAACGGGTATTCCGGATTAGCGTTGAAGCCAAATAATGGATAAAGAACCGGAGACAAGTCCGACTCGGCGAACCCGAGTTTGATGAATGTCTTGTAATACATAACCTTTGAAGTACTCCCCTGGTCTATGAGAACGCATTCAACGGTGAATCGGTTTACACGTAGTTCGATGACTAATGGGTCAATGTGGGAGAGCGTTACACCGATCAAATCAGAATTGTCGAAGGTAATATTCAGAGCTTCATGGGGCCGTTTTGCTGGTGTGATTTGCTTTTGGGGGCTTGGATGCGACTGAATTGCATGCACAACGGGGGCTGTTGGCAGGCTGTATATCATATGGATGATGTCGAGCGGAGGTGAATCCTGCTGTAGGGCAACTATTTTGGTTAAGTTGTTCTTTTGGGCGTGTTACTGAAGCCGACAGTCTTGTACCAACTCCTCAAGGTGATCTTTCAAAGCATAGCAACTGTCGGTATCATGACCGTGATCTTTGTGATATTTGCACCGCCTATCCCGTCTCATCGTGTCGGGAGGTCCCACCATTTTTTATGGTTATTTGAAGAACGAAAGGTGTTGAACCTTAGCTATAACCACACTGATCGGCTCCGATAACTTCGTGTATTTCTTGTTGGCGCGCCTTGCGTGCCTGCTATCCACTTGAAGCTACTCAGTAGCTCGGTGTAGACATTGGTCGTTTGATCGACGTGAATCCCGTCTTCTATCTCGTTTAGCCCAACGTGATTCGTGGTGCATGGTGGTCTGGCGTTTATCGGCGACGACTTGAGTAGGCCGACTTAGTGGCTTTGTGCCCGTCTTTGACCCGTAGGGCATCGTCTTCTACTTTGCAGTATTCCTCAACTTTTTTCATTAACGACCAGATTGTTCTTGGGGGGCGTCTGGTCAAAGAGCTGTGGAGAGCATTGTCTGGATGTAACCCTATCTTGAAGGCGGTAATGGCCATGGAGTCATTGCAGACATCATCTACTAGATTAAAACATTCCTAATACCGCGCCGAAGACGCATGAAGGGTTTCCTCCGATTAAATTTGCATTGCCCACAGAGAATCGACTTGCTTCGGCTGGACCTTATTAGTGATGAACCTTGCCCTGAAGGATTTTTGGAGTTGGTAGAAGCTCTTGATTGATGCCAGCTCCAGTTTATAATACCACCTGACAGCCAGTGGTCCCAAACTGCTCGGAAATATTCGACACATGAGGGCCTCGTCGTCTGCATGAAGCGTCATGGCTTACTTGTAATGACGAATGTGATCGGTGGGGTCTGATTTACCATCATACAAGGTGAATGACGGTGCTTTGAACTTTTTGGGTAGCACTGCCCTTGCAATCTGTCGTACAAAGGGGTCATGCTGATCCTCTTCATCTGAATCATTTCTTCTCCGCTTCCTCCGTGCACGCAGACTTTCCTCAGAAGAACTAGAGATGTCGACTTTTCCCTTCTTTGCAGATTCTGGGGACGATGAGTCAGAGCCACTGCCACTATCATGTCTCCGAATTCGAGATCGTCGACCATCCCTTCCCAGAGGTTGTCTTGGGTCTTGGTGCGTGGCTTGTTGGGATTTTGCCACTTCCAAGGCCAAATGTTGTCGAAGACGCTCGTTCTCAACCATCATGTTTTCCAACCACTATTCGTTTTGCTTCGCTTGCTCCATAATCGCTTGCATTGTCTCATGTGCCGATGTCGAAGGTGAATCGAAGTTCAAGACCCTTCTTGCGGTAATATTCTCTGGCCCAAGCATATTGCTTGGAGTGGTTTTGTCTTGCGGCGTAGGGTCGCCAGTGACCACTGGAGGATCTTCCGTCATGCCTGCCATAGATGTGTTTAAGTATTCCCACAGACGGCGCCAATTATGGGAGAATGGTTTATAAATACTCTTTTGATCCACTGGGACGCTCGAGATCCTCAGCTAATGACCTAAAAATGAATGAACACTCCGGTTGGGGGTGCCAGAATTAGCACTCCGACGGTTAAGTCAGTGTATACTTTCTTGGTTACTTGAATCTTAAGTTAAGCGTACTAGTTCTCACATACCTCTCGTTGGTTGTTGCTCTTTTATTTATATATGCTCCCAGTCCTCAGGATGGGGTCCACTACTAATCCGTCGTGTGATTTCCCACTCGGCCCTTCTTTTGTCGTATTCTAACTTCCAATTGGCCCATCGGTCAGCTGGCTTTGTGGCCGACTAATATTATTCGGCATCCAAAACGTACAAGACGGGGGCGAGTATAACATGTACCGATTATCTAAATGTCTATTCGGCCTATCTGCGTCCACTATTATCCGACTCCCACAGTAAGGCATCTCAAAACAAACAAAGTCATGGCTCTCTTCATCCCCATTCACCAAAATCGGAGACAAAGATCGTGATACATCTTCGTGCCTCTCGGATGTACCATAAGGCATGAATGGTAAAACTCTTGGAGTATCTTTTCTCTACAAGACTCTAGCTATCTCACACTCAAATCAAAATGAACATTTAGACTCTTCTCTACCTTTTCACTAGAGATTTTTCCTTGGATAGTCTCCACATCACGGTCATGTTATTGTGCACTTGACTAACCAAGGTAGGTTGTGTAACAACGACAAACAAGGTATCCAACTCAATGGGCTCCCCAAGATGTAGGTCAAACTCGTCGATAACACCCAACATCTCTCATTCTCAGATGGCAATACTCATTCTACCACTCATGAACTTCGTACTCAAAGCATCGGCCACTACATTGATCTTTCCCGAATGATAATGCAACTCAAAATTTTAATCCTCAATAAATTTCATCCACCTTCTCTACCTCAAATTTAAGTCTTTCTGCGAGAACAGATATTTCAAACTCTTATGATAAGAAAACATCTCAAACCTCTCTCTGCACAAATAATGCCTCCATATTTTTAAGGTGAAGATTATTGCCACTAATTGTATGTCATGCATAGGGTAATTCTTCTCATTAATTTTCAATTGTTGTTCACCATAAGCCACCACATTTCTTTCTTGTATCAACACACAACCCAATCCTTCTCGAGACGCATCACAATACATCGTGTAGGGCCCCAATTTTGTAATTTTCTTTAAACCCTTACTTTTGAATTTTTATATAAAAGACCCACAATTTAAATTCAAATTTAACTCTAGAGTCGGAAATACGTGCCAACCAAAAACTCGCAAACCCTAATTGAACTCGGGAACTCAGAAATCACTTCCAAAGCCATAATAATAATTAATTAGCTCCCTAATTATAGATTTACCGTTTAAAATCTTAGGTTTTTGGTTCTCATTACAATTCACCGTTTAATTCGAAACGAATGAGCTTTAACCAAATTAAATTCTCAAATCCCAATTCAATTAATTAATACACTTAAATAAATGTTTCAATTTATAAATTAAGGCCCTCACTTTTGAGTTATCATAATAAAAACTCTTAATTTCTCGATTACTTGCAATTTTAACCCTAGAATCAAGAATGCGTCCCCGATTAGAACCATGAGAACCCTAATCGGTCCTGATAACTTAGGAATCACTTATAATACCCTAATAATAATTAATTAACCCTCTAATTGTATAATAATCACTCAAAGCCCTAGATTTCTAATTCTCGTAAGGTTCGTTTGGTTGATCGTCTTTTAATTATAAAACAAGAAATTTAAACATAATTATTTTTCCTATTACTAAGTAAATTAATTCTACACTTGAAATAAATATCCTACTTCACAAATTGAGCCCATACCCTCATATTTTATTAATATTGCACAAAATCATTTCTTTATATATATATATATATAAATACAATCCATTATAATAAT
Organism: Camellia lanceoleosa; assembly: GCA_025200525.1. Classification (NCBI taxonomy): domain Eukaryota; kingdom Viridiplantae; phylum Streptophyta; class Magnoliopsida; order Ericales; family Theaceae; genus Camellia; species Camellia lanceoleosa. The sequence goes on from CM045772.1 coordinate 18,436,981, forward strand.
AATTTCTACAAAATACCTATATACATGTATATATATGAATTTATACACTAAAATAGATTGAAAAATTTTCTCAAATCACAAGCATATTGCTGGCCAATTCTAGGATGCTATACTTGGTATGCTTTTGTAAACATCAAAACATGATTTATGGAAAAGTTTGGATTAATCAAAAAGTTTTTTACTAATACGCAAATTGATTAAAAAGTTTTTGATTAATGGAAAACTTTTCGACTAATTGGGACAAATTGCTTTGAATAATGGAAAAGTTTTTGATTAATTTAGACAAATTTCTTAAATCATTGAAAAGCTTTTGACTTGGTGGAGATGTAAATATTAAGTTAAACTAAGGGCATTTTAGACAATTCACCACAAATTTTCTATAAATAGAACCACTCCCCTAGCATTTCTTGCACATCAACCACATACACACACACGCGCACACTAATTTCAGCATACAGAGGGAGGAGAGATAAAGAGAACTTTGGTGGTGGAGGAGGAAAAAGAAAGGAATTCTTGAGAAAACACTTCATTAGACATTTAAGTAAGTCTTCACTCGGCATTCAAGTAAGTTATAACTCAACCCATTCTTTTATTTTCTCTTCTAAATACATTTAATTAGATGTTTAGAATATTATTTTCTGATTGTTTGCATGGTGTTCTTATGTTAAAAATGAAGAGAGTTGAGCCTTGTTCCACCCTTATTTGTGTTTCCTCTTAATCGGTATCTCACAAAATTTCCAAATGAACACCTTGAATCTAAAATTCTGAGTTAAATATATATTATTTAGCATGTTTTCATTATAATGGAAGTGAAAAAATATGCATGGTTACCCTCTTTTCTTACTTTTTCTTTTACTTTAAACTTTGTGCTCAAAGGATCGGTTTTTATAGCCCACTTGCAAAAACTATATAAAAGTGCAAAAAATTGTGTTAATCTCATTTTTATGTCAAGACTTCCCCTTAAGTGTTAGCTTTTAGGGAAAAAAAAAATTTATCGAAAAAGAGTGAGCGGTTTGAGAGAAAATCCTATTTTTATCATAGTTGATGAATCTGGACAGCGTTGGCGTATTTCTTAAATAACTAAAAGTCTAGGAAAGTTATGCCACTTCTGAAAAATGAGCTGAAAACTAGATAAAAATCTCTACAAATCATGGCAATGCCAAGTTTGAGAAAAATCTAAAAATGTCTCTTAGATTGTGATCTCTAAAGTGTATCTAATCTAAAAATTTATGTTAACATCACTACAAAAACTGAACAAGAAATGGCTGAAGAACAGTCCTCATTTTCCATTCCTGATGCTAAAGACGGGGGTCAAACAGAGGTAAATAATAGAGGTAGTCCAAATGAAGTAGAGAAGTACACCAGGGAAGGCGATTTGATGGGAGGGTTTAAATCAGGCCAGGCATTTAGACAGATACAAAAGATCTACATGTCTCACATCAACCAAATCGCATAACTTTCACATATCAAGGCTACTCTTTGGACAGATACAAAAGGTGTTTGAATTTAACAGGACTGTTCACAATTTCATAACCATAAATCATCGAAGAGATCTCAATCATCTAAGTGTACAGTATCATGTGAGTAAAAGAAAATAACAGAAGAGAAACCTGGCATGCCTCTGACAGAATTGAGAATCCTTCTTCAAAACAAAGCTGAAAGTCAAAATTTTAACATAAAAAACATGTACTGGCAGAATTATAAGGTTCAGCGGAAAAGCATACTAAAATGAATTTGGAACCTGTACTCATCACTAACACCATATGAAAAGACTATATCCTGAAACTCTTCAAGCACTGCCACTGCACATGAATTCATAAGGTTTAAAGCTTGGCCATCGTTTGGTTTCTCAAATTCATGACCTTCAGAAAATCTAGGAAAATTCATAAAACTGAACTGTTGAGTTCTATTAGCAACATTTTAGTACAGCAAACAAGCAACAAAATTCCATGAATCACTGATTTGACAACAATTGACACCAGCATAGTATGACAACCTTATTTTGTGGAGTTGGGACAAAATTGCACTGTTCATCACTAATCTCATTTGTGTGCGCACGTGTGTTTTCTATTAATAATCTCAATAATACTAAAATTGTTCACACTCATTAGTTCTTCAACTTTTGAGTTTGGTTATTTCTCTTTGCTGGTAATAAGTAATGGATGGTTCAAAGCTTATTTCTCATTTGTGTGCGCACAATATCATCTACTCTAGAATTTCTAGAATTTCACTTTTAAGTTTCACCATCAACTCTTCTAAATATGAAAACAATCTATTTGGCTAATATTCATTCCACTGTTAAATTTTATTGAGTGTTCATCCCACTTCTTAAAGAATATATTTGCTATTACAATATCATCTACCTTTGCAAACTCTACAATAACACTACTTTCATCATATCTATTTCGAAATCTACAACCCCCATGTACTCTCTCATGTCCCCCATTATATATCTGTATATGGATATTAAGATCACCGTCTATAAAACTCTTGCCTCGGTATCCTTTGTACTAATCCATTCAAATCTTCCAAAAATTGTTGTTTAATTAATTCCTGTAATCCTACTTGGGGCGTGTAAGTATTAGTTATACTTGGTGTCTATCTCTTCACACTAATTTTACTAATATTGTATTATTTTCTTTTTTCTAAACCACCATCACTTCTTTTAAATTTGTATTTACAATTATCTCCACTCCATTCCTATGTTTCTCTTTTCTAGTATACTAAAATTTATATGTTATTCTTTTAATTTCCCTGAACTTTTTTCCAAATCATTGTATCTACTACTTCCATCTCTTTACCTGTTAATATTTCCATGTTTCAAGTTCCTAAGCCTATTATACTCTCTTTAACTAGTTTCGTTATGTGCACTCATGCATTAAAGTGCAAGAATCCTAGCCTACTTCTTGAAGAGTGAAGAGAATATTGCTCCAGCTGCTCAAGATCTCAAGACTTAGATTGTGTAGCCATTTAATTTTGTAACTGTTTTCTGTTTCAACTCAGGTTGAGTTAGCTTTTCTAAGTCATGTTGAGTTAGCTTTGAGTCGGTTAGTGGTCTAGTTAGTGCAAGGGCAAGCTGTACAATATATATACATTTGTCTTCCTTCTGCAATTTTATAATAAAAGGAAAATAGTTGGTTTCTCTATATGGTATCAGAGCATCATATGCTCCCACGAGCTTCGATTCTCTCTCATGGCTGAGTTACCTTCAAACCTCTCTCCCACTTTATCTTCCACTGTTGATTCTTCATTACCTTCAAATTTGACTCTCTTGATTTCTAATCTCAGTTCGTTTGTCACTGTCAAACTTGATTCCACAAATTTTTTGATTTGGAAAAATCAATTTCACAACATTCTTAGGGCTACGAATTTGCTAGGGTTTGTTGATGGATCTTCATTGTGTCCAGAAATTAAGGCTCAAGATGCCACTGGAAAGGAGGTCTTCAATCCGGAGTATCTTCGTTGGCAATCAATCGATGCGCATCTTCTCAGCTGTATTACTACTACGTTATCTCCCTCGATTTTTTCATCTGTTCTTCATCTCCATTCTTGCGCAGAAATCTGGACAGCTCTGGATAAACGGTTTACGTCTCTTTCACGCTCTCATATCCACCAATTGAAGAACAAATTGAACTCTATTCGCAAGAAATCAGATTCAATGGAGCACTACTTGCATCAGATTAAGGAAATTGTTGATCAATTGCATCTGGCATCTGCTTCGATTGATGATGAGGATATTGTTTTGATTGCCCTAAACGATTTGCCCTCTGAATATGATTCCTTCAAAACAGCAATCCGAGCTCGTTCCGAGAGTATTTCGATGGAGGAATTCCGCCTTTGCTCGCCTCGAGGCAATTCATGTTGAGAGTAAGGTCACTTCCTCTGATCTTACTGTGGCTTATGCTGCGTTCAAAGGTTCTTCGCCAAAGTCATTTTCTCCATCTACTTATGGACGTTTTGCTTCCACTCAGAGGGGCAGAGGTTCTTCTTATCGTAGTGGCTCGCGCTTCTATAAGCCTGGTCATGGTTCCTTCCGTGGCAGATCTTCCACTCATGGCCGTGCTTCCTCTAGTTCTTCTTGTCAAATTTGTGGCAAAACTGGTCATAGTGCCTTTGACTGTTGGCATCGGCTTGATCCTGGTTATCAACCTCCTGATTTCTCCTTCACCACTTCACAGTCATAGGGGCACGGGTTATCCTCCTCTGCATCACAAGTACAGGGGCCCAGTTCTAGAGCTTTTGTGTCTACATCTGAGCATGAACATGGTTCTTCGTCACAGTCTCTTATCTCTCCGTGGTTTCTTGATTCTGCAGCTACAGACAATATTACGAATGATCTCACCAATCTGAGTGTCTACCATCCTTACTCAGGCCCTGAGCATGTGACTATGGGTAATGGTTCCTCTATTCCTATTCACCATACTGGTAAAGGAATCCTTCCTACACCTCCTATTTCATTTAAATTGAATTCTCTTTTGCATGGTCCCTCCATCTCTTCTAACCTTGTGTCTGTTCATCATTTCACTAAAGACAATCACTGCACTATTACCTTTGATCATGATGCTTTTATTGTTCAGGACAAACACACGAAAGCTATACTTCATAAAGGCTTCCATATCAATGGTGCATGCTTTGCTTTTCCTCCAAATTTTGTCTTCTCCTCATGCGCTTCTCAGCACTACTTCATCTGTCTCCGCCTCTGTTTGGCATCACAGATTGGGGCATCCGTTTTCTCTCAAATTTCAACATTTGCATTCTCATGTGCCTACTAAGCCTCTTACACATTGTATTTCTTGTTCTGTTTCTAAAAGTCATAGGCTTCCATTTCAACTTTCTTCTTCTACTGTTAATAAACCACTGTCCTTAATACACAGTGATGTCTGGGGCCCTTTTACCCCATCTGTATCTGGTTTTCGATTCTATGTTTTGTTCATTGATGAATATAGCAAATTTACCTGGCTTTTTCCTTTACATTACAAGAGTGAAGTCTTCTCCAAATTTGTTGCTTTTAAAGCTTTTGTGGAAAAACAATTTGGTTTTTCTCTCACTGTGCTTCGCACAGATGGTGGTGGTGAATATTTTAGTAATAAAATGGCTGATTTTCTTCTTAAACATGGCATTCTTCATCAATCTACTTGTCCTCACACTCCATCCCAAAATGGAGTCGCTGAACGCAAACATAGGCATTTAACTGAGACTGCCACTGCTCTTTTACATCATTCTTCTCTTCCTCTTGAGTTTTGGTTTGATGCTTTAGCCACTGCTACCTATCTTATTAATCTCTTACCTAGCACGTCGCTTGCTCATTCCACTCCTTTTGACATGATTTATCATCATCCTCCTGATTATAATTTCTTAAAAGTGTTTGGGTGTTTGTGTTTTCCTTGGCTTAAACCATATTTTCCATCTAAACTAACTCCTAAATCACTTCCCTGTGTGTTCCTGGGTTATCATCCTTCTATTAAGGGGTATCGCTGTTTGGATCCATCTACCGGTCGTATTTACATATCTCGTCATGTTGTCTTTCATGAAACTGTGTTTCCTTTTCAGAAATCCGAATCTTCTTCTTTATCTGTTTCCACTCCTAGTTCTTCTTCTTCTTTTTCTTGGTCCTCTCCTTCTCCTGTTCCCATTTCAGCCACTGTTTCTCCTCCAGCTTCTGCTGCTCCTGTCCTTGACAATCCTGCAGTACAGTCTCGGGCTACCTCTTCTCACTCTTCTTTTTTATCTTCCCCTGCAGGTTCTATCCCTGTTTCTCCTGTTATTTCTCCTTGTGGTATTCCTATTAACAATATTTCTATTCATTTGCCTCCCCTGTCTTCTTCTCCATCCTTGCCAAATATTCATCCTATGCAAACCCGGTCCAAAACTCTTGCCTCCACTTGTCTCTTATCTGCTTCTTCCCTGTCTTCTTCTTCTTCTTTGTCTGATATTGAACCTGTTTCTCACAAGGTTGCTCTTACCAGTCCTCTTTGGACCCAAGCTATGAAAGATGAGTTTTCTGCCTTACAAAAACAAGGTACTTGGTCATTGGTTCCTCTTCCACCTCACAAGAATGTCATTGGCTGCAAGTGGGCCTTTCGCATCAAACGCAATTCTGATGGTTCCATTGCCCGACACAAGGCTCGTTTGGTTGCTAAGGGTTATTTACAAGAAGAGGGTCTTGATTTTCATGAAACCTTTAGTCCCGTTGCCAAGCAACCTACCATTCGGATTTTTCTTTGTATGGCTCTTCATCATCAGTGGCCACTCAAACAGTTAGACATCTCTAATGCCTTTTTACATGGCCGATTAGATGAAGAAGTGTTTATGCTTCAACCTCCTGGCTTTGAGGATGCTTCTCTTCCTTCTCATGTTTGTCAGCTTCATAAGGCTCTCTATGGCTTGAAACAGGCCCCCCGTGCTTGGTATTCTACTTTTAGCTCTTTTTTGTTGTCTCATGGTTTTGTCAATAGCAAATGTGATACATCTCTCTTTGTTCATCGCACTGCTGGTTCTGTTACTTATCTCTTGGTCTATGTTGATGACATTTTGCTCACCGGCAACAATCCTACTCAGCTTCTGTCTCTTATTGATCAAATGCATCTTGCTTTCTCTATGAAGGAGCTTGGTGATCTTTCTTACTTTCTTGGGATTGCTGTTCACTCTTCTTCTCAGGGGTATTTTCTTTCCCAGCAAACATATGCTTCTGAGATTCTCGTCAAGGCTGGTATGCAATCTTGTAAGCCTTGTTCCACTCCTGTTGATGTCAAGTCTCCTGTGTCGCCTAGTGATTCTTTGCCTTTCTCCCAGCCGTCTCTTTACCGCAGCCTTGTTGGTGTATTGCAATACTTGACTATCACCAGACCCGATTTATCCTATGCTGTCAATCAGGCTTGTCAACACATGCATGCCCCTTCTCTTGGTCATTTTGCTGCTCTTAAGCGTCTTCTTCGGTTTGTGAAAGGCACTCTCTCTCATGGTCTCTCCTTTTCTCCTGGGTCTTTCTCTTTCTGGCTTATTCGATTCCAATTGGCTTTGGTGACCTTCAGATCGCAAATCCACCTCCGCTATTGTGTTTTTCTTGGGTGAATCTCATTTCTTGGTCTTCCAAAAAGCAACCCTTGTGTCCCGTAGTTCTCTCGAGGTGAGTATCGCTCTCTTGCTAATACCACGCCGAGCTTACTTGGTTGACTATGTTGCTTGCTGAGTTTGGTATTCCTCAGTCCTCTTCTCCTACTCTTTACTGTGATAATCTCTCTGCCCTTTCTCTTGCCACCAATCCCGTGTTTCACTCTCGCTCCAAACACATCGAAATTGATTGTCACTTCATTCGCGACAAAGTTGCTGCCAAGCTTATTCATCTCAAATATGTTCCTACTGAAGCCCAGGTTGCTGATATCTTCACTAAGCCCTTGTCTGCGTCTCGTTTTCACACTATTGCTGCCAAACTCATGGTCTTTCCTTCGCCCATTTGTTTGCGGGGGACTGAAGAGTGAAGAGAATATTGCTCCAGCTGCTCAAGATCTCAAGACTTAGATTGTGTAGCCATTTAATTTTGTAACTGTTTTCTGTTTCAACTCAGGTTGAGTTAGCTTTTGTAAGTCATGTTGAGTTAGCTTTGAGTCGGTTAGTGGTCTAGTTAGTGCAAGGGCAAGCTGTACAATATATATACATTTGTCTTCCTTCTGGAATTTTATAATAAAAGGAAAATAGTTGGTTTCTCTATACTTCTCACCTCACTGTGCACCAATGTTGTGCCTCATTTAAGGGAAACACCCTAGTTTACCCTTGCCCATTTATCACTACACTTGAGCTTTGATGCCACGTGTCCCAAGTTGGGAACACATGAATGGAAGAATTCTTAGTATCCATGTTCATAAAACGTGTGACTAAGGCTATGTTTTGCTTGAGAACTTGTTGCAAGTTGTGTCATTTACCCATTTTTTTCCTTCCTGTATTTGAGAACATAAAACAAAAACGAAAAACATACCCAACGAGCCTGAAACTATTTATTCATTTATTTTCTCGTTAACAAATCCCAAAACCTAACACAGCCTAATTTTTATGTTGGCTATCGACCTATCACAACTCTGTTTTTTCATTCCGCCATGGGATTGGCTATGTTAAAGATAAAACATGAAAACACTACAAGAAAACACACCTTTAGCGACTAAATTTTTAGCCGCCAAAAGTCACTGTTTAACCTTCCCCGACTAATTTTTTTGGTCGCCGGTTTTGTCGCCAATAAACGGTCACAGAAGGTTTTGGCGACTAATCTGTCTTTTAGTCGGCAAAAGGCAGGTGTTTAGCGACTAAAGGTTTGGTCGCCAATACTCAATTCCATTTTTGGAAATTATACCTTTGGCGACTAAAATGTTAGTCACCAATAGTTAAATTTTTTTTTATTATTTATACAATTGCCACTCTTTTGGCGACCAAAGTATTTTGTCGCCAAAAGCATTTGTCAAAAAAAAAAAAAAAACCACCAACTGTGCTACCTCAGGAGCTCCCAAGGGGTTTCGAACCAGCGACCTCCACCTTCCAAACCTTAACACAACACGCCAGCCCACTATGCTACTCAACCATCACATGAATATACTTGCAACTTATATTATTTATATATTACTTTCATAGTATTAATACAAAACTATATATTTAAATATAATTATATATATTGAATATAATTTATGTAAAAAATAAATGATTTACTAAAAAAAATTATAGGCCACTTTTGGCGACTAAAATAAATTTTTAGTCGCCAATTTACTAATTTTCGGCTACTAATTATTTGTTTGTCGCTAATTAGTAGCCAAAAACAGCCACTTTTGGTGACTAAAGTCAGGTTTAGTCGGCAAAACCCCTCCTTTTAGCTACTAATTTTTTTTAGTAGCCAAAAACAGCACTTTTGGCGACTAAAGTCAGGTTTAGTCGGCAAAACCCCGCCTTTTAGCTACTAATTTTTTTTTAGTAGCCAAAAATCTGCACTTTTGGTGACTAAATTGAATTTTAGTCGCCAAAACCCCTACTTTGGCTACGAAATTGATTTTAGTCGCCAATAACTATGCATTTGGCTACTAAACTGTTTTAGTCGCCAAAAGTGTTCACTTTTGGCGACTAATTCCATTTTAGTCGCCGATTGTCGTACTTTCAGCGACGAAAATTCATTTTTTAGTCGCCAAAGCTGGATTTTCTTGTAGTGAAAGACTTGTTACAATAAAAAACTAGAATAAATCTTAGGAAACTGGATGGGTACTGGCTTTTGAAAACAAAACTGACAAGCACTTAAGCTATTGTCTTTTCCCCTTATTTCTTTCTTTCTTTTTTTTCCCTTTTTTTGACAGTTATTTATTGTTTACAAGTTTGGTAGAGTGAGTGCTGCATTCAGTAGTAAACATATAGAACATTTTTAGATATATACCATACTGACAAATTACCAACATTTATGGCTTACTGTGTGCACATATTTCGAAAGTATGTTGCTTCTGAACTAAGCTTTGAACCATCCATTACTTAATTCCAGACTTATGCCATGAATCCAGCCATGTAGGACCAAAATTAAATATTATTGAAGTGCACTTCAACTTTCCATTTTCCATTTCTAACAAGCAACATGAATATAGTTAAGTAGGTTTCTTGAAAATTATACAAGTATTAAAGTTTTTTCTATCTTTTATCGTACTGCTCTTCTACCACCAAACTAAATTATGTCATAAGCATGCTTATCATACATTTTGAAATGACTTCCATCTTTTTCTAAAAGAAAACAAAGAACATTAGCTTTTATTTATTTATTTATTTTATCAAAAAGGAGGACATTTAGCTCTTCTATGGTTGAATTTTCACAAATCACCATGAACATACCCAAGACTACATTTCGTCCACAAATGACTGAGTTTACATCTTTTCCTTTACACTTTGTTCCATGTGTTGTTTTCCTATCTTACAGTTAATATTTAACTAAAAAGATAGTTGTGAATCCAAAGATCCATGGATTTACAAAAAGTTGTGTTTTGAAGACCTAAACCCTTATCGTCAAACATTTCAGTTTCCAAGAGAACTTAAACAGCATATCGAAACAAAATTTTGATATAAGAGAATGCATTAGGAAAGGGGATAATCAACTACGTTCAAGATTAACTAAAACAAAGACTCTTAATCATTACCTCTTATCAACAAGGTCAGTTTTGTTCCCAACAACGACAATTATAACGTCACTGCCCCGTTCAGTGCGAACCTCCTCATCCATTTTGTGGTGTTCAGGAATGATTGCCTGCCTACACCCCCCAAAACAAATTATCACAAGTGTATCATAGAAGGCATTAAGTTAGAAGAGCAAGCAAGATGCTTAGACAATAAATTTAAATTTTTATTTATTTGAAATAAGCTGCATCTGTTCAGGTGGCTGTAACCTATAACACACCATTTTTCAGTCACAACTAATCACAACTTATCTCTTTGTGGGAGCTTTTAAATCTAAAAACCATTTAAGTTACTGTACACGTTCCATTTACAGTTTCATAGTTTACATTAACATTAACACTAATTAAAAAATTATTATTATTTATTAAATGAAAAAATTAAGATATAAGTCATTTATTAAATGAAATGATAAACAGATTGAATAATATGGCTACCTTATTCCTAGAAAGCTTCTATTTTATTTTTTCCTATCTCTTGCCTCAAATTACTTTATTACATAATGACTCTCTGGAGATTTGGTTGTATGGTACAAAAGAGATTTGAGACAGAGATGAATGCTAGGATTGAGCCTAAAGATCACCACGAATTGAGTTCAGTATACTTTTGTTTTGAAATAACAAAAAATAATGGATATTATATTAGATTTTCAAGACTTGACAATCTGTGACTATCTATATATATATATATAATAAAATAAAAGACTTAACAAGTTATATGTCTAGCAGCCAAGGAGTCAAAGTAGGAAGAGAAGCTTTGAAAAATATCTATTTATCTTATTTTTTCTATTTATTCATACTCTTCCCTTCAAATGAAATATTCTCTCTTTCCTTTTTCCCCCAAATTGTCTGCAACTAAAAGTCATTTTCTCAAGTACTTATTACAAATTCAGATTTACAGATTTATATGTGAGATACAAATTACAACATACGTTGATATATGAAACATATAGTGGTTACAAGAACACTTCTTATCAAATAAAATGCTTTTTATAATGTGTATTTGTAGATTTCAGCAAGATTCTAATAATGATCAGCAACATTATTATTATTCAATTAACCTTCAGAGACAGAGATTTATTCTATTCTTATTCAATCAACTTTCCAACATTACAGATTAATCAACCATTACAAAAAGTAATCGATGAAGATGAAGATTACAGATTAATCAACCATTACAGAGAGTAATTCATGTTCAATTTACATGTTACAAATTAAGCGATGAAGATGTGTCATTACAGAGAGTAAGATTCGAGCGATGAAGATGAATCGATGAAGATGTGTCAAACGTTACAGAGAAAGACAAAGAGAAGTGTTTAGGCTTACCGATTATGGATCTCGATTATGAATCAATCGAAATCTTCTTCAACAGCATCTTCAAATCTTCAAATCTTCAAATATTTGGCTTCAAATCTTCATCAACAGCATCTTCAAATCTTCAAATTTTGAAATCAAATCTTCACTGTCGAGCGAGAGAGACAGTGAGATTCGAGTGAGAGAGAGTGGAGATTCAAAAGAAAGAGTCGAGCGAGACAGATTTTGAGAGAGAGAGAGAGAGAGAGAGAGAAGAAAGAGAGAGTTCAGATTTGGGAAATTAGGAAAAAATTGACATAGGTCACGTTTTACGTTTTTGTTTTTTTGTTTGGGTCAAGTAAAATGAGATTTTAATATAATTTTTTTTTTTTTTTTTTTGCGACGGTTAACTAATCAATCGCAAAAAATTAGACGCAAATAGTTATTTTTCTAGTAGTGGTTGTTAGTGATCTCATTTTATTAAATTCATGAATGTGTTTCTTATCACTTGTTTGAGTTTTAGTATGGCAATTACATATGTTGTGGTTATATTTCTTTGCAATGGTGCTTGATGATGCTCATACTTGTATGGAATTATTGTCTCGATAAATTGTTCTAACCTTAACTTAAAACAATTAACACAATGGGAAACTTAATTGGGGTAGTGATTGGGTTTCAATCACTTGAATTGTATTATGAGGAAATGTTGTAATAAATTGATGGTGGTACGTGTTCCCTATTTGAAGTAAAGTCTTGCGCAAATGGTTGTATCGGAACCCTTGAATGGATCGGTTGTATTCGGACCCTAGGTGTTTATGATGGATAAGGTTGGAAGAGATTATGGGCTAGGCCCTTATTTTTACCATCTCTTTTGAGATCCTCAGTTGGTGCTATGCAGTTTGTAACTATTAGTAGGAATCCAGGGTAAGGTCTGCAAAGCAGCAAAAGAGGGGGTATACTGAATAATCCGAGTCCAATTCTTGTGGTTGGGAGAACGAAATCTTTTAGAGGAATCTAGATTACTAACCTCTAATCTTGTAATCATTTGTTATTGAATAATTATCATGTTTCATTACTTGTTTGTTATAATTGTGATAGTGTATCGAATTGGGAAAAAGGGACGGGGTGTGTGTATATTTACTGGGCATTCAAAGCTCATGTTGTTCCATACCAGGTATTGAAGGCTATTAGACCGATCAAAGGCAAAGCTGAAGCATCTAAGAACGTAGGGCTACCCTAGGAGATTTAGAAACTAATTTGTAAACATGTTTTAAGATTGTAAGTGATAAATCTCTTGTTGTATTTGAGACATGACTATGTAATTAATATTTTATATATCTTTTGTATTACCTATCCCTTATATTCTCGTCGACTTATGTGGACCTTGTTTTAATGTCTCATTAAGATCTATCAAAAATGTAACTTTGCTATTTAAGGTGGTTAGATTTGGAAGATAAGCTATATTAACTCTTCCGATCTTTTTGGGATCTTACTTGGTTATTGACCAAATGACTCATTAGTAACGTTTCCTTCTTTTGTAACCTTAGATAAATCATGTTTTTATTTGTTAACCGATTTTTGGGGCATCACACACCGAATAACCCAAACCCCTCTCCAAGATAGTCAACACTAGAGTAGTGGTAAGTCTAGTCTTAAGCTCTTAGAATGACTTTTTACAAGTCTCACTCCAAACAAACTTAACTCTCTTCCTCGTCAATCTAGTCAAAGGAGAAACCAACCTAGAGAAATCTTTCACAAAGTATCGATAATACCCGGCTAAGCTTAAGAAACTTTGGATCTCAAAGGCATTCTTATGTTCTTCCCAATCCTGTACTGCGTCTATCTTAAATGAATTTACAGTCACTCCTTCCCCAAATATAACATGACCTAGAAATTTAATCTTCTTGAGCCAAAACTAACACTTCTCGAACTCAGCATATAGGCAGTGCGTTCTAAGTAATTCAAGTACAACCCACAAGTGCCCCACGTGTTCCTCCTCGAAGGGTAAGTAGACTAAAATCTCGTCAACAAAGACAACCACAAACCGGTCTAGAAAGTTACGGAAAACTTATATCATCGAATGTATAACAAATTAAAAATAGACAGCTATTATACCACATTATTATGGTTAAATTATAAGAACTTTATAAAAAAATTCAAACATTTTTCTTTATAATTTTCTATGGCTCGCACAAAGCCATTGTCACCCTCATTTTAGGAGTAAGGCTAGATATCACTAATATAATACTCTTAAATTTATTTATATAGAATTGGGAGGCATTAGTTCTTACAAAAATATTTTTTAGTGATTTTGGCTTCCTACAGTTGAGTTGCAAGTTGCAACATAAAATCCGATCTTTGGATGGATTTTTGCAATTAGCTCACCCTCGTTGTGTTTGGTTGGGGGATTTAGAGAGGGATTTGAAAAGGAAAAGGGAAAAGGTGTGTGAAACTAGGTGAAATATAGGTATGTTTTATTCACATTTCACATACATTTTTCATTTCCCTTTCCAAATCCCTCCTTAAATCCTCCAACCAAAAACACAGCATAAAGGAATTAAAAATGGATATGTCAATAACTCACATGCCATTGTAAGTAATTTAAAGGTAACATTTTGGAGGTGTTAAGCATTTTTTAGTCCTTTTAATGTATGGAAGTTTGTTTTCTAAGCCTCGTTTGTTAACATTTTTATTTTTATTTTTATTTTTTTTAAATTGAAAACAAAAAAAATTATTCAATATAATCTTAGCAAAAAATAAAAATAAAAAAAAATACAGAATTGATTCAAAGATCTTTTTTAAAAATTCAACAACAAAAAAAAAAATTCATTTGTTTTAAAACCAGTTATAACTTTCTTTCCCCAGCTAGAGACGATCACTACTCGTGTCATGACCTCGACCACCTCCAAGTGCCCCTCTAGCCACCTCGTAACCTCCCCTCTAGCCACCCCAGAACCTCTGGGCACCCTCATTGTTGGCCATCACATATTGTTGATCATCTCTAATTATTAACCAAACATGTTTTATTTTTATTATTATTTTCAAAACATTAATGTACAGTAATCAAGTTTTTTTTAGCCATATTTGGTTTGATTTTTAAAAATTTATTTCAGAATTATTTTTTATAAAATTAAAAATTAATTTGGTAAAAGAAATTTTAAAAAAATAAAAACACTTATCATTTTTATATAATTTTATCTTTTGGAGGATCAAAAAATATTTTTTTCGATATTTATTTTTATCAAATTAGTTTCTATTTATTTTTTAAAAAAATTTTGAATTATTTTTTAAAAAAACATACCAAACATGGCCTTGTTTTTTTCTAGTATTTCATAAACAATTAAAAGAAAACTGACTGCATTACCAAACAAAAATGTTTTAAACAAATTTTGTTTGATAATTTAGGCCTCGCTTGCTAACATTTTCAATTTACAAAAAACAATAAACAAGTTTTTATTTATTTTCGTAAAAAAATAAAATTGAAAACTTGTTAGGTGTACACAAATATTTTGAAAATAAAAAAATATTTGTCTACATAAATATATTTGATGAGTTGCCAGGTTTTGTGGCTCAAGATGGAGGGTGGACGGATGTGGTTACCGGTAATGGCGAATAGTCGAAATTATCCACTAGAGTTAGTTGTCAGATGTTGTTGAAGGACATGAAGTGGCGAAGAACATGGTGGTGACCACCCACCTGTCGAAGAGCCACCGGTAGTTGGTGGGCAATAGTGGTGGTGGGTAGTGGAAAAAATAAAAATTTATTTTAAAAACAAGTGAAAATAATTTCTTTGCATTTTTAAAAAATTTAAAAATTTTGAAATCAATTTTATTTTTTTAAACGAATACAACAATATACCAAATATTTTGGTTTTCAATTTTTAAAAAAAATGAAAACAGAAACAGAAAATAAAAAATAAAAATGTTAACAAAAGACTCTTATTAAGTAACAATTTTGTTTTTGTTTTTTGTTTTTTGTTTTTTTTTTTTTTTTGTGTTTTGTAGGAGAGTAATGACAAATTAATGGTTGTTAGGGGTTAGAAATGTCAAGTAGTTTTGGCACGCGGGCCACATGTGCGCTTGCTCGACGTCAAAGACTTGTCACGACTTTTGTCTCCGTCTACTGTGGACTTTCCATACCAAACGCTTCACTGATTTATAGGCTCGTTTGTTTTGGGAAATAGGGTTCAAAATGGGATTGAGATAGATTTCAGATTTAGGCCTAGTTTGAGAAGATTGAAAAAAGATAAAAAGTCAAAAAGTCACTATTCTATTTAAGTCACATCATCTTATTTAAGTCACATCACCTCTCTAACACATCACTTCAAACCCAACCCAAATCCAATCCATATTTCATAAAAAGTCAAAAAGTACACTTATTTAGTCTTCCCAAACTAGGCCTTATTATATATTATATTTATTTTAAAGGATGGAGAGAGAATTCATAATTTTATTGAGATGGATGAGATGAAAGTGATATTAGAAAATTAGTCCTACAACATAGTTTATTTATTTATATGTTGGATATTTTTTTTAACATTAATATTTAATGTTTTTATATTTTTTATCAAGTAAAAATCATAATTTTATTTATTTTAATATTTTATATTTCTTTTATAGGATAATAATTTAACAATTTTTACACTAACTATCATCAAAATAAACACAATTTTATTTAATCTTTTTACTACCAATTCACTCCATTTTACTCCTGAAAACAAATAAGGTTCATACTTTTTATTACATTTTCCAGGACTCCACTCTTCTTTGTGATTCAGCTCCTTCAGCTCCTTCTTTCTTCATTTGAAGACACTATCAGAGATGGATGACAAGGAAGAAATAAATCTAAACCGTGCTTTTCTCAACGGTACAGCATAAGATTATGATGCTAAATTATGCCAACAGTTCAAGTTCCTCAAGAGTACAGTTGCTACAGCAGATGATCACGAAGCAAACATACGCCAACCGTGCCAGTTTCTCAAGAGTATCTATCTATACTATATATTAAGCAAAAAAGATTTTTAACCCTAAACCTTGTAGAAGCTCCAATATCTCAATCTAAATTTTTTAATTTTTTGATTTTTTTTTTTAAAAAAAAAAATCTTAACAGTTATTAACATTTCCCAACCCCCAAGTCACCCTCGTAATAATACTTTAATGCATTAAGAACAAGTATAAAAAAAATTCATTGAAAAGTCCAACACATATGAATTCCTTGAAAAGTCTCAATACATATAATTGTTATCCCCTCATAATAACACTTTAATATATTAAGAACAATCATAAAAAAAAATTTCTTGAAAAGTCTAACACATATGATTGTTATCAAAATATTACACTTTAATATAATATAAAAAAGAAAAAAAAAAGAAGACATTTAAAAAAAAAAAAAAAGACATTTAAAAATCACAATTCACATATATAGAAATAATTATGAAGTATATATGAATTCCTTGAAAAATCTAACGCATATGATTATTATCCCTCATAATAACATTTTAATGCATTAAGAATAAACATAAAAAAAATTCCTTAAAAAGTCCAACACATATGAATTTCTTGAAAAGTCCAACATATATGATTATTATCAAAATATTAAATTTTAATATAATATAAAAAAAGAAAAAAAAACATTTAAAAAAAATAAGAAGACAAAGTGGTGAAACACAACCCGTGCATAGCACGGGTGATATGCTAGTAGCATATGAAGCAAATTGAGAAAGGAGGCCATTCCATCTTTAGGGTTCCCCAAAGCCTAAACAAACTCGAACTCGATGCATTTGTATCCCACATTCGCCAAGTTTGGGTACTTGGAAATAATCCAAAAAGCTAAAAAGTTACTCAAAAAGTTAAAAAGTTAACACTATTCACCAAAAGTCAACAATTACGGCTGCACAACTCCCAATTCAAATTTTCCTCTAAAAACCAATTTTCACAATTTTTTATTACACATTTTTCCATAAAAAGTCAAAAAGTTAACCCAAACATCCATATTTTCAACCTCAATTTTTTTGTCCAAAAAGACAAAAAGTACACTTATTTAGTCTTCCCAAACAAGGCCTTTCAATTGGCCCTTATCATTGGCACAAGGACCATCTCATGGAAATGGAAACCTACAAGTGGATACTTCTGCAACATGTCCTCAACCGAGCAGGTATGCCACTTAGAACCCTCAAAGAGAAAATGTCTAAGTTTGAAGAGGCCACACGGAAGCACTATGACCAGCTCTTTGAAAATATCAACGATTTCGTGCAAATGATGCTGCTCGATGCTTGTTTCATACTCGAGTTGTTTTGTGTTGACGCCCATGGGTGGAAGAAATGCAGGCACACCTCGGACCCTTCTAGTCGGCTTAATATGAAGCAAGGTTCTAAATATCGGCCGGTACGTTCCGTACCGGCCAGTTCGTACCGGAAAATAGGTATGCCGAGTCGGATACTCACAGATATATCAGTTAGAATGAATTTCGTCGTCAGAAGCGGCGGTTTCGACACGATCGGCTGAATCCAATACGTGAGCGATATAGCCCGACATACCGTACGTTGAAAATGGCGCAAAGCACCAGCAAAAATAATGGAGCAAAGCAAAGCACGGCTATATTTGAGCAAAGCGAAGCACAACTGTATTTGTCATGCTTTGTTTTTTGTCATGCTCTGTTTTTTCTTTTTTTTTTGGTTGAATAAGTCATGCCTTTTGCTTGTTATGCTCTGAATAAGTCATGCCTTTTCTTTTGGCTGAATGAATAAGCAAAGCACCTGTATTTGTTTTTTTTTTTTTTTCTGTGGTTATTTTTTATTTATATTATGGTAGATTGTTTGTATTTATTTTATTTATTATTTATTTATTTGTAGTAGATTGTTTGTATGTGATTATGACTGAAGCGAATGATTTATTTTCATGTTCCTCTTTCTCTTATTAATTTGTTGTGCATGTGGAAGTATTTCATTGTTAAAAATAAGTAAAAAATATTTCCACATCAATTTTTATATTAAAAGTTTAACATATATGCCAAATAAAAGCTTAAGACTAAAATAAATACATATCATTTAATTGAAAATGAGTCAAAAGTGCCTTTACATATTAAAGTTTTGATTAAAATGTGATAAATTAAGGCTAAAAGAGTTTTAAAAAAATGCATAAAATTGAGTTTTAGAGGGATTGCTAATGATTTTTGAAATTTCACAGCCGCGACACCCGATATCCGATATGTACCGGTCGATACTACCGATACCGATACTTCACAATCGATACCGTTACGTTACCCGATACTGCAATTTAGAACTATGATATGAAGGGTTTCATGCCTTTTATTCGACAGGATTTGTTAATGCTTGAAAATCAATTACCACTTTTTGTACTTCAAGAAATGTTTACCCTTCTTGATTGGAAAAAACAGAACACCGAATTAATCAGTTCATAGCCTTGCTATTAAGCTTTTCAACCAACTCATACCTAGGATTTCCATAAATCTACCCGAGCATCTAAAAAGTAGAACTCCACTACCACCACCACCACCAGCAGAAAATAGACGATCGCCATCAGCAGAAGAAAATAGACCACCACCCCCACCAGCAGCAATAGCAGAAAATAAACCACCGCCCCATCCAGAAAACAGACTACCCCCGCCACCTCATCCAGAAAATAGACCACCACCACTATCAGCAGGATAAGAAAATAGGCCACCACTGCCGCCAGCAGCAGAAGAAGAAAATAGACTACCACCCCCACTAGCAGTAGGAGTAGCAGAAAATAGACCACCACCACCAGCAGAAGAAAATAGACCACCAGCAACAGCAGCAAACAGCAGAAGAAGAAGAAAATAGACTACTACCCCCACCAACAATAACAACAAAAAATAGGCCACCACCCCAACCAGAAAATAGACCACCACTACTAGCAGAAGAAAATAGACCACCACCATCACCAGTCGAAGAAGAAAATAGACCGCCACCGCCACCAGCGGCAGAAGAAGAAAATAGACTACCACTGCCACCGGCGGCAGCAGCAGCAAAAAATAGATCACCAACCCACCACTACCCTATCTAGAAAATAGACCACCACCACAAGCAGAATAAAATAGACCACCATAAGAAGCAGCAGCAGAAGAAAATAGACATCTATTGCCACCAGTAGCAGAAGAAAATAGACTACCACCCGTACTAGCAGTAACAGCAGAAAATAGACAACCACACCCACCACCACCCAATCCAGAAAATAGACCACTATTGCCATCCAATCCAGAAAATAGACCACCACCACCACCACCACCACTCCATCCAGAAAATAGACCACCACCCCATCCAGAAAATAGACCATCACCATCGCCACAACGACCAATGCCGGCCCTGGGCATGGGCCAACAAGGCCATGGCCTAGAGCCCCTCAAAATAGACCCAAAAAAGGGGGGCCCTTCTATTATGGTTTAGTATAATATATTAGGTATGTTTTAAGTTTAAAAAAAAAAATTAAAAAGGCCCAAACTAATTTAAAATAAATTGACCCATTAAAAAATTGAAAGGCCTATTCAAAAAATTTAACATTGGTATCCATTGAAAATAGACCCCAAAGGTCCTCCTATTATAGTTTATTATAATATATTAGGTATATTTTAAATCCAAAAAAATTAAGGAAGATCCAAACTAACTTAAAATAAATTGACCTATTAAAAAATTGAAAGGCTCATTTAAAATAATTAGCATTGTTATTCATTGAAAATGATTTTGTAAAAAAACTAGATTATTGATTTATTTGCTTCTAAAAATGCAAGAAGAGTGTAACGACCCTAATTTTCTTAAGTCATTATTTATTATTATTATGATTATTATTATTTTATTTATTTTTGACTTTATTAATTGCGTGGTTACACAAAAATTTAATGTGTTGTTTAGTTAATTTAATGTGATATTTAATTAGTTTAATGTGGTATTTAATTAATTTAATGTGATAGTTAATTATATATAATTAATCCAACTATTTATATATTTATATATTTTATATATATAAAAAATGTGTTATCTATTAATAAATAAAATATATAGTATATTTATATATATTGTAATTATTTAATAAAATAAAATATAATATATTGTCAAATTAGGTTATAGTACATTGGGTTATGTTGGATTTGGGGCGTGTATATGTTGCTTTCTTTAATCATTCTTTATATACGTTGTATTGAAAGAAAATTAGGTTAGAAAGCCAAGAGTGGTCTGCTGGGGGAGAGAAAACCGTGAGAGAGAGAGAGAGAGAGAGAGAGAGAGAGAGAGAGAGAGAGATATTAATCAAGAGAGAGAGAGAGATATTAATCAAGAGAGAGAGCCGAAAAAGAGAGAAACAGAGGGGGAAAAAAAAGAGAAAAAAAAATGAAAAAGAAAAAGGAAGAAAAAGATTAGGGTTTTGTTTTAGTGGCTCCATTAATTCAAATAATTCTTTGATCTTTAAAGAAAAAATGTGGTGAGTATAAAACCCACTTCTCTTGATTTATGTTTAATTCGTTGTTTTTATTTATTTATTTTTATTTATTTGATATTAGTTTGATTTTGTATTTACATAAAGATGATAGATTGATTTTAATTATTTTGATTAATGGTGTATATAAAGTTTATGTTCTTTAGATGATTGATTGATTTTAATTATTTTGATTAGTTGTTTATTTAAAGTGTAGGGTTCTTAGATGATTAATTGATTTTAATTATTTTGATTAGTTGTGTATGTAAAGTTTAGGGTTTTAGATGATTGATTGATTTTAATTACCTTGATTAGTTGTGTACGTAAGGTTTAGGGTTTTTAGATGATTGATTGATTTTAATTATTTTGATTAGTTGTGCATGTTAGGTTTAGGGTTTTTATATAGATTTATTTTGTGGTTGTAATCATACTCATGGTTATATGAAATTAAAATAAATTAGGAACCCATAGATAAATTTTTTATACTCCACCATGACTTCATGGATTGTCGTTTTACTTGAGTGATGGTGAGAAAGAGTGTA
This sequence comes from Camellia lanceoleosa, assembly GCA_025200525.1. Taxonomy (NCBI): domain Eukaryota; kingdom Viridiplantae; phylum Streptophyta; class Magnoliopsida; order Ericales; family Theaceae; genus Camellia; species Camellia lanceoleosa. The sequence continues at coordinate 18,458,440 of CM045772.1, forward strand.
TAAAAAAAAAAAGTGAGGATTATGAGATTTATTTGAATGCCTTAGGCTTGGCATTGTTATATTATTCTCATGAGTGAGATGTTTCGTATATGTATATTGTTGCCTCGTTCTCATGAGTAAATGGGTGTTTTGATTTACGCGCGTACGTATATGTTAACCATCCGGGGAGTGTGAGTCAAACTCGGGACGATATCCCCGTGCAAGTTTGGCTTTGGAGCGGTGTTACGTATACATGAGGCATATAGGATATATGTATAGGCCGGAAGTGGAGGGCCGAAGTGGTGGAGTTAAGGTACAAAGAAATTAATTATAAATTTATTAGTATAGTGTGAATTGTATTGATTTGTACGTCTTGAAAAATAGTAAACGACCTCGATAAATTATGAAATTTGAGAACAGGCATGTATACGTGATTCTAGACAATTTTTGTGTTTTAACTTTTTGTTAAAAAGATTGATTAGAACTTATAATCAGATGATCTTGGTTATTGTAGTTTTGATTCATTTAAGCAATGCAAATTTTAGAAGCTGTTTTAATCCACGAAACGAATTCATTTTTATTGATTTTACGTAAACTAAAGTAAAACATTATTCTGCACACTTTTCGTGTTTTTAACTTTTTCAAAAAAAATCATCTTAGGAAAGTTTTTGTTCATTTTCAGTTTCAAATTTTTCGATTGAATTTCGTCTAGATTGTTCTATCAAGTTTTTATCTTAACCTGTTCAGTTTCTGTTAAATTCGTCCTTGTTTTCTTTTAGGAAATTTGATTATGTACAACTTTCGTTCTTTGAGTTTTGGTTAATTCGAATTATTTAAGCATGAAACGGTGCATTTTTATACTTCTTCAATAAGTTACTTATGATTAAATTATACTAACTTTATTTTTTTGCAAGATTGTGGGTTTTACTAATTTTCTTTATGCAGTGCTGACCCACCATATTTTTATTTCTATTTTGTTTATTTTATAATCAATTTATATTTCGTTGTGTACGGATAAGAAACTAAATGCCACCGTATTTCGAGAAATTACCCATTCGTCTCAATGCGGTTGAAATTACTTGTCTTGTCCCGTAATAAGAATTTAATGTATTTTTGTTTGTGTCTGGTGGACACGTGAGTGTTGAATCTTGTACTCATACTAGTATATCTGTATACTGACCCGTTTTGTCTTTTGGCAACTTGGGTGCATTCTGTTTGAGCGCAACCGAGCTTCTTTTGCAGGATTAGTTGAGGCTATGGTGGTGACAAGAAATAACTATGATCGTAGGACATGTCTTTTGGATTTCTTTTGTTTTCTTGAGCTTAGGGTTGATATTAGTTTATGTATTTATTATTATTTTTTTATGACTTTAGTATTGGAATAATTTGGCATGGTTTGTAATCGTACTTTATTTAAGTTGTTTTGACTAGTTGTTGCTACCTTAATGTTGAGGTATTAGTTAGTTATGAAATTTATAGTAGATGGTTTGGTTAGCGTTTAATTTTTTTGTTTCACCCCTAGGATTTGGATGATGGAATATTGATTGGGGTTTAGCCCTAATTTGATATTTAATTGTCTAAATTTTGGGGCATGACAAAGAGCGAGGATCAAGCGACACTTATTAATTGTTGTAATATAATACTAAGTATTTTTTGTGATTTTGACACAATTTTTTTGTCTTTTATCTTCATTTTTAATTTTTTTTTTTCATTCAATGAAAAAAAGAAAAAATGTAAAGGGCCCTAAAAATTAATTAGTTGATTATTGACTTTGGTCCCGAAAATCTCAGGGTCAGGCCTGACAACGACCACAACCACCACCACCACCACCACCATGCCTTCACGTTCTTGACATTGCTCACCAGTCCCTAAAACCATCCCCATTGGCCAAGCCCAACAAACATTGGATTTGCACTCACGGTAACTGTCTCATTTCTTCTCTCATATCGCTACCTTGTTTTTCCATGACTATTTGTGTACAGGACAGCGAGCGGGAGAGAGCATCATTCGATCCACCTGACATAGTGATGCACTCTGTTACAAGTCTAAGGAGTGCAGGCATTGGATTTAAAGAAATTAAGAATTGGAAAAATTTCACTGATATCCAGTTCGACCACAAGAATCGTTTGCTCTTAATCCTACGCCTTCATATTGTATGAAAGGGTTCAAGAAAGTAGTTAGAAAATTCGAAGATCCTTGAAGAATAACTTCGAATTCTCTAGAAGATGGTGAGAGGCTTAGATTCTTCAATAATCTCAACTTAGGAACACAAAAACAAAGGAGATGATGGAGATAAAAGATTGGGTGAAGAAGAAGGCAAAATGGCTAGAGAGAGAATAATGGCAAAGCTCTCCCATGGATCTCCCACTTTCACTCTCAAGGTTGATAATGGAGAAGGGAAATTAGTTCTTTCTCAAGAGTTAAATCTCCAAAATCCATCCCTTGTAAAGCTATGGGTGGGTGCTATTTATAGGCACCTCATGATGTAGGACGGAGCCCATGTGCAAGGCACATGGGAGATATTCTCTCTAACCATCTTGTCCAAGGAGGTGACCTCTCTGAGGAGGTGACTTCTCCGAGGAGGTGATTTCTCCGAGGAGGTGACTTCTCCGAGGATGAGAAAAACTTCGAAGAGGAGATCAACCCCTCGGCGAACCCTTCTTCTTAGCCACACCTAACCAATGATCCCCAATCATCCCAAAGGGTCAGGGGTAGTCCCAGAGGACGCCCTCACGATCGTGGTCGGGTAGTTCAAGAGAACGCCCTGCCGCAAATATTGCCAAGTCTCAGGGACCCCCTAGATCGTGCCACCTCGACCCGGGTATAGGCTAGTTTAACCAAAGAGTGAATTTATCTCCACTCACCGTCCTCGGGATCGGGTCCTTTGTTCAGACTCCATTACGCCCATGGTTCTGGTACGTAGATCCCGGAAAGCTCCGAACCCGCAAGTGTTCTGGGACTCATTATCGGAGCGACTTCTAGATTGCGTTTGAACCCGTTCGAAGCCAAGTACTTCGGACGTCTAGGTTCGTAGATCCGAACCCTTTCGAGTCCGAGTGCCTCGGATCTCTAGGCTTGCTTAATACCCTTTCGAGTCCGGGCTCGAGTAAGTCTCTAGGTTCGTAGATCCGAATCCTTTCGAGGCTTAGTGCCTCGGATCTCTAGGCTTGCTTAATACCTTTCGAGTCCGGGCCCGAGTAAGTCTCTAGGTTCGTGGATCTGAACCCTTTCGAGGCTTAGAGCCATTCAGCCCGTTTGACGGCGATAAATCCGGGCCCACCAATCTTGGACTTGCGATAAATTCGGACCCACTAATCTTGAGCTATTGGGCCTAAATAATTTAGTGGGCTCAAATTAGCCCCTCTTACACATATCAATGGCTCTACTAAGTCCATCTTGCTTAACCTCATGGTTTTTGAGCAAGGTTATCCATTATGTAGCAAATATATCACTTCGTACACCAGTTTCATGGACGGATTGGTAGACTCTCCTAAAGATGCACAGCATTTGGTTGAGAAGCGAATTATATCTCACGAGTTGGGAAATGAAGACAATGTAGCTACTCTCTTCAACAATATTCGCAGGGAAATATACTTCAAACTCGTACCCGACGATTACTATCTCTATGATGTATCCCAAAAGCTGAATGAGCATTACAAACAAAAACGGAGAAGTTGGTTCGCCACATTGAAGCATGAGCACTTCAAAGACCCTTGGAAAACTACTGCTCTCTTTGCAGCTACTCTTCTTATTCTTCTCGCAATAATACAGGCCGCCTACACTGTGTTTGGTCATTCCTTTAATCATTCTTAAAATCTTTTCCTCTCCCTAATATTGTATGATCATCTAATAAAGCCACTGACTCATGATGTCCCCTATGGTTGGGTTGAACGCCCTGCTGTGGCTAACGTGGTAAAGGAGGAGCAGAGTGCTGCGTGGTGGAGCGTGGATTGGAAAGCGTGGGAGACAGCGCGAAATAATTTTCTATTGGCATGGGAGACAGCTTTGGGCTACGGTGGAGGGACTGTTTGAGGCTCAACGTATTTTGAATTTTAGTTAAAGATGTACTTCACATTATTATTATTATTATTATTTTTTTTTTTTTAAAAATAAACGAGAGGTTGGTTGTACGGATGTCAATAGTAATAGTAAGATAATTTTTACTTTTTGAATCTCTCTCAATGTATTTTTTTCCTTATACCTTTAGTTTCATATTTTTAATTAAATTTTTACTTTGCCAATAAAAAAAAAAGTTTAAAAAGTGTTTTGAAAATATATAAAAATATTAAAAATGTATTAATTTCAATAAAAATATATTAAATTTAGTAAAAAAATGTATTACGTTCTACAATTTTTTTGTCTTTTACTTATACCCTAAAGAGAATTGTTAATAAGATTAATATTGAATTTGATCCTCATTATTCAGCAAAGCATTTATGTTAACGACAATGATACGTAGCTCAAATTTTGTGGCTCAAAAGTGGCTCAAATGGCCAAAACGACGTCGTTTTGAGTACAGAACAACATAAAAATGGCCAAAACGACGTCGTTTTGACCATTTGAGCCACTTTTGAGCCACAAAATTTGAGCTACGAGACATTTTCCTTATGTTAAAAAAAAATCAAAATCATCATAAATTAGTAGCTACATAACCGTGTCACATTTTTATCAAAATCATTGGACCGTTTATTATTAAAATTATATGTAGTCATTCAACCTTTTAAAAATAAATTCCATCCGTTCATATAAGTATTACATTCAATTAATTTTCCACATAGGTTATTTACTCGATTAACTTTATTTACATGATAAATGCATCAAATCACCAATATAGGCTGACCAAGCCCTAGGTGCCTAGCTACATAGAAGTGATTTCCTTTGGTTTTACACTTCAACAATGATTCATCCCATTAAAAATACCACTACTAATAGCACTAATGTATTAAAAAAGTAAAAAAAAAATACAACTTCAAGACCAAAACATCACATCATTACTGGCGAGACCCACTGCCACCTAATTAGTGGGAGCACTAATTAGTGCTCCCAAGCATTTTTCTTTTACACTTATAGTCAGCTCCATGTCCATCAATTTATTAAGACTCTGTTTATTTTGATATAAAATATTTTTATCTTAATAATTTTTTTTATGTAAATTAATTATACACAAAAAAAATATTTGAGAGACTTATTTATAAGTTCTTTTTTAGACACTTATGCTAGGCTAAGTCCTGTGTAATTTCTTATAGAGTCTCATGTCCTATTTAGTGTAATCCACAAGATCCTACATAAACGTAACGTAACGTGACACCTACATAAACGTAACGTAATGTGACACCTATATAAACGTAGCGTAACACCTAAATAAACGTAATATGACACCTACATAAACGTAACGTAACGTGTCACGTTACGTTTCGTAAACTTAATGAGTTTTTATTTTTTAAAATTGAATATGAAAATGTTGCTGGTTTATGTTGGTGTCACGTTACGTTTCATATAAATATGATCCATGGTAGCATTCAATTTCCAATATTGAAAATTGAATGTTGCCATAGATCATAGGTGTCACGTTACGTTTATGTAGGTGTCACATTACATTACGTTTATGTAGGTGTCACATTACGTTACGTTTGTTGGCTACATATTTTGCATAAGCCAATTACAATTCAACGCGTGGTAGAATAAGGGTAATACGGGAAGACTATTCAAGTTTTCGATCGTGATCGTACACATGGCAGTTAGTATTGGTTTTACAAAATCTGCGTAGCATTGGATCAGCAAAGAGATACAAAGTGATGTGGCTTCAACGGTTACTCACATTCAAATTCAAAGTTAGGAGGGAAGCCTAGCTGTAAGTGATGGCATAGTGGAGCTAACTATAAGGCAACATGATTAGCGATCATGGAGGAGCGATTCGACAGTTGGAAGTGCAATTCGATGGTCATCCTTGAGAAGTATAAATAGAAGAGAAGGCCCCAAAAAAAAGCCCAGACTCATATCCAAAAATCTAATTTTATTCTACTTTATTTCCTTTCCAGTTTTTACATTTCCTGTTCTTTACATTTCTGTACTTTAATTCATGCACTGCACTTCGTTCATAGGAGTAGTTTCAAGTAGATTATTGCTATAAACCTCTACGAGGCTGAATTGGATCATTGTAAGTTTTCATTTTAATGAAATGTTTCAATTGCTCTTCATTTGATTGTCATTTGCTTAATTCTCCTAAATCAAGCCACCAGTAAAAGTCCTCTTCATTGAGGCTGAAAGAACTAAAACAAAATCGTCTGATAATTGGTTGGCAATTAATTTTCTGTAAGGACTGATTAATCCTTGCTGGTATGCTCATAATTACAATAATAACCTTCGAAAGCCAAAAAGCCAACATATATTTTTGGCACACCCAGTGGGACTAATTGAAATGGCTAGACGTAGGAGATAAAGAGAAAATGAACGCTTGGAAGACGGTGTGAAAGGAGAGGTAGAAATACCTAATCCAGAGGATAATGTGATAATACATCATGTGGAAACACTTAATTTATCAGAACTTATGGTCGAACAGACCAGCACTTTGGAACAAGTACCACATGTTCATACTATTGGATGAGGCCAAGGAATTGGACCATCCACTGTTCCATTTACTCAACCAATGAATCCATGGGGTGGCCTAGCATATGCCATAGGACAGCAGTTAATGAACACAATGGAAAGATGGGCAACATCATTTTTGGATCGAATGAATACCCACCAACCAATAAACACAAGTCACATGGAGGAAATTTTAAATGTCCCTCAGCAAAGATTAGCTAGAGATAAACAGGCTATGCAAATTAATGGACATTCTAATGGTCAAACTAGCAATCAAAACTATGAAAGACCATCATCTCAGTCTTGGTATGAGCCTCTTTTGAGGCCTACGGCAAGTCAAAATGTCTCATTACTTAACAGTGAAGCCATGCAAACTGGTGGATCTGGCTTAGTACAAGAAAATGACATGAGGATAGTTCCAAATCCCGTGTTTGAAGCCATACCTAGCACAAAGGGGTTCACTAACCCTTTATTCGAATTTATACCCGAGGGGTTGAAAGGTTTTCTTGTAACTGGAAGAGACACAATACCTGTTCCAGCACCTTTCACAGGTCCTTTTGCAGGACAGGCTCAAAGAGGTCATCCATACCCTCAACAGCAGCCAGTACCACAGGGACAACCAGTCTCAAATATACCACCCTATGGACCAAGAGGACCCCAAGCACAAGGTTGTCCACTAAATCCTGTGTTTGTTCCTCCAGTAGTGGTTCAACAGGCACAAAATATGGTCCCTAGAGACCAAATTGCTAACATTGTTAGAGAGATGTGTGGACCAATAGCTCGGGGGGTTCAGACTCCTGTGTACAGGAAACCATACCCAGAATGGGTAGATAGGGTACATGAATACCGAAGAGGTTTTAGAATACCAGATTTTGCCCTTTTTTATGGAAATGGAAACCAATCAACAGTTGAGCACATTGCTAGGTTCGCGGCTTAGTGCGGTGAATTTACCAATAATGACTATATGAAGTTAAGATTATTCCCAAATTTTCTAACTGGGGGAGCATTTGCATGGTATATTAACCTTACACCTGGCTCTATCCAAACTTGGCAACAAATGGAAAAGGCATTTCATGCCCAATTCTTCCAAACAGAGCCAGAGGTTTCCATGGCAGACTTGGCAAGATTGAGTCAAAAGCCTGATGAGAAGGCTACTCAGTTTGTTGCCAGATTTAAAACAGCACGAAATAAATATAGGATCATCTTACCAGAGCTTGAATTTGTGAGATTGGCTCAAAATGGTCTAGAGTTTAGGCTTCGAAAGAAATTTGACTCAACTGAGTTTAGAGACTTAGTGGAATTAACCTATAAGATGTCTAGGTATGAAGCATTACTAGAAGAAGAACAACATCAAAGTAATGCATCATACAAGATGTATTATAGAGATCCTAATTATGAGATTGATGCAGCAAAGATTGTAGGGAAAGAACCTGTGATCTGTGAAGCATTAATTCATAAAGATACAACAATTGACCAGCAGTTTAAAAAGAAAGACTTTCACAGGAAATACTCTTTCGATTTAACAAAGGAAGATGACATTTTTGATCGTTTGCTTGCTGCAAATTTCCTAAAGTTACCAAAAGAAGTCAAAATTCCATCTCCAGAGGAACTTAAAGGAAAAGTGTATTGTAAATGGCATAATTCTTGGTCTCACTCAACTAAAAACTGCATTGTTTTTTGAGACAGGATCCAAGATCAGATTCGAAAGGGGAGTTTAAAATTCCTAGCTAAAGCGGAGAAGGCCATGGGAATTGATACTAATCCATTCCCAAAAAATTGGAGAGGTGGCAGCCAATGTTATTATGCCAGACTTCCAGAACTTGACCTTGAAAGAATTGGAAGAAGTCAATGTACAGATGCATGTGGCCAGCTGGACAACTGTCAAGAAAGACAATGGAAATCTACCAATTATTGGACAAGGTTTCTCATGCCAGAAAGAAGACTCTAATGAAAAAGCACTAGATGTTGATTCTTTAGAAGCAGCTGTCATGCAAAAAATGTGTCCCAGGTGCAGGCTGAGTTACAAGTGGTTGAAAAGGCTTCCAATTGATGGAAAGCAATATTACAAGGATGTGCAGAGGCGTTCTAAACTAACTAGTGCTTATAACAAAAGGCCATATTCAACCAACATTAGGCAATAGCCATTAATGGCTGAGCCAGCAGCCGCTAGAGTGCATTCTAAAGGCAAAAAGCCTTTATATGAGTCCAAAGCACCTAATTATTACAAAGTGGAGAGCAGTCATCCTAAAAGGAGACCGGAGAAGGGTTCGGTTTATGGGATCAAAGCCAGAGATTGGCCTCCTAGACCAACCTCATGCAGGACAGAAAGTGTCCACCTTCATCAAAGGCTTGAGTTAGGTCCAAAACAGGGAGTCAGAGCCAAGCAGTGGCCTTCACAGCCAACTTCGAAGATAGCTTCGAAGGAAGAAAGAAACAGTTCAACAGCTGGGTCAGTAGGTTCGTGGGTACCTGGAGTTGCAGATTGGTTTGTCATGCAGAACAAACCTAAGAAGATGTCTACCCAAAGAAATGTTGTTGGGAACCTAGGTAGGATGGTCAAACCTCCTTTAGTGGCTCCAAACAATTAGGTATTGCTTAAGCACCCGAAAACCAAAGAACCAAATATGGTCCCAGTGATTTCTAGGTCCCAAAGAAGGAAGATCCAACGAAGGTACACTTAGTACCAGAAGGATCTGAAGGAATGTGGAGAAAGTTCTTCATTGGTTCAGCTAAAAAGCCAGGCAGAAGGAGGAGAAGATTCAAATCTGAAATTGACTCTTCCAGACAAAAGGAGTTGTAGCAGGGAGCAATTGGCCAAAGTTCATTCTGAGCTAAAGGCTAAGGAATGATCCAGTTTGGTAGGATTGGAAAAAACTCTGATGGAAAGTGATAGTGAGATAGAAGATGAGGTCATCCTAAGCCAAAGGAAATGGGTGGTTGAGAAAGAAATGTTTGAAGCCTTCATGGCTGAACAGACATTTTTAGTCGAAAAACCAACGGAAACAGACCATTCGAAGGAAGTTATTAACACAGAAGTGCCAGAATGCAGCATGGAAGACTCTTCTAAAGTAATTGAACAAGTTGACCAACAGGGAAAACAGGTATAGCCAATTGTCTAATTTGGCTCGTTCCCTCCGGTGTCAGTGAATATGGTACTTATATTGCTGCAGGAGTTTCAAGCTGAAGATGAAAACCAAGGTCAGGAGGTTGACCCAATTCCAATCTCCAGTGAAGACTCACTAGTAAGTACGGTGCAAGATAAATCCGAAGCAGCCATACCAATGGAAACTGAAGACGGGAGTGAGAAAGAGGTAAGTATTAACCTCTCATACCCTTTTGAGTATACCACGGCGTCCATGATCTAGCATGTCAAACCCTTATATATCAAGGCCTTCTTCGATGGAATACCGATGAATCGGGTGCTGGTGGATAACAGGGCAGCAATAAACCTGCTTCCAAAATCTTCGTTGCAGAAACTAGGAAAGAAGAACCCAGACTAATCCCAACCAGTACAGCCATTACTGGTTTTGTGGGAGACAAACAGATGTCCCAAGGTATTCTGTCCATCAACCTGATTGTGGGAACCAGGGACTGCATGACAGCATTTTTCGTTATCTACAGCAATGCTAAGTATAATGCTTTACTTGGAAGAGATTGGATTCACACTAACAAATGTGTGTCTTCCTCTTTACATCAGAAAATCATGATGGCCTTGTGCAATGGAGAGACAGAGGAGATCAATGCAAATCCTCAAGCCTTCATAGCTTGTGCAGATTTCGTAGAGGCCAAATTATATGTTGAAGGAGTGGCACCACTCAGTATATTAAGAAAGCCTATGGATCAGCCGATGTGACGACTGATGAAGAATTTGCACATCTAAAGCACTTGGTCCAGGAGAGTGCTGATGAAGAGTTTGTCATTAAGGATGACAATGATGCTTGGTTGTAGGCAAAGAGATGAAGCCCAAGAAGCCAAGTCTTTGGCTTTAATTAAGTTCTCAGTGTTGGATGTAAAATCAATAGTCCAGAAAGTGCAAGAGCAAGAGAAAGAAGCCATGATAATTGGCTGTAAGCAGGAGCAGCAACAGGCCAAGGTTTTGGTCCTTGATAAATACTGTGCATTGGATATTGAAACAAAAGTCCAAAAGATACAGGAAGAGGAAGCCTTATAGACAGACTTTGTCTATGAGGAGGAGGGTGAAGATGTTGAATTAAAGAAGCTGGGAGCAGAACAAAGCAAGGAGATTGCTTCGTAGGCAGAAGGAATCGAAGAAGAAGCTTCAGTAAGTTCTCAGATACAAGACCCCTTAGAAGAAGTAAATTTAGGGGAAGGTTCTATACAACAACCCACCTATATAAGTGCTTGGTTGAATATTCTTGACAGAGACCAGTTGTTGGTTATTTTGAAGAAATATAAAGATTGTTTTGCATGGTCTTATAATGAACTACCAGGATTGGATAGATCCTTAGTAGAACATAGGCTCCCTATGAGGCCTAATTTCAAGCCATACAAGCAAAAACCAAGAAGAATGAGTCTAGAAGTGATTCAGAAAGTTAAAGAGGAAATTTTTAGACTACTCAAGGTAGGCTTTATTAGGACATCCAGGTATGTTGAATGGCTATCCAATATTATGCCTGTAGTTAAGAACAATGGTAAAATGAGGGTATGCATCAATTTCAGAAACTTGAATCTAACAACTTCAAAAAATGAGTATCCTATGCCTATAGTGGATTTATTGGTAGACAGTTCAGCAGGACATCAAGTTTTGTCAATGATGGATGGGCATTTTGGGTATAACCAAATCTGTATTACAGAGGAGGATATCCATAAGATAGCATTCAGATGTCCTGGGAATATTGGCACATTCGAATGGGTCAAAATGCCATTTGGCCTGAAGAATGCTGGAGCTACATATCAGAGGGCTATGAACACAATCTTTTATGACCTCATTTGAGGGTATTTAGAGTGTTATATTGATGATATTGTAGTGAAATCTCAATCCATGGAGGAACATTTGTTTCACCTAGAAGCAGCTTTCGAAAGAATGAGAAAGTTTAAGTTGAAACTCAATCCTTTTAAATGTGCTTTTGGCATATCATCTGGAAACTTCTTGGGTTATGTAGTACACAAGAAAGGAATACAGATTGACCAGAATAAAGCCAAAGCCATCATTGAAGCTAGAACCCCATCAAGTAAGAAAGAATTACAAAAGTTCCTTGGACAGGTTAATTTCCTTCGAAGATTCATTTCTAATACTGCAGGGAAAACTAAAGTATTTTCTTCCTTGTTAAGGCTAAAAGATGAAGAAGAGTTTGTGTGGACAGCAGACCATCAAACTGCTTTTGAAGGAATCAAAGCCTACTTGGCCAACCCTCCAGTGCTGATGCCACCAAAGGGTAATAAGCCCTTGAAATTGTACATAGCTGCAGCAGAGGATTCATTGGGAGCTTTCTTAGCCCAAGACAATGAAGAAGGCAAGGAGCAAGCTGTTTATTACTTTAGTAGGTTTCTAAATTCTTGTGAATGTAAATACTCAGCTGTAGAAAAGCTGTGTCTTGCATTGTATTTTGCTGCAATGAAATTAAGATACTATATTTTGCCTACAACTGTCTTGGTAATTGCAACCACAGATTTTGTTAAGTATATGTTATCTAGACCTATGTTGAGGGGAAGAATTGGCAAATAGATACTAGCCTTATCAGAATTTCATTTAGAATATGTTCCCCAAAAGGCAATAAAATGACAAGTTTTAGCTAATTTTTTTGGCAGACCATCTATCTCAAACAGAAAGCCAAGAGATAATGGAACTTGGTATGGCTAGTGTTGAATAATGGCAAATGTGGTTCTATGGATCAAAAGCCAATGGTTTAACTAGGATTGGTACAGTAACTAAGTCACCACAAGAAGTAGAAACTACACATGGTTTCAGAGTGGATGAAAGTACTTGTTCCAATAATCAAGCTGAATATGAAGCCTTAATAATGCGACTGGAAATACTTATTGGATTACAAGCTCATGCAGTTGACATATTTAGAGATTCTCAGTTGGTAGTTAACCAAGTGAAAGGGATTTTCAAATTTCAAAGTATAAGTATGTTGCCATACTATGTTGTCGCATTGCATCTCCTTTCTCAATTTCAGATAGCAAATGTAACTTATGTCCTAAGGTTCTTGAATAATAAAGCTAATGATGTGGCTTAGAAAGCTTCAAATTTTAAGAGAAGAGATAATACTCAAAGGGACATAAGCCAAACAACATATTAGAAATTAATACCACCCTTAAATAAAAGGAATGTGATCTTGGAAGTCAATCATAATGACCTACAAGAATAAGATTGGAGGCATCCAATAATGCAGTATCTGGCTGGCCCATCTTCGAAAGTCAGCAGAAAAATTAAATTGCAGTTTATGCAATACATGATCTATGGTAATACTCTCTACAAAAGGGGGAGGGAGAGATGGTTTATTGTTGGAATGTTTAGATCCAAAAGAAGCATTGACAGCCATGGTTGAGGTTCATGAAGGCATCTGTAGTGCTCATCATCCTGGTTTGAAAATGAGATGGTTGCTTCGAAGGCATTCCTACTATTGGTCAACTATCCTTAAAGACTGCATAGAATATGCAAGAGGTTGTCAGGCATGCCAAAAGCATGGCACAATAAGGCATGCGCCCATAACTGACCTGCATGCAGTTGTGAAGCCTTGGCCATTTAGAGGATGGGCCATGGACATTATGGGAAAAATATACCCATCCTCTTCGAAGCATCATTATTTCATTTTGGTGGCCACTGATTACTTCACTAAGTGGGTCGAAGCTAAGCCATACAAAGCTGTAGACCAGACTGAAGTCATTGGATTCATTAAGGATTTAATCCATAGATTTGGTATCCTACAGACTATAACTGTTGATAATGGGACTGTATTTGATGGGAAAATGGTAAAGTATTTTGTGGTAGAATTTGGAATTAGCCTTGTTAATTCCACCCCTATTATGCACAAGCCAATGGTCAAGCTGAATCATCTAATAAGTCTTTAAAAAAAGGAATACAGAAAGTTGTGGAAGACAATCCTTGAGATTGACATAACTTATTGTTGGATGTATTATGGGCTTATAGGACTTCTCCAAGGTCAAGCATAGAGATCACTCCTTATGCCTTAGTATATGGGCATAATGCAGTGTTACCTGTGGAAATTAATGTTAAGTCATTGAGGGTGAGATGCCAGGATCATTTAGATCTTGAGCAATACCATCAGTGTATGTGCTTGGAGTTAGAAAGTATAGATGAAGTTAGGATTCTGGCATTAAATAGCATTCTTTTCCAAAAGAAGAAAGCAGCCAAAAATTATAATAAGAAAGTCAAACACATTGGCTTTGATGAAGGTGATTTGGTATGGAAGACAATACTTCCAATAGGGATTAAAAGCCATAAGTTTGGCAAATGGTCACCTAACTGAGAAGGACCATATCAAGTTCATAGAGTCCTGTCTTTTAGAGCATACCATTTGAGAAATTTGAATGGATATGCACATCCCAAAAAGATTAATAGCAGATACTTGAAGCCTTATTTTCAAACCATATGGAAAACACAAGGAATAGAGTAAATGTTAAGTAAAAGAACATAAGAATATTCAAATGATGAATAAGAATTTGCTTTTCATAAAGAGTTGAATACATTCTTCCATAAATTGGCCCCAAAATTAGTACAATGTCTCAGTTGTTCTTTTACAATGGATGTTCTATTCTTAAATGATGAGAACAATTGGATGGCTGTGGTTATTTCCTGCTTTCGGTCGGCCAGTCCTTGATTGGTGATCTGCAATTTTGTGACAGTTCGATCTAAGGCCCGGTTAACCGCGGATAGCTCCTCTTCAAGTTGAGCTTTCTTCTCCAATAGTTGAGTTCAAAATTAGGAGACAGATGAATGTTGTTCCTTTAACTCTGATACTTCAGTATGTACTTTGGAAACGAAGCTCTGGTCTTTCACCAATTTCTCCTCTGCAGCCTTGGCAACATGACAATTATTGATGTAGAAATCAATGGTGGCTGCTGCCTGAGACAAATGACCTGAGACAGTCATGCCGGATTGTTCAACAATCTTGCAGCACTAGAGGAAGCTATTTCTTATTATAGGCCTCTGTAAGGCTTCAAAAGAGATCCTCGAAAAGGATGTCAATAGCTCTAGGCAACTGTCCAAGTCTATTGGAAGTAAGGAAGTCTTACTACTGGTAAAAGAGCTCTCAAAGATTTCTAGTAGAGAATCAGCAAAAACTAATGGCTCGATTTCATCACTAGCCATTGGAAAGGTAGAAGGTATGTCGAAGAGGCTAGCTAGTCTGGCTTCGAAGATGTCTACCTCATCCGTGGACATGAAATGTGCAGAAAGAGCTTCGGTAGAAGGAAGAAAGGACTGCATAGGTGTAGCTCGGCTTTTCGCGCCCCCTTTCGGAAGAATGAAATAGCCCGTACAGTTCGGACTCCACTTGTGTGTTGGTTCTGAATCTGATTTCACAAGTGCAATGTGAAACAGTGGAAACACAAAAAGAGTCCAAATCCGGCAATTGTTTTTGGAAAATCGATGTTTGAATCAAATGCCAAAAATGGACTGCTTTGCCAGATTTCAGAGTTGCTACCTAAATATTTATTTTGGGAAATTTAGGAAACCCATGACTCGTGCCAAAGGCCATTAGTCCGTCGTTACCAAAGTCTCTTGGTTCGGGAACTTAGGTATGAGAGGGGAAGGTCAATAATTGAACACCCCACTCACCTGATCAAAGATCGGCCTCTACTAATCATGATGTGGTTTTTATGTACAGTATATGTTCTTGTTCTATATGTAACATACAAGTATAGACTAATTTCACGAAAAGTTAGAACGTTTAATTCCATGTTTGTTTTAAAAAAAATGTTTTGAATATGTATCACTGAAAATGGTGATCTCATATATACATGAATCAAAGTATCCCAATTTAAGTGATTAGCCTTCATCCACAGGCATTCAAACAGGTATATATCAAGTAAGCATTTAGCCTCATGGTAGTATGTTTGATATGACAGCAATCACACTTATGCAATATGCTAAAGCATAAAAACTTACCTTATGTCCGAAGGCGAGTCAAAAGGAAGTAAATAGTTAGAAAAAAATGCATGATCCTAATTAATGCGATATGGCTAATGCAACACATACAACACGCAAGTAATAAGCTCGGCTACTAGCATGGCATGCGAGTCAATTCAAGGCATGTGATAGAGCATATATTCAAGTAAAGAGTTTGAATTTGACATTTGAATAATATGATGAGCCGAACTTTTATGCATGCAAACGAATGAATGCAAATCATGGAAAATGCTAAATTAAACATGATGTCCCTAATCTAACCATCATAAGCTGGTAAATAAAAGGGAGAAAGACGTGGGGTTGGAAGACGTACACATTATTACAAATTTGTCCTCGCGAAGGAGGGTCCGAGTGTCCAAATGCGCCCTCACGCAGGAGGGTCCGAATGTCCAAGTGTCCGAATAAATAATTATTACAAAACCAAATGAATAATAAATGAAAGGGGCTGTCTAATTTATTACAATAATTGATGTAAGGCAAGCCTTGACACAATAAATTCGGTAACGTCCTAATCAATTCAATTAATCATATTGGTTCTTTATGTTGGTTGTAATCCAATTTTAACCAATTTTATTAGCCTTTTTTATTACCTGTCCATTTCTTTATATTTTCTCCTGTTTGTGCAAAAATGATATTTACATCCACTAAGTCTGAAATGCAATAAAGGAAAATCAGTGTCGACTTAACCCGAATAAACCTTATTTTCTTCAGAGGAAATCACAAAGGAAGAGTCAAACTCATGTACAAGTTAGGGATTTCAAGTCAAACTCAAGATGTGTAATAAGGACTAGTCAAACTCAAAAGAGTAATAATGACTTAGAAAAACTCAAACTTGAGTGATAAGGACTTGAAATCCAAACTTGATAATGAGTGATAATGACACTTTCCTTGGCGATTTCCAATGGTCAATTAATCCCTTAACAGTAAATAAACAGGTGATAAATTCTTCGGGGGAAATTACAAAGGAAGAGTCAAACTTATGTACAAGTTAGGGATTTCAAGTCAAACTCAAGATGTGCAACAAGGACTAGTCAAACTCAAAAGAGTAATAATGACTTAGGAAAACCCAAACTTGAGTGATACTGACTTAAAATCCAAACTTGATAATAAGTGATAATGACACTTTCCTTGGTGATTTCCAAGGGTCAATTAGTCCCTTAAAAGTAAACACACTGATGAATAAAGATAAATGAAAAATAAAAGATTGTGTTTTAGTATAAGAACATGTATACATTTGGGGTAGTGAACCTCCAAAGAATTTAAACCTTTAAGTATAGAACGTTTTATGCTTTTGGTGGTAAATCCCCTAAGAGATTAAATCAGTAAGCATAGAACGTTGTATACTTTTGGTAATGAATCTCTTAAGTATAAAACGTTTTATGCCGTTGGTAATGAATCTCCAAAGAGATTAAACCATTAAGCATAGAGCGTTTTATACCTTTGGTAATGAACCTCCTAAGAGATTAAATCATTAAGCATGGAAGAGTTCCTTTCTTATACTTGAATCACAATCTTAATTTTTCATAACTTTTTAATCGAAATAAGCAAAGAAATGAGGGAGGTTGCAGAGATGATTATGCGAAATTGATTAATTGGTTAGTACAAACAAACTTGATATTTAAAACATAAATCGTTGAAATAAATTAAAAAGCCCCCTAAATAGCATTTAATAAAGCGAGCAAAATTAAATAGCCGGGGTTACTATTCACCGACGGAAGTACTATTCATCGCCGGGGTTACTATTCACCGCCGGAGGTACTATTCACCGCCGGAGGTTACTATTCACCGCCGAGATAGATTATTTAAAGTAATAAATACAACAAGTTATATACAATATTTAAATTACAGCAGATATGTGGGTGGTGCAGCCATCCCATTAAAGCGATAAAAAAAGTTATAAAACGAAGTAAATAAAGTATTTAAACAAAGTATATCACATTTTTTAAATTAAATGACAATTTATGAAAACTTACCTTTTGGGGAAATGATGAATTTTCTGAGTCACAAACTTTCTTTTGACTACTCTCAAGTCTATGGAATGTGTTCTCAATTCTTAATCCAAAATTTAGAATTAAAACTTTAGTGATTATTTTTTGAATGGTGTATTGATGAAATAAAAATATCACTCTTCAGACTCTTTCTCTCCCTCAGAATTCCTCTCTCAGAATGCTTCTCACAGAATGCTCTCTCAAAATTCCTCTCCCTTCAGAATTCCTCCCCAGAATTCCTCTCCCTTCTTGTTGAGCCTTTGATTGCCTTATATAGGCAAATTATAATAATAATAATAATATAATAATAATGTAATATAATAATAATATAATAATGTATAATATATATATATATATGCAAAGTTGCCTGATGTTTGATGTCGGTCTACCGACATCAAACGATTTATTTTTTTATTATTTTTATTTTATAATATATAATATATATATATAATATCGAAAATATCTAAAATATATAATTTATACCAAAATACTAAGCATATAATATAAATACCAAACATATAATATAATAATTCTAAACACATAAGATATTTTGTTTTATTATTTTCTTTTATATAAAATACACCAAAAATATGAACAAACACATAAAATTATGAAAAATTACAAAAATACTAAATTAATGAAATATTCAATATTTTAAAATAATTTTGCCATAATGGTGAAGGTTGGGATTAAATGTCAAATTCCATTTTCTTTTACTGAGAATTCTGCGAGAAACACATTCTAATTGTCATCATCGGGTAATCAAAAGAAAGCGCCCAAGTCGTAGGGCCGGTCAAAATGGGGTGTCTACAATAGGGATAGGAGAAATGGATGGAGCATCTTCAGCAGTCTCTATAGTCCTAACAACCAATAGGTCGAGGGAAGAGGGGCTGGAACTAGGCAGAGATAATAGATTATGAGTTAGAGAGCTGCCAGCACCCTTTATAGAGGAATCAGCTACCATCAGAGATGGAGCATAGCTAGAATTCCCTTAGGAGGAGGAGGAGGAAAAGCAAGGCTCGAAAGAGAATTAAATTGAGATAAATCAAAAGTCAAATGAAGGAGATATGGAGTTAAGCTAGAAGGGAAAAGAGCAGGAATACTTTGCCTGAATGAGGATACAGAGAATGTAGGCCTAGGAAGTGGGAGTATTATCTAAATAGACTTCACATTTTGCAATTGATCAACTTCAACTGAAACTGAGGAGGTCCTTATTGGAAGAATAGGCTCAGTAGTTGTTGTTGCAAAAGAAGAAGTACAAAGTAATGTCAAGTCTCAATACTAAGAATTTGACAAGAAAAGAATAGAGGCACGAAAGAAATTACTTGTTTCAGAAGTGATAACAATGATGGGAGCGCTACGAAGGGAATAGTGCTCAGCAATGTGTTGCCTTCTCGCAGTTTCCCTTTGGATTGCATTAGCATCAGCAGCTTCATCTCTTAATAGTTGCTGATGTCGCCTCTTCTTAGCTCTTTGAAAAACAATTATTTCTCTGGAATGTTCCTCCTCTACTACTTTGGCAGCCGCCTCATGAGTGGGGTCTTCGACCAAATCAGAAGGAGAGACAGTCATCTTCTTTCTCTTTCTTCTTAGTAATGGTATTTCCTACTCTTTCTCAATCTCTCTCTCTTCAATCTGGGATTCAGGCTCTTCAGGAGTAAGTTCCTTTTCCACTGCTTTGGCAGCTATCTCATGAGTACGGTCTTCAACCAAATCAGAAGGAGAGACAGCCACCTTTTTTCTCTTTGTTCTTTGTAATGGTATTTCTTGCTCTTTCTTAATCTCTCTCTCTTCAGTCTAAGATTCAGATTCTTCAGGAGTGAGTATTAGCTTCCTTTTCTTTTTCTGTTGTTGTTTGTCTTTGAGAGCAGCTAGAGTTTCAGCTCTTTTAGGAGATTCTTCTTGTGGAGACCCTACACCAAGAGGTATGATTGTAAAGGAAACAAACAAAAGAGTCTAAAAGAAAAAGAACCTAAAAATACTTACCCTTTTTCGAAACAGCTCTGGTAACTCTAGCTAGAGGGGGTGAGGCTACAGGAACAGTTTGGGTAGCTGTGGAAAGAGATGGAATGTTCTCAATTGTTGTTGGTTTAGCCTTAGAAGGCACTCCTAGCCCTATCAGCAAATCATGAGGGTGTATTGATAGGCGCACATCCATATTGGTTGTCTACCAGTTTTGAAATCTTTTCAAAGCCAAGCCAGAGGGAAGAAATGAGACAAATTTGAACTCACTCAATTCTTTCAACAGTTTAAATGTTGCCGCCTCTAGTTTCGATTTGGGTATTCTTAGGTCTTTGGCCGTAAGATGGACATTCGAGAGGCTGAAAAGTGGAACGGGAATCCCCTGAGTAAACCCAAATTGCCTGGCAAACTGAGAAGGGCAATATACCTCAGATATACACTTATAAGCTCGAAGGTTTAAAGTACCAATGAACAGCTCCCTCGGTAACAAAATAGAAGTCCACATATCTTTGTGTGGTGGGGTGGAGCACTCTTTATCAGCCAAGAATATTTGCAGCCAAGCAAGTCCTTTGTTGGCATCAAGGGGCAAAAGAATGTGGCGGATGGAGAAATAGAAAGTTGATGAAAAAAGGTGAGGTAATAGGTAAAAGAAGTAGGATAGAAAACAATTCTAGCATATCTCTCCCCATAAGTGCTAGGATCTTGAACAAGGAATCTTAAGCATTTGGGATGTAAATCAGTAAAGTAAGCAAAGAGCCAAAGTTGGAGCATCCAAAGGGGACCTCCTTGGTTGATGTCAAGCGGTTTCTCACAAAATTGGGAGCAGGCTCTATAAACATGGCCTAAGAGATATGGGGCCAAGGCTATGCGTTTCTTCAAAACAAGGGTCTTCGCAAGTGGGGAAAACTTAAGCATAATCCGCTGAGATGATGTACAAAAGAAAAATTTAACAACTAGGATAAAATAAAGGAAAAGAGTTCTCTATCTCTCAACGGGCCTTCCCTTTTGTTTTCAGCCTATACAAAATCACTGTAGAAGGAATTTAAGGGTGGAAGGGAAAACTTAACAAAAAGGTCCAAGTAGTTGGGTGTAAAAGGAGTACCAAGGGGTGAAAGCCCTAGGAGATGGCAGATATCAAGAACGGTGGGGGCCATCATGCCACACCGAAACTGAAAAAAATTAAAAGCAAAGAGCAGCAGGAATCAAAAAAGGGTCCTCATAAATGATAAACCTGGAAAGACAAAAGGCGTCGAGAATACAGAGCTCTTGCAGGTCACATTCTCTTGCAGGCACAACTCTGTCATACCATTCCTCCCACTCAGCTCTCAATGTCGGCCAGCAACGATGAGGACAGGTCATTCTCCAATTTCCCCAGTCGAGCCCTCCTTTATAGAGAAGAAAGTGGTCCTCCAAGCAAGGGTATAAAGCTGGAAGGTGAGCGGGAGCTTCTCGAAAGATGAGACCTAGGACATATTCTTGTTTATCGCTATGACGAGGAACAAAAAGGCGTCCGTCTATGGCACTTGACCCATCAGCTATAAGTTTGGCGATCTCTTTCTCAATACATCTCTTCAAAGCCATTGTTGGGCTTATACGATCGCCAGTTGGTACTTTCAGAGAAGAAGAATCCATTGGTGGCAAGTAGCAAGGAAGAGGGGTTAATAAAGGGGAAGGGTTTGTGTATTGAGCAAACGAGTGATTTCAGAATACGAAATAAAAGGGTTCTAAAAACCTTTATGCCTGGAAAATATATCATGTAATTCGTAGAGAAGTACTAAAAGTACAGATACGAAGAGTTTCCTTCAATATTGATACTTTTGGAGGGAAAAGCACATCCCAGATGTTGCCGTCAGCTTCGAAATAAAATATTTGGCTTCGAAACCAGATTTTAGCGCCAAAGTCAAATAACAACGGCTTCGAAACTGAGAAGCCGGCTTCGAAGCACATTCCACACCTAAAGATGTAAGAATGCTCAAGTATTTGTTTACTCCAAAAGGATTAAAGACCTGTTTTTAGGTTTCTTAAATGAGAGTAGTATCCTTCGAAACAAAACTTAAGATCCCCTAAGGATGAGAATTGTTGTTCGAAATATCAAAACCAATAGTTGGTTTATATATATAGAAAAAGATTGCCTTTTCGGACTAAAACAGTGCAGCCTTCGAAAGGGGCTTTCATATTTTTTAAAGTATGGACTGTTGTTCGAAGCAAAAATGGTCAATTTAAAACTAATTGATCGTACTAATCATGACCATATGTTGGATATGATTAAGACAAGCCTTAAGGGGCAAGGTTATTAAATTCGAAGCACTGATTCTAAATGGAAACCAGCAAAATTTGTCAACTGTATTCCATGAATTGGAAAAGGTCATATTGGTTTTTTTTTAGTGTTTCATTTGAGATAATTTGAAGAACGAGATTGTTGAGTTCGAAGCCCTAAAATTGCTTGTGAAGACAAACGGAGATAAAGTCAAACCATGCCAAACAAAGAGAAAAGTCTTAATTGTATTAAAAACAAAAACAATTACACCGAAGGGCCCTTTTTGGGTACAAATTTGAGTTTATAAAAGTAAGGAATGGAATAAATAAGAAGATCATGGAATTTAGTCCAACTATGGTCAGTAAATTTCTATTCCTTTTTTATTCTATCCTCTATTTTCTCCAGACTTGGCTGTTGAAGTTGATGTGCTCTTACTTGATAAAAGAGTTCTTCAACCTTTATTTTGAACGTTGTTTCTTTTAACCCTTGTTCTAGCTCGTCTATATCCAAGTCATCCCAGTACGCAGAGTCTTTATTCTTGAAGTCATCATATTCTTTGATGAGATTCTCTGCTTCGTACTGGGTATGAACTTGAAGGGATGAAAGTTGGTTCAACGATTGGGTGGTGGCCACAGAAGTTCGGTGCCAATGAAGAAGCAACGGGAGTTGGTCCAAAAACATTTGGAGTTCTGCTTCGGTGATGAGATTGAGGACGTGACTCCGAGTCATAATATTACAAGCCCATCGAAGGTTCTTGAGAGGAACATCGTCTTCAAGAACATTGAAAGGCAAGTCAGAAAAGGCCACAAGCAGAAATTGGGCTTGCTTTCGCTGAGCTGAAGTAGGGGAACGTGGAGGCTTGTAAGGAGGAAAAACCTTGTCCGCAGAAAGGGCAAGCCTCAGTCTCTCGGTCCAGCAGGAATTTTGTGGAGGAGGAGGTGGTATGGAGGTTTCTATCTTGAAAGTAGAAGGAAACTGAGGGGCATTAACATAATCAAGCCAGTCAGAAAGGCAAAGCTTCGCCTTCTGGGCTAAGAACGATGGGTTATACCCTTGTGTCTCTTCTGGGCATCGGGTAGCTTGTACTATCTTTGTAGGCATAGAGGATGTGTACCATACTACAAGTAGATTTTCCTCTAGACTGCGTCGACGGTCGATGGGCACGTAAGGATAAACCACTAAACTTCGAGCATCAGAAGGGAATTCTAGAGGATCAGTGAACTCGACAAAGTGGTGATTAACTCGCTCCCTCAATTCACATGCCTCAGGTTTCGACCAGCTTCTTCAACCAGAAGCCCCAGAAGAAGAAGAAACCACGGCCTCACCCCATGCAGAAGAGTGTGAATTAGAGGAAGAACTTCCCATGTCCATATATGCAAATTTCTGAATCAAGGGATTGTGGACAGTATGTTCATAATCCAAAGGTTGATAAGTTGCAAAAGCTTCCATGGCTTGAATATAGAAAGGTGGGTAATCAATGCATGAAGATTCTTTCGAGGACGAACGGTATTATCAAACAACTCTTTATATGCTTGATCGAAATAAGAAAGGGTCTGTTTCTCCATTGAATTGGACTTTTCGAATACTGAGATAGTGAGTGTGTTTAAGGGATCAAAGAGGAGTTAATGCAAATGTTCATCAATGAATGACGGTTGTGTTTCTAAAAATGTAAAGCCCATGCACGTTCTAAAACGTGGATAAAAGACTTTGATCCACAAATATCACCAATGATTGGGTATATTAGTGCGGGGGGGGGGGGTAATGTTGGCTACATATTTTGTATAAGCTAATTACAATTCAATGCGTGGCAGAATAAGGGCAATACGGGAAGACTATTCAAGTTTCGATCGTGATCGTACACGTGGCAGTTAGTATTGGTTTTACGAGATCTGCGTAGCATTGGATCAGCAAAGAGATACAAAGTGATGTGACTTCAACGGTTACTCACATTCAAATTCAAAGTTAGGAGGGAAGCCTAACTGCAAGTGATGGCATAGTGGAGCTAACTATAAGGCAACATGATCAGAGATCATGGAGGAGCGATTCAACGGTTGGAAGTGTAGTTCAATAGTCATCCTTGAGAAGTATAAATAGAAAAGAAGGCCCCAAAAAAAAGCCCAGACTCAGATCCAAAAAACCAGTTTTATTCTACTTTATTTCCTTTCCAGTTTTTACATTTCCTGTTCTTTACATTTTTGTACTTTAATTCATGCACTGCACTTCGTTCATAGGAGTAGTTTCAATTAGATTGTTGCTGTAAACCTCTACGAGGCTGAATTGGATCATTGTAAGTTTCCATTTTAATGAAATGTTTCAATTGCTCTTCATTTGATTGTCATTTGCTTAATTCTTCTAAATCAAACTACCAGTAAAAGTTCTCTTCATTGAGGCTGAAAGAACTAAAACACAATCGTTAGATAATTGGTTGGCAATTAATTTTCTGTAAGGACTGATTGATCCTTGCTGGCACGCTCATAATTACAATAATAACTTTCGAAAGCCAAAAAGCCATAGGAAATTGAATATTACCATAAATCATAGATGTCACGTTACGTACATGTGTCACGCTACGTTTATGTAGGTATCACGTTACGTTACGTTTATATAGATATGATCTATGGTAACATTCAATTTCCTATATATGATTTTACTATTATTTATGATATTAACAACTAATATTGAAGGTAAATGTGTCAACAAACTTCCCACAGGACTTATGGGAACATAAATTTTTTAGTATGACCATATGTAACATAAGTCTCCCTAATAGGACTTATAAATAATTTTTCCAAAATATTTTTCTCCTTATTTTTTCACGTTTAGTTGACAAAACAAAAATTTTCTATTGTCTCCATTACGGCATATCAAGCAGTTTGTCAGCTTAAAGATTGAAAAGGTGAAATTTGCTAAAAGTGTCAGTTTCGAGCGTGTTGAGAGCTTGCTCAATATAAACTTGCAGCTTTTCATCGATAAGTCATTTTTGGGATCGTGATGGAAAATATTTTTTTTTAAAAATATTTTATATTGAAACAAACGGAATTTAAATTAATAAAAGGAAAATATCACATCAATGGAATTTGAAAAAAACAATTGAGAAATTTTCTAAATAGTAATAATTAAAATTATAAATTTTTTAATGTATATGCTTCTTTTCTTTTCTTTTCTTTTTTTCTTTTCTTTTCTAACATCCATTAGGATGTAATTATCCCATTAATAAAGCTCATGACAATTATTTACTTATTTATTTTTAAATGAAATTTTATCAAACTGATTTTCAAAATATAACATTTTCCATATACAATGCCCCTATGCAGAATTAACATAAAATGAACTAGCTCAAGCGTTTTGAGTAATATGTATTAGGCAAGGCAAAATCACTATTTGGACAGAATTATTACATGTGTTTGGAATGCTATATGGTGGTGTTTGAGAAGCAAGTTTCCAAATTTTTTTCTCATTTTTTTCACTAAAAGACAAAAGTTTTGCAAAACCAAAAAAAACACATCCAAACAAAATATTACATCCAACTCTATAATCATTTTATTTTTTCTCTCACAAACATCACATCCAACCACATAAAAACTCAACTATCTTCCCAAACATCAAAAAAATTTTATCTCATAAAAACCTACATCTAATAAAATCTACATAAAAACTCACTTCCCAAACACCATCATAATTAGTGCTCAATTAATAATGTTTCGTGATTTATTTTATTATTTTTATTTTGGATCATATAAGTCTTTAGTGTCTTACAATTGGAGTTGTAAATCGCCTATATAATGTTAGGAAAAGATTGAATAATTACGTAGATTCTATTATAAAACTAAAGAAAATAAAGAAAAAAGAGTCATAATGAGAGGAAATAAAGGCCCATACATTTAATACATAGTTTTTTTTATGTTTTCATTAGCATGCAAAATCACATATTTATAAGTGATTAAACCCTCACTATTCACTACTATTCATCACACCATGTGGTCTACTACATGGCATACCACACTTCCCACATGGTAAATTTTTTCTCTATTTTCACTTTAGCCCAAAAATTCATTAGAATTCCAATTGTATCTCTTTTAATGATTATCCAAATATTTCACAACACTCCCTTTTGAATAACCATATATTAAGATTATGACTCGTCAAAACCTTACCAAGGAAAACTTAGTGAAAAAAATCCTTTGGTGACACTACAACAATTTACACTTTTGGCGACTAAACTTTTTTTAGTCGCCAAAAGTTGCAGAATAGGCGACTAAAAATTATATTGGTCATCGTTGAATATGATTTTTAGCTACTAATTTTTTTCGTAGCTGTATCTTCATTATTGGCGACTAAAAAAAAATTAGTCGCTAGATGTGAACAATAGGCAACTAAAAATTATTTTAGTCGGCATTAGATCATGTTTTAGGCTACTAAAATTTTGTTAGTCGTGATATACTAGTTTTTGGCTACTAAAATAAATTTAGTCGCCAAAAACCTAGCATAATGTTTGCTATTAAACTTTGGCGACCAAAGTTGTGGTCGGCAAATATTCATTTTCGGTGACTAAAAATTTTTTAGTCACTGTAAGGTAATTTTTGCCTACTAAAATTATTTAGTCACTAAATAAAAAACATAAATTTTACTTTTATCTTTGGTGATGAAAAATTTAGTTGGTGAATATTTCTTTTTGGTGACCAAAATACCTTTAGTAGCCAAAATGGTTACTTTTGGCGTTTGAAATATTAGTCGCTGTTTGTTAAATGTTGGCTACCAATTAAATTAGTTGGTATAATTAACCTTTGGCGACAAACAACAAGTTTGGTCGCCAAAGGTGTATAAAATTTTAGTGAACATTAAAAGAATGGCGCCAATTCTTCTTAGCATTTTTGAAAACAGGGTTCTTCTCATCTCTCTCTCTCTCTCTCTCTCTCTCTCTCTCTCTCTTACACACACACACAAACAGAACCAGTCACCACCAAACCTCACCTCACTACAGTCGTTCACCACCATTGCTTACTGTAAAACGCACATCGCCACCACACCGCTGCAATACGAACAGGTTCTCTCTCTTTCTCTCTCTCTCTCTCTTCCCCTTCCTCTATTTTCCCATTTTGTCACTCTTGCTCTAGGGTTTATATTATTTATTTAGTTTAATTTCCTGTTTAGCTTGTTTTTGGTTTAATTTCTTCAACTTGTAGTAAATTTGGAGTTGCATTGGTAGATTGTCTAGCTAATTTGGCAGTTCTCTTTGTTTTTATTGAGGGAAAAATTTGGGTTCATTGAGGCATTTGAGTTTATCAAGGAAAAATTTGGGGTCCCTGCGATTGTGTGTCCTGCTTTGGGGGGTTTAAGAGCTGGGTTGATAGCTGTCAAGTATCCTGGAATACTCTCCTGAGTTTCACTAATGTTGATGAAATTCTTCATATTGGAAAGAGGGCTTTGGTCATTAGTGCTGATTCATGGGTATTAGTGGTGACAAATGTGAAGTTCACTGAACATGAAAGGTAATCTTCTTTTCAGTGTCTCTCTCCTTCCGACCCATCCCCATCCTATTCAACTAACTTCACTAACTTGAACACCTTTCTTTTCTTTGTATGTGTGTTTTATTTTATTTATTTTTATTTTTTATTTTAGATTTGTGAAAGGGTGGAAGAAGTATCTTGAAGGAGGCGAGAATAATGAAGGATGTGCCTATGTGGAAAGTTGGTGAAAGTGTCTATAACTTTGGAAGATGGATGCCTCCTGCAACCATTGAGCTCCGTCCTGATGTCTAGTAAGATGTTTGGTGTGTTTTGAACACAAGCAGTCGTGTGTTGTTAGCCGTCAAAAACTGATCTTTTTGAAAACAAAAATATTTACGGAAAACAAAAAATTTCAATTTTCTAAAAAGTGAATCCTGAAAATCCAAACTAAATAAGCTGATGTTTTTGAAAAACTCTATTCACATGTGATGAAATGATAAAGCACTACTCTCTTATTAATACCATTGTCTACCTTTCTATTTACCTTAAAAAAGTTTAGGAGTATGGAACCTTGTTTGTGCCATATTTTGTGCGAAATGGTGTGATGATGATGATCAATCTTCTTTTGTTATGTTCTACATACCCCTAGAAAGCTGAGACAATTGTGTATTTGCTCTTTAGTTGTGATCAATAAGAGGAATTTTATTTGGTAGCAAACTTTAAACTACCAAATTGATCTTGATACTTTCCTTCAATGATGCATGATGATGCCATCCACGAGTTATGTTTATTAGGGGTGATCATAGTTTCCAATCTAGAAGCAAAAAATTGAAACAGTCAAGGCAGAGAAAATAAAATGGTAACATAAAGATGATATATTATTTAGAGACATGAAAGATAAGCTGAAAAGTGACTGAGTTTTAGTAGTTTAACTAGATTATGATAAAGTCAGTTCATAAGTTATTACACAATTGTCACCCAGTCATTTATCTTACACAATTGTTAACCATCTTTTATAATTTCAAGCTACTATTATAAGTGAAAGTCATATTTTTGTCTTTCAT
Organism: Camellia lanceoleosa; assembly: GCA_025200525.1. Classification (NCBI taxonomy): domain Eukaryota; kingdom Viridiplantae; phylum Streptophyta; class Magnoliopsida; order Ericales; family Theaceae; genus Camellia; species Camellia lanceoleosa. The sequence continues at coordinate 18,486,837 of CM045772.1, forward strand.
TCTCAGTTGTAGATGCTGCTGTTGTTTATTCAAACACTGAAAAGGAAAATAAATAAATACCACTAACTTGTACTTTATTTTTAGTGTTATCCCTCCCTGGAGTAATCTGTGGCTTGTTGGTTCAATTGTACTGACCATGCTCCTTCATATTCTTATCTTGTACGTGCGACCTCTGTCTATTCTTTTTTCCGTAAGTGATTTATCTTCTACTTCTTTCTGTTTACTGCAATTTCTTTTCTATGATTCGACTTTTTTGCCCCCTTACATGAGGTTGTTGATTAAAATATTTGAATTTTGTGTTGTAGGTGACGCCATTGTCTTGGGCTGAGTGGACTGTTGTTTTTTTTTCTTTCATTTCCTGTAAGTAGTTTGATTACATTCCTTGTTTACTGATGTTCATATTCTCTCTCTTTGAGTATCGAAACTTATTATCTTCCATGTTGGTGCATTTTCTGCTGCTAACTGTGTTATGATTTTGTTAAAATTAATAAACAAATATCATGAATTGCTACTCTTTTTTTTTTATCAATTTTTGGATGGCCTATGTAATATGCGCTTTGCTATCGACTTACCAATCACCATGCTGAATTCAGAAAAGTTCATTCAAGTTTCAACCACTGATGTCCCACAAAGCATTTCTTGATAACAAATTTTGAAATAAATGTTGGTCTGAATATTTTCTTTTTCCTGTTCCAAGAATGATGATGCAGTATCATTATGTATCTTCTACCATTTTGGATAACTAGTGAACTACTTCCATGTAGCATCTACATTTTTACCAAGGTCAAAAACAAGCACTGAAGCACAAAAAGGTGATTTGGTCAAGTCAGAGAAACTACAAGGACAACAGGGGGCCCATAATGAACTTGATAGAACTAGTAACTAATCCCAACATGTAAGTACTGAAAAAACTCATATGAGCAAAAAAACCCAACATGTAAGTGCATAAATTTTTGGTTTGAGTTTTGTGAAAGTGAGAATTAAATAACTAGAGAACTAATCTGGTTCTCAATTGGAAGCAAATCAGGTTTTGCTATTTAAGTTAGAAAGTGCCTGTGTGTTGGAGCATCAGCTGCTACACTCTATCTTTGTGTTGTATTCTGTCTTAATCTGCCACTGTAGGGGCGAAAGGTTCTGGTGTATTAAGCTGTGGAGTAGTCATTGATTGAATTGTGGCTGTGAAGATGTGGAGCAGTGGTATTAGTCATGGTGCTAGTCTGGTAACTTTTGGTTTGCTCAGCACTGTCTGTTGTTGGTAGTCTGCTGTTAGTGGCTTAGAATCTGATCTAATTTGTTAGTTGCTGATTTAATCTGAAGCTGTCTTATTGTCTTGCTATGCTTTTCAGTGGCTGCGTTTTGTTTGTTGCTTTTGCTTATCTGTGGCTGCATCAGTTTGATCTAATCTGTTGGTTACCTCTGTTGTTTTGAGAATAGGCTGCAACTAAACCCTTTGTATTTGCAAATTCTGCTATTGAATAAAGTATTACAAATATACAACGTGAAAGACACATATTTATGCTTCAAAGATTTGGCTTTTGGAGGACTGGAGTAGTGTTGATTAACCTTTTTGTAGATATGAGCTTAATGTCTGTGAGTATTGGATTCTTGTTGGGTTCAAGTTAGGGTTTTGTAATTTCATAGCTATTGATCTACATTGGACTTTCCATTCACCTTGAGTTATAATTTTTTTAGTTACTTCTTGTGTTTGTTTCTTGATTGACCAATGTGACACTTTTCTAACTGACTGTTGAGTAATGCTTGTTCATTAGTTGTTTGTTGATGTGCTTAGTCATTTTTCTTTTCCTTTCAGAATGAAGATGGGACAAAAGTTGAATACAGGGTATGGAATCCTTTCCGATGAATGCACTTTTTTTTTTTCTTGCCTCCAAACTGTTTGATAAAATGTCTCTTAGACTTTCCAACAAAATTCTCGCCAACTTCTGCAAGTTACAGGTACGTTTTTGGTTACATATAAATGCATTCATTATGATTTGTTTCAAGAATTGTGTGTGTTTAAAAATTTGTTTTCCTGAGATCTACTCTTTGAGCACAAAGTTTATTACGTGTGATCCATTAGTGGTTAATGAAGCCAGATTTGAATATAGAATTGATTTACATGATTTTTGTAAAGTGTGTGGTCCTTGGTGGCATGGTTATGTTAATAGATGAAAATTTATTCAGTATTGGGATTTATATTTTTTATATTAGTTTAATACAATGATAGCAAAAGGTGATGTAAAGAAAATAATAAAAGTGTATTGTCATTTTGTCTATCTGAGGGTGTATTAGTATGCAACAATTTATTTGACACTGGTTTTGTAAAATTATCTGAGGGTGTATTAGGTCATCCATGGATTAGAAATGACAATGATATAAAAGTCCCTGTGTCTGCAGTATTTGCACTTCCTTTTTGGCATCCTTTTATAACAAAATGAGCTTTTTTCTTCCTTTCATGCATGCTGCTTTCTTATGTTTAGTTTAGGAAAATAATGTGTAAACAAACTTAAATAAGTTTGTTCCAGCAATGAAATTCTGAAAGAATGGTTTTTTCATTGGAATTATTGTTCGGTTAGTCATTTCTTATGATTAAACAATCAGGTTGTCATAAATTTTGAGTGGAAATCATTGTTGAAATGATTCTGTGAATACTGTTCATCTTGTTAAGGGGGTAAAAATGTGAATCAGCCCCCGAACCACCGTACGGATGTCACGGCCACTTTCCCCATCACAAATAGGACCTGTGAAAATAGACAGAATGTAATTAGCACACGTAGTTTGGGAGTTAGAGCCGAAAAGGCATTAAACTTAACCGGAAAAGGGCGTTAAGGGGGTGAAAATGCGAATCAACCCCCGAACCACCGTACGGATGTCACGGCCACCTTTCCCGTCACAAATAGGACCTGTAACAACAGACGGAATGTAATTAGTACACGTAGGTTGGGAGTTAGAGCCAAAAACGACTTAAACTTAACTGAAAAAGGGTGTTTTGGGGGCGAAAATTCAAAACAGCCCCCGAACAACCATGTGGCTCACACGGACAGTTCCTCCATGACAAATAGGACTTGTGACAACTGACGGAATGTAATCCGGACTCATAGGTTGGGAGTTTACGCCCTAAATTTAATCGAAAAAGGGCGTTTCGGGGGCAAAAATTCAAAGTAGCCCCTGATCCACCATGTGACTCACACGAACAGTTCTCCCATGACAAATAAGACTTGTGACAACTGACGGAACGTAATCCGGACCCGTAGGTTGGGAGTTAGAGCCGAATACACCCTAAACTTAGTGAAAAAGGGCGTTTTGGGGGGCGAAAATTCCAAACAGTCCCCGAATGCTCATGTGGCTCACACGTACAGCTTCCCCATGACAAATACGACTTGTGAGAACTGACGGAAGGTAATTCGGACCCGTAAGTTAGAAGTTAGAGCCGAATACACCCTAAACTTAGTTAAAAAAGGGCGTTTGGGGGTGAAAATTCAAAACAGCCCTCAAACGACCGTGTGGCTCGCATGGATAGCTTCGCCGTGACAAATAGGACTTGTGAGAACTGACGGAACGTAATTCGGACTCGTAGGTTGGGAGTTAGAGCCGAAAACGCCCTAAACTTAGTCGAAAAAAGGCGTTTTGGGGGCAAAAATTCAAAACAGCCCCCGTACGACCGTGTGGCTCACACGGATAGCTTCGCCATGAAAAATAAGACTTGTGATAACTGACGGAACGTAATTCAGACCCGTAAGTTGAGAGTTAGAGCCGAATATGCTTTAAACTTAGTCAAAAAATGGCATTTTGGGGGCGAAAATTCAAAATAGCCCCCGAACCTCCACGTGACTCACACGAACAATTCCCTAATGACAAATAGGACTTGTGACAACTGACGGAATGTAATCCGGACCCGTACGTTGGGAGTTAGAGCCGAATACACCCTAAACTTACACGAAAAAAGACGTTTCGGGGGTAAAAATTCAAAACAGGCCCCAAACGACCATGTAGATCACACGAATAGCTTTGCCATGACAAATAAGACTTTTGAGAACTGACGGAACGTAATTCAGACCCGTAGATTGGGAGTTAGAGCCGAATACGCCCTAAACTTACTCGAAAAAGAGCTTTCCGGAGGTGAAAATTTATAACAGCTCCCGAACGACCGTCTGGATCACACAGATAGCTTCGCCGTGACAAATAAGACTTGTGAGATTTGACGGAACATAATTCGGACCTGTAGGTTGGGAGTTAGAGCCGAATACGCCCTAAACTTACTCGAAAAAGGGCTTTCCAAGGGCAAAAATTCAAAACAGCCGCTGAACCACCATGTGGCTCACACAGAAAGTTCCCCCATGAAAAATAGGACTTGTGAGAACTGACGGAACGTAATTCGGATCCGTAGGTTGAGAGTTAGAACCAAATACGCTCTAAACTTAGTCGAAAAAGGGCTTTTCGGCGACAAAAATTCAAAACAGCTCCCGAACGACCGTGTGGCTCACTCGGATAGCTTCTCCATGACAAATAGGACTTGTGAGAACTGACAGAACGTAATTCGGACCCATAGGTTGGGAGTTAGAGCCGAATACGCCCTAAACTTAGTCGAAAAAGGGCGTTTCGGTGGCGAAAATTCAAAACAGCCCCCGAACCACTGTGTGGCTCGCACAGACAGTTCCCCCATGACAAATAGGACTTGTGACAACTGACGGAACATAATCCGGATCCGTGGGTTGGGAGTTAAAGCCAAATATGCCTCAAACTTAGTCGAAAAAGGACTTTCTGGGGGTGAAAATTAATAATAGCCCCCGAACCACCGTGTTGCTCACATAGACAGTTCCCCCATAACAAATAGGACTTGTGACAACTGACGGAACGTAATCCGAACACGTAGGTTGGGAGTTAGAGCCAAATACGTCTTAAACTTAGTCGAAAAAGGACTTTCCGGGGGTGAAAATTCATAACAGCCCACGAACCACCGTGTGGCTCACACGGATAGTTCCCCCATGACAAATAGGACTTGTGAGAACTGACAGAACGTAATTCGGACCTGTAGGTTGGGAGTTAGAGCCGAATACGCCCTAAACTTAGTCGAAAAAGGGGCGTTTGGGGGGCGAAAATTCAAAGCAGCCCCCGAACGACCGTGTGGCTTGCACGGATAGCTTTTTCATGACAAATAGGACTTGTGAGAATTGACGGAACGTAATTCGGACTCGTAGGTTGGGAGTTAGAGCCGAAAATGCCCTAAATTTAGTCGAAAAAGGACGTTTCGGGGGCAAAAATTCAAAACAGCCCCTGTACGACCGTGTGGCTCACATGGATAGCTTTACAATGACAAATAGGACTTGTGAGATCTGACGAAACGTAATTCGGACTCGTAGATTGGGAGTTAGAGCCGAATACGCCCTAAACTTACTCGAAAAAGGGCTTTCCGAGGGTGAAAATTCATAACAGCCCGTGAATATGCCTTACACTTAGTCGAAAAGCATGCAACACTTAGTTAAAAAAACAAAAAATTTATTAAAATAACATCTACATATTCTAATAATTGCCTTTATATATTTATAGGACGAAGAAATTACATATTACATTGTTTGTGCAGTTGGTTAGAATAAATATTGCATGATACATATATATATATATATATACTTTCTTTTATTTCCAAGAAGACATTTCTCGATTTTTCTACCTTAAATGCATGTTAGAACATGTTTCATATGGCTAACTGAATTGATATTTTGTAACCAATTTTAATGTTTCGTTTGTTGTTTTTCTTTGTAGATGGCTTTGTTGCATGGACTTGTGGATAATCCATATTGGTATATGGAGAAGAATTTTCACTTTTATGTAGAACTAAAATAATACTTTTGTTGTCTTCAGCATTTGTGTAGTCCATTATTATTGATACAGAAAACTTTTGGCAATCAACAAATAATGACTGTCGTGGTACATAGATCAGTTTCTGTCGTGGTACATATATACCATTTGTCGGCATACATATAGGACGTTTTGTCATGGTCCATAGAAAACTTTTGTCGTGGTACATATATCACTTTTTGTTGTGGTAGAGATTACGATGGTCATTTGTAACATGCCAAATAGTAATTTCGCTTGGTAGTAAATGTATTTTTTTGTATTCGGAGGGCTTTGATTTTTGTATGGTATATTTTGTATGGAATTATTATTTTAGTTTGGACAATAGTTGATTTGTATAGACTTTGATATTTAATGTTATTTATTTTTTGTATATGGATGCAGATTGTGGAATGATTGATAGTATGTATCATTTTGTTTTTATACGTATTACAGGTTGCATTGTATAAGACAGGTTGTGGAGAAATTATAATTTCGCGATAAAACATAATATCATGTTTTTAGCGACTAAACAATTAGTAACTAAAAAGAATTTGGGAAAAGACATTTGGCGACTAAAAGTTTTGTAGCAAAAAGAAATAAGACATTTGGTGACTAAAAGTTTTGTAGCCAAAAAAAAAAAAAAGACATTTGACGATTAAAAGTTTAGTAGCCAAAAAAAAAAAAAAAAAATAGACATTTGGCGACTAAAACTTTAGTAGCCAAAAGAAAATCAAATATTTGGCGACTAAAATATTTCGTAACTAAAAACAAAAAATTAAATTATAAACACACTTTTGCCGACTAAAATTTTAGTAGCCAAAAATGTAGAACTTTAGGCGACCAAATATATAGTAGCCAAAAGAGGAACTATTTGCCGACTAAACATTTAGTAGCCAAAGATGGGGACTTTCGGTGACTAAATTTTTAGTAGCCAAAAAAGAACTCTTTGCTGACTAAAATTTTAGTAGCTAAAAAGGTAGGACTTTAGGTGACTAAAAGTTTGGTCGCCGAAAAGGGTTTAATTTAATTTAATGTCCAACCTTTTGGCGACTAAATATTTAGTCGGCAAATGAATACATTTGGCGACTAAAATAATTTTAGTCGCCAATTAGCTTTCCCGACTACTCTTTGAGTACTAATTTTGCGACCAAAAAATTTAGTCGCTAAAGCCCTTTGGCGACTAAAAATTGACTTTTGGCGACTAAAAATTTAGTCGCCAAAAGTGAAAATTCTAGTAGTGTGAAGGGAAAAAAGTACAATATTCTTGTATGTGATTTGTTTAGATTGCCTCATTAAAACCTTGCTAAGGAAAATCCAGTGGAAAAAAATAAAAAAATAAAAAATAAATAAAAACCTTAGACGAAGAAAAAATAGTACAATCTATAAATCTGCTTAAATAGATGACTCCCCCTTCAATGCTGCATAATAGGTCTTTATATCGACACATCCCAATATGATGTACCAGCTTCTTAAATGTTGTAGTCAGTAGTGCTTTGGTGAATAAATCTGCTAGATTATCACTTCAGCGTATCTATTAAACATCAATATCACCATTCTTCTGGAGCTCATGTGTGTAAAAGAATTTTGGTGAAATGTGTTTAGTCTTGTCACCTTTGATATAGCCTCCTTTGATCTGTGTGATACACACATCATTATCTTCATATAATATGGTTGGACTATCTTTTGTTGAAAACTATCCACATCTTTCTTGAATATGATGGATCATGGATCTGTGCCAAATACATTCTCGACTTGCTTCATGAATTGCAAGTATCTCTGAGTTATTTGAAGAAGTAGTAGTTAATATTTGTTTTACTAATCGCCAAGATATAGCAGTATGTCCATAGATAAAAACATATCATGTTTGAGATTTGGCTTTATGAGGATCAGAGAGATATCCAACATTTGCATATCTGATTAACTACAGCTTAGATTTATTTGAATAAAATAAACTCATATCAATTGTTCCACAAAGATAACATAATATTTTCTTTACTTCATTCCAATGCCTTTGGATTGTCTTGCTAATAAATTGACAGCAAATGCAATATCAGACCTAATAAAATTTGTAAGATACATGAGAGTACCAATTGCACTAAGATATGATACTTCAGGATCAAGGAATTATTCATTATCTTCTCAAGGTAAAAAAAAAATCATTTTTCACATCAAGAGATTGAACAACCATAGGAGTACTCAAAGTATGAGCTATATCTGTGTAAAAGTTCTTTAAGACTTTTGTGTATATGTTCATTGATGTACAAGAATCCTATTTGGCAAATGTTCGATCTATAAGCCGAGACAAATTTTTATTTTGCCAAGATCTTTCATTTCAAATTCCTTCTTTAAATATTCTGCAGTTTTTGGAAGCTCTTCTGGAGTTCCTACAATATTTAAATCATCAACATATACTGCAATAATTGTAAATCCAGATTCTTATTTCTTAATAAAAATGCATGGACAAATTGGATCATTCTCATATCCTTCTTTTAGTAGATATACACTGAGTTGATTATACCACATGTGTCCGGATTGTTTCAACCCGTATAGAGATCTTTGTAGCTTGATTGAATAAACACTTCTGTGTTTTGAATTAGATGCTTCTAACATTTTAAATTCTTCGCGAACTTTCATATATATATATATATCACTATCTAGTGATCCATATAAACATGTTGTGACTACATCCATTAGACGTATATCTAAATTTTCTATGCTTATTAAGTTAATAAAAAATCTGAATGTAATTGTATCCATTACAGGTGAATATGTTTCCTCATAATCAATACCAGGTCTTTGCAAGAAACTTGCGCAACAAGTCATGCTTTATGTCTTACAATTTCATTTTGCTTATTGCATTTTATAACAAACACCCATTTATATCCCACGCGCCATATCCCTTCAGGGGTTTGGACTACAAGTCCAAATACTTCACGTTTTATAAGCGAGTTTAACTTTTCTTGCATTGCTTCTTTCCATATTGGCCAATTATTTTTCTGTCGACATTCCTCGACAGTTCGTGGTTCATTGTCATCATCACTTTTGATAATGTTTTCATCATTACTCCTAGTAATGTCAAGAGCAACTTTAAACGAAAATATATTATCGACAACAATTTGATTTCTATCCCAAACTTCTCCTGTACTCATATAATGTATTGAGATCTTATTATTTTCAGGTACCTTTTCCACTTTAAAAAATAACTCTTCAGGAGATTTCTCTTATGGAGGTTTTTCTTCTAGAGGTTCATAAGTAAGAGATTTGGATAGAATTACTATACTCCCTCCATCCCAAAATATTAGTCCCTTATTCCATTTTTCATTGTCTCAAAATATTAGTCCCTCTTCAAAAATCAAGTACAAAAATAATATAAATTTTTTATTTTGCCATTCTTTTAAGTTAATAAACAATATAAAAAGTACAATTATGACATTGATATTTCCAAAAAATGTACTATCAAAATGGTAATTTTGAAAAATTAACTTTTTTAAAGTGCAATAATTGTACTACCAAAAAAAGTTGGATTCCCCAAAAGGGACCATTATTTTAAGATAGAAGGAGTAGCATGTTTTGTGGTTCTAACCTTTTCATGGATGTTTTCATTTACAGGTATGATCTCTCTAGGAAATCCATTCATGGTTTATTCTACAGTACCAACAGTTTGTTCTTGAGTTTTCCTCTTTCAATGAATTTTGGCTTTTGCACCAATGGGTCTCCCACGCTTCTGGTGTGCCTTAGACTCCTTTGTTACTATACCCACTAATTGTCTAACAAGAATATCAAATCTTGCTAGGGTATTAGCTGCTGGTATGTAAGATTTTGTCACATTTTTTGTGTAGGTGAATGCATTCGGTAACTGATTTGCTATACTTTGCAAATGAATGATCATTTGAACTTCTAGTTCACATTGATTAGTACAAGGATCAAGATGAGATAATATCAAACTATTCCAAGTGATTTCCCATCTAGTTTCAGGCTGTGACTTGTCTTCCCCTAATGATTGGAAAATTGTTTTATCAAAATGACAATCCTCAAATCGTGCCTTAAACATATCACCAGTCAAATGTTCTAGATATCTAATGATTGATGAAGAATCAAAACCAATATAAGTTCCAAGCCTACGTTGTGGACCCATCTTAGTGTGCTGTGGAGGTGCAATGGGGACATAAACTGCACAACCAAACACTCTAAGGTGACTAACATTGGGTGGTTAACCAAATACAAGTTGTAATGGCTAGTACTCATGATATGCAGTTGGTCTGAAACGAATCAAAGATGCCGCATGCAATATAGCATAAACCCATGCTGAAACAGGTAATTTGCTTTTCATAAGCAAAGGTCGAGCAATCAACTGAAGTCTCTTAATGAAAGATTCAGCTAAACCATTTTGGGTATGAGTGTGTGCAACAGGGTGTTCAATGTCAATGCCAATAGATATGCAATAATTATCAAATGCTCAAGATGTAAATTCACTGGCATTATCAAGACGAATTATCTTGATAGGATGGTCTGAAAAATGTGCTTGCAATCTAATTTTTTGAGCAAAGAGTTTGGCAAATGCAACATTACGTGTAGAAAGTAAACAAACATGTGACCATCTAGTCAATGCATCTATTAAAACCATAAAATAGCAAAATGGTCCACAAGAATGGTGTATGGGTCCACATATATCCCCTTGAATTCTTTGCAAAAATGATGAAGATTCAACAATTACTTTTGTAGGTGATGGTTTGGTAATTAGTTTCCCCTGTGAACATAAAGAACATGGATAATTACTTGGTAAAAGAATCTTCTAATTCTTTAATGAATGTATGTGAATTTTTAATTATTTGACGCATCATTATAGATCCCAGATGCCTGAGTTGGTCGTGCTATAAATATTTTTGGGTTAGAACACTTCTAGTGCATGACAATATGTGACTCAATCATTTTTATTGTCATATAATATAATCTAGATGAAAATGCAAGAGATTTTTCTAATACTAATTTCTGGCTAGAATTAGTTGAAGTGATCAATAAACACTATTCCTGACCTTTTTTTTTTTAATTTCAATATGATAACCATTACGATGTATATATTTGAAACTTAACATATTTTTTCTGGATCTGGTAGAAAACAAAGTTTCATTAATACAAATTTTTGTTCCAGAGCCCTCAATCAGATTTGCAGAACCTAAAATTGTATTGACATTAGCTTTTCTCATAATTAATCATATAAAATATTTTGCATCACGTAAGATAGTGTGTGTGATTGCACTGTCCACTAAACAAATATTATCACCAATCATGTTTAAATTAGTCAATGTATCAATGAAAGCCTTGCGTATATAAAATTAAAAAAAAAAAATTGAAATTCATTATTCTCAAAACTTAAAACAAGAAAATACAAACTATTAAACCCAAAAATACAAATTTCAAAATTATAATCAAAACAGGACAATACATCATGATATCTAGAAAATCAAGTTAATTAGTGTGAACATGTCCATCTCCAATTCCATGATCAATTTTTCCTTCAAAATCTTCAAAGAACTCGGAAACATCAAGATGATTAATGTTAATTGGTTCATAATGATATGTAAAATGCATCTCAATTCCTTTTCCATTTTCTTTTATTGATGCTTGATAAAAGATCAACCAAATGTTTGGGCATACGATAGGTACGTGACCAATGTTCTTTCATACCACTTCTAAAAACATTTTCATGATTCTTAGGAGGTTTATTCTATAAACATTTTTCCTTTCCTTGTAATGGCCTAGGATTATTCCACTTATGGTGGAAGGGCATGTCATTTTTCTGAACATATCCCCCACGGATTGGATAATTATTTCTACCTCAAAACCTTGACCTCTCCCTCGTCCACGACCATGAACTACAACGTCATTCACTTCAGGGAATGGAGCAAAACTGATTGGACGGGATAGATGATTTCTCAATAACAATTGATTAGTTTGTTCAGCCACAAGAAGGTATGAAATCAATTCAGAGTACTTTGTAAAACGACACTCTTTATATTGCTGCTGCAGGAGCACAATATCGGCATGAAATGTGGAGAATGTTTTTTTCAAGCATATCTTCTTCAATAATTTTTTCTCCACATAATTTTAATCGAGAGATTATTTTAAATAAAGCAAAGTTGTACTCATTAACTGATTTATAATCTTGCTACCTCAGGTGCAACCAATCATAATGAGCTCTTGGAAGGATTACAATCTTCTGGTGCTCATATCTCTCTTTCAAATTATTCCACAGAATTAGTGGATTTTTCACCGTGAGGTACTCATTTTTTAATTCTTTTTAGAGATGATGACGAATGATTATCATTGCCTTCGCGCGATCCTGTAGGGATGCTTCGTTTTTATTTTTTATGGTATCTCCATGATTCATTACCTCAAGGTGGATCTCAACATCAAGAATCCATGATAAATAATTTTCTCCAGAAATGTCAAGAGCAGAGAATTTCAATTTTGAAAGATTTGACATGTTTACTAAATTTAACCAAAAAAATATATATATATTTAGTATCACGTAAATATATTAAGAAAATATAAAATTAGCTTTAGAATTTATTTATACCTACTTCAACCACTCAGTAGCTATTTCTTTTCAGCTGACTAGAATCTCGTGTTGATAATGTATTATAAAACTAAAGAAAATAAAGAAGAAAGAGTCACAATGGAAGAAGAAATAAATGACCACACATTTAATACATAGTTTTTCTATGTTTTCATTACCATGCAAACTCACCTATTTATAGGTGATAAAACCCTCACTATTCACCACTATGTATCACACCATGTGGTTTTTACCACATGGCATATTACATTTCCCACATGGTAAAACTTTTTTTTTATTTCCACTTTGGCCCAAAAACTCATTAGAATTCCAATGGCATCTCTTTTGATTATTATCCAAATATTTCACAGTAGATTCTTGATTTTGAACTTCTATTTATTTTAGCAACCATCTTTGTGAAAAACTATTAAACATTAGGTTTTTTGTTTGGTTAATTGTAAGGGTTTGTGTCAATCGCAACGTGTGGTATCAACAATTCTAGGGAGCCAAAAAAGAAAAATTTTAAAAGCAATTAGAATAATACTAGAGATCATGAAAAAAATATTATGAAATGCTTCATGAAGATTTCTCATCATTTGATTAATGTGTGGTGTTTTCTTGTATGTGTAATCTAACGGTGGATAATCTTTCATGATCATTTGCATTATATTTTTTTTCATGATACCTACCATTACTCAGGCAGTTAAATTTAAGTTTGTGCATCAGATTTATTGTGGATGTAACTCAAAACGCACTAACTTTGAATCTACATTAATGTACTGAGGCTACTTTTCATGGTCCTATACTATTTTGTTTTTTTTCATTTTTATTTTAACAATTAGAAGTGGTAATGTAATTTAAGTTAGGGTTTTAAGCTATAAAATAGTTTTTTTAATCAAATTATTCTTTTCGTCTAGATTTAAGGGTTTTTTTTTTTTTTTTTGTTGATAAAACTTGCAGTCTTCAATAAAAAGGCAAATTGTATTTCTGTGATAAAATTTATGAGTTTTAATAATTGAAGTGATAAAATTTTCATAATCTTATAAATTTTTTTTTATTTTTTATCTCACCATTGATTTATAATTTTCCTTTAATAAAATTTCGAACATCATCACCAGAACTTGAGTAGTCACACTCACACCCAAACCCACTCCCTTTCAAGAGCCGACTTATTTTTAAAAAATCATTTCAAATCGCGGTCGAACCAGTCAATCGGGCACCGGTTCGAGCTAATTGCCGTGTCTCTACTTTAAAGAGTGCAATATGTCATATTACAAGAAGCTCTTCCTGGCAGTCGAACCCTTATTTTGGACATGCAAGCATATATACAACCACTATGCTGTTTTGCTAATGATATTATGTATATGAAAAGCATATATTTATGTAGTTCGTGATTTTTTTTTTTTCATTTTCAGATACATAAATATTTAAAATACTAAACTTAAAATAAATTAATAATATAATCATAACTTTTAAAATTTATATATATTTTAAATTATTTATGATGTCATGGTTCAACCCGACGGTTGAACTGATAATCCATTCAGCTAATCTATTTTCCAGTTCGTTCGCCAATTCAAATTTCAAAACATTAATCTCACCCCCAAAAAAAAAAAAAAAAACCAAAGCCAGCACAGAACTACTTTAAACACCCCTCTTGACAAAACTACAGCATTCTAAATCATGCTAAATTTTACATCTAATCTCGAGCAAGTTCACACATCTGAAATTTTGCAAGGCAAACCCATTTCATATCGCACCATTTCAGCAGTTTAAAATGGATGTTGGCTGTTGGAGTAAACTAAGAAAAATTTAAAATGTTAAGACTAAAATGAAAAACAAATTTGAAGGGCAATGTAGAAAAATATTGAAACTTAAAGTAGTAATGTATTATTCACTTAAACTTGTATAAGAATATCACACACACCATTTTATAGAGTGAGCCTGGCTTTCTAAAAAATAAATGACAAAAACGTTAATTTGATCCCATCTTCTCTAAATCAAAAATTAGATTAAGATGTTAATTACAATAAAATAACATAAAAATACAATTAAAGATTGATCTAAAATAAAAATTATAATTAAGGAGTGATTTAAAATATAATTAAATTAAAATATAAAATAAATAATAATTAAGGGTTGATCTAAAATATAATTAAATTAAAATTAGATTAAGGTATTAGGAATCACAATAAATAATTAAGAATTTACGATTAATTGTTATCTGAAATGTAATTAAATTAAAATTAGATTAAAAAGTTGGACATTAAAATAAGTAATTAGGAATTTATGATTAATTGTAATTTAATTGAATTAATATTAAAAATTATAAATTATTTGTAGGAGAGAGGAGAAAGAAAGAAAATAACAACAAAAAATAAATATATAAAGTTTGAGGATATTATAATCATTTCACATCAGTAGTTAACGACTGTACTTGGGTCCAAAACCTCATAAAAACTTACTGACTATATTTGAATAATAAGAGATAAATGCTTCGGCCTCAAAACACAAAAAAGTAAAATAAATTTTATTTGTTATTTAATATTTTGAGGGAATATGACTTTTGAACTACAAATTATCTACTAATTAACAAGCGAAGAGTAAACAATTTTCTAGATTCTTTCACTAATACTAACACCTCTCTCAAATTGTCGAAACTGCAAGGTATATTTGATTTCACATGATGTGATAACCCAACCTGCACTCTACTTAATTATACGTGTGATTATGTATTTGATATGAATTTGTAAGTTTGAATATGTAAATTATGTGAACTTGGAATAATACCTATTGCAATCACAACTTTGAACGGAAATTGAAAGCCTTAGAGGCGCAATAAGCAAAAACCAACTTCATAACTGTGATTAGCATGATTTATAGAGCTTACGGTGAAATTTTAAAAAATTACGATTCGTAATGTTTAATTAGCCTAAATTATATATCTTTTTCCCTCTTGTGTTCTTCATTCTTGTTGCGATTGCTAGAGAGTGGGTTAGAGAGAGAAGAAGAGAAAAAGCTAGGATTTTGCTAGAGTTTCAAAGGGCAAACCCTAGATTGAAGCTAAGGTATGGAAATTTACTTACAATCTTTGTTTCTAACTCATCTTTGTCATGAAATCAAGAAGTAATTGGGAGTTTGGAGCTAGGGTTTTGAGTTATGTAATGACTAGAGCTTAATGTATGAGATTGAACTCTAATCTCTTCATCTTTGTCTGATTTGAGTTCATTCTTGTGATTGATCTATGAAATAAACCCTAGATGGTTCATACAACCAAGATATGTTGGAAGATTTACCATGTTTGTATGTATATTGAACTTGTTTATGTAATTTATGAATATGAAAAAGATGAGACCATGAATCTAAACTTGAAGCAAGATTGGCATGTTTGAAGTGAAATTACACTTGTATCATGCTAATACATCATGTTTTTGGGTTGGTTTTGCATGAATTTGGGGTTGGAAATGAGTTTGGAAGATTTCATTTTTGTGCATTTTCGGACTGTCTGGTTTTTGCCTAGACTGCTCGTGCGGCCACGGGCTCCGCACGAGCGGAGCATGAACAAGATTGGTGGATTTGGTACTGTAAGCTCGAGCAGCTTGAACTTAAGCAGCGAAGCGAACGAGCAGCTTTGCTTGGTCACGTATGCCGTGAATGGGAGAAAATCCTACTTTCTTCTATTGACCTCCCCAACCTCTCAAACGCATTTCCAACCTTATGTAAACCCTCCAGAGTATGGAATGATGATTAAAAGCCGTTGAAAATGGTTGTGAATTGCTAAAATAAAACTATATATAATGAACGAATTATTTATTGAATATGTGTGTAACATGTTTTGTGTAGGTCGTGTGTGGGACGAAACGCCACAAGATCAATCACACTGTGAGTTATAATAATGTACAAATATGCTGTTTATTGTATACCTCGAACCATGAATAGTGAATGGTGCCAACATTGTGAATTGATTGAAATGAAGAAACTTTATTAATATTATATGAGATGTGAAATACGATTGGGTTTGAGACCGTTTGTTATATAATTGGGCCCGAGGCCGCTTGTTATATGATTAGGCCCATGGTCGCTTGTTATGTGATTGGGCCTGAGGCCGTTTGTTATATGCTTGGGCCTAAGGCCATTCTATTTATATGATTATGGATATTATGAGAACCTTATGATCATTTATTTACACTGCTTTACTATATTATTACTCATTGAGCTTCACTCACCGAATATTATTTATGTACATGTAGGTGATCAACAGCATGGAGCACACCCCTAGAGTTTGCTTCAGGAGCTATTTTTGTGACCCAATCGAGTCATGTCTCCAAGACGGAGTTTTTTCTTTGACTCACACCACACCTCGACCCTATTTTGTTTTTGTTGTTATGGTCTTGGATTGTAATCAATATGTACAAATTTCTTGAGGTTAACTTTATAATTTTGCTCATGATTAGCACTACTTAATGGACTTCTCATTATTATATGCTTCCGTTTATGGCCCCATTAGCATAAATATTTTGTATGATTGTGTGAGGCCTTTGGTAATCTACGAATTACTGGTTGGTTATGACCTAAACTTTAGGGGCGGGTTCTAGTCATGACAGAGTGGTATTAGAGCACGAGTCAATCTCTCACACACGAGTCCATGTGAGCAATAAAAAGTCTATAAAAGGTTTAAGTTGCATCCATAATGCATTCATGATCAGGTATGACATGAAAATGTGCATTTGTATATGTGACTTATGTGTATACTATTTGTGAAAGTTATAATGTATGTTCCTCTAAATCATGGTGAGAACAACGGCGGAAGATAGGGAGGATTCAACCTCCGCACTACGTGATAGGATGGAGGCAATGATTATGGACACGGTTGTGGCTTTTAGACAATAACAACAACAACAACAACAATAACCACCACTACCACCAATGCCGGTGCCACCACCTGTAGTACAAGACCACCAAGCTGACGATCGAACTATTGCTCTCATAGAGGAATTTAAGAAGATGGAACCATCATTGTTCAAAGGGGGAATCGATCCATTGAAGGCAGAGGCATCGGTGCTTGGCATAGAGAAACTGTTTGAAGTCTTTCCATATATGGAGGGACAAAAGGTTTTTCTTGCTGCTTTTACACTGGAAGATGAGGCACACCGTTGGTGGATGCTTATCTGAGAAGAACATTAAAGAATGAATTGGGCTCAATTCTTGGAGATTTTCCCATAGAGTATCCGAGACAGGAAGGTGTTGGAGTTCGAAAACTTGAAATAAGGGAACAAACTGTAGCGGAGTATGAAGCACAGTTTACTGAACAAGCCCGTTTCGCACCGCATATGGTCGATACAGACTACAAAAAGGTGAGGAAATTTCAGGGAGGTCTCTAACACTCCATTCTTGAGAAGATTAATGTGTTCAAGGAGCAGAAATATGTGGATGTATTGGATAGGGCCATCATAGCGGAAGGTAACTAGGCCAATCACAGCTGGTACTCAGATTGGAAAGCCAAAAGGCAAGGCTCTAGTGTGCACAAAGGGTCGGCGTCCTCACAAAATAAAAAGCAAAATTTGGGAACTTCCAACATTGTGGGGTCTAACTGTGATTCACCACCAACTTGCTCGAAGTGGAAGAAGAAACATTGAGGGGTTTGCCATCGCGCAATAGGAGCTTGCTTTAAGTGTGGGAAGATGGGACATATGATGAGAGATTGTCCTATGTTTGGGTAACAAAAAGGGAATAGGCCAACTACTAGTTCATCCGGTTCCACTTCTGCAACAAAGACTCCGACAAGGCTTACTACTT
The DNA here is from genome assembly GCA_025200525.1 of Camellia lanceoleosa. Classification (NCBI taxonomy): domain Eukaryota; kingdom Viridiplantae; phylum Streptophyta; class Magnoliopsida; order Ericales; family Theaceae; genus Camellia; species Camellia lanceoleosa. The sequence goes on from CM045772.1 coordinate 18,505,021, forward strand.
ATAGAGATAATGTTAGGTAAGAGAGAGTTTTTGCTCTTGTTCCGGGTGATGTTCAAAATTCAAACGTTGTAGTTTCAGGTACGCTTTCCATCAATGGCCAACCTGTTTATGTACTACTTGATTCAGATTCCACTCATTCCTTTGTTTCGAAAACATTTGCTCCTAATTTGAATAGATCTATGGAACCCTTGAATTATGTGTTGTGCGTGTCTCTCCCATCTGGGGACTATATGTTATGTGCTTCTATGTATCTTGCATGTGAGCTTTTACTTGGAGATATTCCACTATGTGCAAATTTGATTCCTATTGATATGGTACACTTTGATATAATTTTGGAGATGGATTGGTTAGCTAAGTATCATGCAACCATCGATTGTGTGTCTAAGTAAGTTGTTTTTCGCCCATCGGGTCAAGATGAGTTTACTTTTGTGGGGCATGGGGTAGGCCCTCCACCCTATTTGATATTGGTTATAAAAGCTAGCAAACTACTTCAAAAAGGTTATAGGGGTTATTTGTGTAGCATTTTGCATGCAGAGACAACCGAGGTGGATATTGAAAATATTCATATTGTTAGTGAGTTTTCGTATATATTTCTTGAAGAATTGCCAAGGGACTTGATAGACTGTGAGATTGAATTTGTCATTGATATTGTACCACATACTCAACCGATTTCTAAGGCTCTGTACAGAATGTCTCCGACGGAAATGAAAGAATTAAAAATACAGCTGTAAGAATTGCTTGACAAAGGGTTCATCCGATCGAGTATATCGCTATGGGGCACACCCATTTTGTTTATGAAGAAAAAAGATAGGATCCTTCAGTTGTGTACTGATTACCGGGAACTTAATAAGGTAACGATGAAGAATAAATATCCTCTACCACGGATTGATGATTTGTTTGACCAATTACAGGGGGCACATGTGTTTTCAAAATTTGACTTGAGATCCAAGTACCATCAATTGTAAGTCAAAGCAAAGGATGTTGAGAAGACCGCCTTCCGAACCAGGTACAACCATTATGAATTTTTAGTCATGTCATTTGGGGTTACGAATTGTAGACACCCCATTTTTGACCGACCTTAAGACTCAAACGTCACCAATTGAGTGCTCGGTGATGATGCATATTGTGCTCGTTCTAAGGTTGCGGAGTCTCGGCTAAGAGCCTTGCCTACGGACTTCGGGACTCTTTTGTGCTTTGTCTCGATTTGTGAACCAGGTCCTGTTTTCTCTATTTTCTCTTCCTGAAGGGAGAGAGAGGTCTCCAAGACCATCTCTCAGTGGCCGTAGGCTACGTTTCGTGGTCGTAGGCCACTATTCCCCATTTGGAGACTAGTTTCCAGTTTTCGGAGCCATCGGTCGTGCGCCTCGATTCGGGACTGCTTAACCTTCTCTGTTTGCTCCAGTTTTTGGCACACACCTTGTTCCCTCTCCCTAGAGGGACACTATAGCCCGGTAGACCACCTTTGTAGTCGCACGCCACCTCCGGTGCCTAACAGCCTGTTTTCGGGGCACCCAGCTGCGCGTTTTGGCCCCAGAACCTTCGTTTTGCATCGGTGTGGGTTCATTTTTGGCATAGACCTTAGTTTCTTTGTTAGAAAGGTGGTACTATGGTGGGAGACTACCTTTTCTTCTTGGAGACCACCTTTCTCTTCGCCGCCCGATTTTTTTGTTAGAGAGCTGGTCTCCCTCACTTTTGGGCCACAATTTCTGGTCTCCCATACCACCACTGAGTTGCATTCACCTGGGAGACCACCAATCTTGGTAGGCCGACCACCTTTTTTGCTTGACCCTTTTGACCCCTTGGTCTCCCTCACTTTTCAGCCATAATTTCTGGTCTTCCATACCATCACTGAGTTGTATTCACCTGGGAGACCACCAATATGGGTAGGCCGACCACCTTTTCAGCTTGAACCTTTTGACCCCTGGTCGGCCGACTAGGGGGAGTGGTCGGCCAACCACTTGAACTGGTCGGCCAGCCTTCTACTTTTTTGTCTCAATAAGATGAAGCCAGCTGTGCCAGCTGGAAGCCTCAGAATGCATCCTCCATACACGTGTATGGAGGATGTTTAAGCTAGCTTTTAAGCTTCTTTGAGAAGCTTTAGATCTTCTCAACTATAAGGGGAAGGGCCCTCTTCCATTGCTGGGGTTAAGAATTTTGCTTAAAGGCATACATACACTTCCCTCTCTATTTCTCTCCATTTTAGCTCCAAAGGTCCCTTGTTCTTGCACCATTGCACTACACCTCTTAGCCTAACCTCTCCATCATCCATCCAAGCACCTTGGGGGCTCATTTTTAGAGGTTGAAGACTTGCTATCTTGGTCCAGAAGTTGTTGGTTCCTTTGGCTACAAGAGTAACACTCCATTTCCCTCTTTTTGACATTGTTTTGCTTCATAGTTTAGCTCTATTTTCAAGCATATTTAGGCTTTTTCATAAACTGAAAAAAGTCTTGTTTTGATCTTCTAAACATGTTTTTTTAAGACCATTTTTCTGTTGGGGGTCATCTACCCCCTTGCATGCTTCATTTCCTCATGTTTTGAGCTATGCTTTAGAGCATTTGTGTCGGCCTTAGTTTGGCCTTTTAGCCACTGAAATCCAGTGGATTTTCAATGGCTAACATGTGTCTTTGATCCTCAAAATCAGAGAGGGGTGACCCTCTCACCCTTTGTTCTCTTTGCTAGCTTTCTTGGCCTTCCAAAGGAGCCCCTATTTACATGTTTCAAAGCCATGCTCCAGGCCATTTTTAATGAGTTTTGTGACCTGCATGACCTCTGTCCAGAGATGGTTTTGCCATATTAGATGTCTATTATGCATGTGTAGAACAACCCTCTCATTGGCCTTTCAAAGGAACACATCATTCTTGCATGCATTGACTGAGTTTTAGTGGGTTTTTGGGCATTATTTGGCATGGCATACTTCTGTTTTTGTCTGGTTTGGTGAGCTCTCCTATGCTTCATATAGTTGTAGTGCAAATCATGGTTCACTAGCTTATTTTGCATGCTTTGTTGACCCTTGATTTCAGCACTTTTTGGCCTTGCCTTAAACTAATTTTGTACATATTTTGGACTACCCTAGCTTTGTTTTTGGGTCTCATGGTCGAATGATGCTTGTTTTGCATGCTTGTAGTTCAATACACTTGCCTAGCTTTAAGATTCGAGGTCTATTGCATGCATACACTGAGGTGTTTTCATGCTTTAGGGTCATTTTGCATCATATTTCAGAGCCTATGTGAATGCCATATCCTCATGTTTTCTCCTCTTTAAGTGTGCTTGAGAGTTGTGCATGAATGCCTTGTTTTCGGACCATTGAATGAGCTTCATTTCCATGCACTTTGAACCATCATTTTGGGCCATTTTCCCACTATTTCAGACCTACCTAGGGTCTCTTTGGGGTTGGTTTTGCCATTCGTGCATTGCTTTGTATACCTCTAGTGTAATGCACTTCACTAGTTTCGGTATTCGGGCCATCTAACATGCATTGGGTAACATATTTGCATGATTCGGGACCATTGTATATTATGTTTCAGAGCTGGAAAATGTGTGTTTGCGTGCCATACTTCATCCTTTGCCATGCTTAGTTAGAGTTGCATGTTGTGCCTTAGGATCGGTCTTTTGCATCCGTGCATGTTTGCATGTATTTCGGTTGTCTCATTTCCATCATATGGCCACTGATGTGAGTGTGGATGAGGTCCACTCATATTGGTGTAAGTCTATCTTGCATTTGTATATGCCATTTAGTTCATGTTGTTGCATGTTTGGCCATTACATTGCGCATGCCTTGATCATCTCATTGATTGTCTTCATCTACGCATGATAGTCTTCGTATGTGCATTGTGTATGCCATCCTTAGTCCATAGCATTGCGTATGCTCGTTTGCATGTGTGCATATCACCCCTCGCATGCCAGCATGATTAGGTTGCATTGCATTTAGGGTTACCTGTTAGTCGCATTGTGTATGCCATCTCATTGCATTGTGTTTGGAGTAGGGTTAGTTCAAACACGGGAAACAAAGGGGCGTTTCGTACTCAAAGTGACGAAACGTGTCTCAATTCCCGGTCGCCGACACTCCGGATTACCCATGATGGAGTCTAGGCCTTGTTGTGTTGTCATGTGCATTCATTTCACATCGAGTCGTGCAATTCGACTCCTCGGCCATCATGCATCGAGATGTGTGATTGGTGGCACGAGGATCGAGGTGTGCATATATATATGAAAATACTTTGCTATGCCCCTTTCTTGCTCTCTGTTGCAGCAAACCAGAAATCAGCAGCCTTCTAGAGCTTTGTACAGCATTCCGGGATTAATTACAAACAGAGGCAAATCAGGGCATCGCGAGGAATTTTCTGACGAGGCGACTCGAGCATACATGTATCTTTCATCATTCGGAGCAGAGTTGGGGTGGTCCATAGACTTGCACGCTAATTTATTTGCTTTCCTAGTTAATTTGTTAATTAATTAGGGTTTTGTAATATTTAATTATTTATTCGGACTGTATTATTTATTCGGACCCTTCGAGCGAGGGCACAATTGTAATAAGTGTGCGTGTGTGTGATGTATGTCTTCTAACCCCACGTCTTTCTCCCTTTTATTTATCAGCTTATGATGGTTAGATTAGGGCATGTTTCAATTAGCATACTTATGCTCGCATGCTTGTATCCCTTCATTTGTCTTGCATGCACCGGGCTCGGCGCATCATACTAACTGTATCATATTTCAATTCCAAGTTGAATACCTGTTAGCTATAGCATCTCATATGCCATTCTTAGAATAGCCGAGCCTATTATAGTTGCATTTTTACATGTGTTGCATTAGGCATCTCAGCATAGTTAAGATCTATGCATGTTTTCTAATTAGCTTCTTTTTTTGCCTTAGAGTACTCGGTAAGTGGTTATGCTTTAGCATCCTTGCATGCGTGTGAGTGACTGCCATGATAGCATGCTTACCATGAGGTTATATGCTTATATGATATACCTTCCTAAATGTTTATGGGTGAAGGTTGGGTTATTTGAATTGGAGCAATTCATTGATTGCGAGTTTTAAGCCCACTAGATAGTGGCAAATCACCATGTTTTCTAAGCCCACTTGAGGGTGGCAAAATCCGCATTTTAGCTTACTTGCGAGTAGCAAACTGCTTTAAAAAACAAACATGAAATGTTTTGTTCTAACTCAGGCGATCCAGTCTATACTTGTATGCTGTGCGCATCACATAGTAATTCTAGGCTAATAAACCGGAATAAGAGCACATAATGTTTTCAAAACTCGATATCATAGTTAGTAGAGGCCGATCTTTGATCGGGCGAGCGGGGGTGCTCATGAAGTGACCTTCCTCAATCATACCCAAGTTCCTGAACCGAGACAACTTTGGTGATGACGGACATGTGGCCTTAGGCAACGAGTCAGGGTTTCCTAAATTTTCCCAAATAAAATATTTAGGTGGCGACTTTGTATCTGGCAAAGTAGTCCATGTTTAGCACTTCTTTCAAACAATCTGTTTTCAAAAACGATTTGCCGGATTTGGACTCTTTGATGATTCATCGGTCTTGCATTTCACTCTGTGAGATTAGATACAGGACCGTGACTTTGAGTCCTGAACTGTAGTGAGCCCAATGAACAAAACGGGATCTCCTCCCGAGACGTTCGGGGACGTCTACACGAATGCACTGGCAGCTTTTATGGATTTAATGAATTGTGTTTTCAACCCCATACTTGGATGAGTTTGTGGTGGTACTCATTGATGACATTCTTATTTATTCGAAGAGTAGAGGAACATGAAAAGCACTTGAGATTAATTCTTCAAACACTTAGGGACATGAAGTTATATGCTAAATTGAAGAAATGTGAATTTTGGTTGAATAAAGTTGTGTTTTTGGGGCATGTAATTAACAAGGATGGTGTATCTATTGATCCGTAAAAGATAAAAGCTATTGTGAATTGGCTTGCTCTTACCAATGTTATAGAAGTACGCAGTTTTATGGGTTTAGTAGGTTACTACCGAAGATTTGTTAAAGATTTCTCCAAGAATGCGATGCTGTTTACCCAATTGACTCAAAAAGGTGTTATATTCAAGTGGACAGAATAGAGGGAGTCTACCTTCTAAGAATTAATGACAAGGCTCACAACAGCATCGGTCCTCACCTTACCATCAGGTACAGAAAGGTCTGTTATTTATAATGAAGCTTCTCATAAGGGTTTGGGGTGTGTACTTATGCAGAATGGAAGGGTAATTCTGTATGCATCTCGACAATTAAAGCCAAATGAAAAGAATTACCCTACGCATGATTTGGATTTAGCGGCTATGGTATTTGCATTGAATATATGACAGGCATTATCTTTATGGATCAAAATGTGAAGTCTACACCAATCACAAGAGCCTCAAATATTTCTTTACTTAAAAGGAGTTTAATATGCAGCAAAGACAGTGGTTAGAACTTATCAAAGATTATGACTTGCATATTCATTATCATCTTGGCAAAGCCAACACAGTAGCAGATGCTCTTAGTAGAAAGTCAACAAGGAATTTAGCATTTTTGTTTACGGAACTGAATGAGCTATTACTTGACTTGGAAAGAATGGAAGTGGAAATTGTGCTACATGAACGGGGTGGAATATTAGTCGCAATGGCAGCACAACTGGCTATTATTGGGGAAATTAAACAAAGGTAATTGGAGGATGAATTTCTCGAGAAAGTACATGATGAGATGGAACCAAAGCCAATACTGGGATTCCCTTTAGAAGCTCAAGTGTTGAAATTTAAGGGAAGATTACGTGTTCCTAACGTCCTCGAAATTAAAGGAAGAGTTTTGGAAGAAGCTCACAAGTCCAAATTTGTTGTGCATCTCGGCAATACCAAAATGTACCAAGATCTCAAACAAGCTTTTTGGTGGCCAATATGAAGAGAGAAATTGTGGAGTTCATTTTAAGATGCCTTCAATGTCAGTAACTGAAAGCAGAGCACTAAAGACCGGCGGGGTTACTTCAACCTCTCCCTATTTCGAAATAGAAGTGTGAGGATATAATTATGGATTTTATTGTGGGTTTACCCTGAACACCTCGAGGTATGGACTTTATATGAGTTGTTGTGGATAGATTGACTAAGTCTGCTCACCTTTTGTTTATGAAGACTACTTATAATGCCGATAGATTTGCTACTGTGTACATTGCCAAGATTATTCGATTGCACGGTGTTCCGATTTCCATTGTGTCAGATAGAGATTCTAAGTTTGTGTCAAGATTTTGGCAAAGTTTACAAAAAGCATTGGGAATGGAGTTGAGATTTAGTACTACATTTCATCCACAAACCAATGGACAATCTGAAAGAACTATACAAATGTTGGAGGACATGCTCCGGATATGTGTTTTGGATTTCCGTGAAAGCTGGGAAACTCATTTATCTTTAGCAGAATTTGCATATTACAATAGTTTCCACTCCAGTATTGGAATGGCACCATATGAAGGTTTGTATGGGAAAAAATGTCGAACTCCAGTATGTTGGACCGAGGTTGGGGCTGGGTCGTTGCTTGGGCCTGAAATTGTGCAAGTTGCTATGGAAAAGATTCAGATCATCCAACAGAGATTGAAAACTACTCAAAGTCGACAAAAAAGCTATGCGGATCAAAGAAGGAGACTTGGAATTTGAAGTTGGGGATTATGTTTTTGTCAAAGTCACCCCAATGAAAGGGCACACAAGGTTTGGGAAGAAAGAGAAATTGTCACCCCGGTACATACGGCCATTTCAGATTTTAGAAAGATTGGGTCTAGTTTCCTATCAGATTGTTTTATCATCGGGCATGGAGCAAGTGCACAATGTGTTCCACGTATCAATGTAGCGAGGCTACCTTCAGGACCCTTCTCATATTATTGACTATCATCAGATTATGCTAGATGACAACATGGTTTACGTAGAGAAACCTGTCAAAATCCTTAATCGGCAAGTCAAGCAACTAAGGAACATGACTATCCCAATGGTAAAAGTTGAATGGAGGGAACATCATAGAAATGAAGCCACTTGGAAACGGGAAGAAGAAATGAGACAACGATACCCAGAATTGTTCTTGACTTGAAGTAAACAAGTTTGGAGAACCAAACTCCTTAAAGGGGGGAAGACTATGATAACCCAGCCCGTACTCTACTTAATTATACGTGTGATTATGTGTTTAATATGAATTTGCAAATTTGAATATGTGAATCATGTGAATTTGGAATAATATCTACTGAACATAGGAATATCTACTACAATTACAACTTTGAACAAAAATTCAAAGCCTTAGAGGTGCGATAAACAAAAACCGACTCCATATCTGTGATTAGCATGATTTATAGAGCTTACGATGAAATTTTGAAAAATTACGATTCGTAATGTTTAATTAGCCTAAATTATATCTCTAGCCCTCTTGTGTTTTTCATTTTTGTTAAGACTGCTAGAGAGTGGGTTAAAGAGAAATGAAGAGAAGAAGCTAAGATTTTGCTAGAGTTTCAAAGGGCAAACCCTAGATTGAAGCTAAGGTATGGAAATTTACTTATAATCATTGTCTCTAACTTATTCTTGTCATGGAATCAAGAAGTAATTGGGAGGTTGGAGCTAAGGTTTTGAGTTATGTAATGACTAGAGCTTAATGTGTGAGATTAAACCCTAATCTCTTCATCTTTGTTTGATTTGAGTTCATTCTTGTGATTGATCCATGAAATAAACCCTAGATGGTTCATACAACCAAGATATGTTAGAAGATTTACCGTGTTTGTATATATATTGAACTTGTTTATGTAATTTATGAATATGAAAAAGATGAGACCATGAATCTAAGTTGAAGCAAGATTGGCATGTTTGAAGTGAAATTACACTTATATTATGCTAGTAGATCATGTTTTTGTATAGCAATCCTAGTTTGAATCTGACCCATGGATGTTTTCAATCCGGGTTCCATTGCCTTTTTGGTTGTTCATGTCTTGCCTCTACTCATTGTTCATTGGGTTTGGTTATTGGAGTGTTTTGGTTGTGTTGGAAACAAGTTGGTGACTTGTTTCTCAAACTGTTGTTGCCTAAAATTTTTCTTCTATGCTTGAGCGGCACTTCTTGTGCTCGAACAGTCATTGTAAACTTTCAGTACTTTTGCAGGACTGCAAAGATGCTGGGAGTTGTCATTCTTCGCTCGAGCGGCCATTCTTGTGCTCGAGCGGTAGTCACTTGCTTGTAAAACCTCTGAGAGTTTGTATTCTACGCTCGAGCAACACTTTTTGCACTCGAGCGGTCACACCTTTGTGTTTGAACGCTCCGGCATCACTTCTTGTGCTCGAGCGAATTGTGTGTCTATATAAGGCCGCCACACGCTGAAAAAGTCACTTTTTGTTTTTCTCTCTCTTTCTCTCTCTTCTCTCCCTTTTCGCTATTTTTAGGGTTTCTTGGACCTAAAAGCTTGGGTTTCATCTAGTTACACCCATTTTCTACCCCTAGTCCTAAAGATCAAAACACAGAGGGTTGCGAGGGCTTCAATTTAATCTGAGTGAATTGTGTTTTCGTTACCGGTGGATTTTCAACTCTTCTCCTCTTCGCTTCAAGAGGTAGAGATTCTTGAGCTTCTTTTCAATACTTCACCATAAATAGACTTGTGGTAATTTTTACAGCATTTAAAAACATAGTTTATGGTTGGTTTTTGGTTAAAAAGCATATGGGTGGATTTGGGTTTAAAATGGTGAGTTTGTGGGTTTGTGAATAATTGGTTGTGGGTTACAAATCATGTTTAGGATATAAATTGGAAAGGTTTGGTATATCGTTTATTAATTTGGAATATCAAAGAGAAGTTTAATGTTGAATAGAAATGGGGATATAATGTGGTTGTTTATGAATAATTGGGGTTTTGAACTAACATTGGTGGACGTGGAGATTTGGAGCAGTAAGATTGTATTTTCAAAACAAAGTGGAACTAATTACCCTTTTTATAAAACTTGCGGGTTTGCAGGTTTGCGTTAAACGGGAATGTGGAATTACCTAAGGGTGTATTTATATTTCGGATTATGTGATTGACGCATAGAGTTTTGTCCTTAGCCATCGGTGGAGGATGGTATTGCTTGTTGCTAGAGATGAATTATGAGTATTATTGTAGGATGGGTTATGCGATATAACACGATATGTTATCATTGATAAATGAACATTGTGAATAGACAATTCCATTGTTGAAATATGAATTATGTTGTTAAAAAGGTAATTGGAACATTTGGAAATGTTGTTTCCATTGAGAGACGGTTGTTGAATAGTTATGTCTTGATGTTTAGTACCCTATGATGTGCTTTGGGAATGTTTGAAATAAAGGAAAACTCGTGTGGAACTGTGGTTTGCGAAGTACATTTTAAAATAAATGAGTTAATGCAATTAACTGGTTGTGATTGTTATGGAGGCGATCGGACTAGGTGTATGTATTACACTATGTATTATTGATGCTGATTAGCATGATTATATTTTATTGTGATGATGTTTGGGGGTCCGTTACCCGCCGTGTTGAACCAGCAAAGCGTGGTGCCTAGATAGAGGTTTCATCGTCCCTTCCGGTTTGTGCCCGATAAAGTGCGAAAAGGGGATCTGTTTCTCGCCGTATCTTAGCTGGCAAAGATTGGCACATTATGATAGGTTCTTTGTTCCCTTCCAATTTACACCCGGTAAAGTATAACTTGAGGAGCACCTCTTTCTGGGTAAGGCCGGTAAACTGTTATGTATTATTGGTATTGCTGAATATGCCATCCGTGTTATAGGTCGGTGGAGATGGAATTGGTAGAATGTATTATTTTAATTATCTCGTTTTGAATATATATGTGTTGGTGATTTTCATACTGTGGAGATGAAATTGGTAGTATGTATTACTTCAGTTATCTCATTTGAATGAATATATGTGTTAACGGTTTTCATACCAGTCACCTTTTAAATCCTTGGGCCTATGGTCGGAGAAGGTTGTAGATATATGCTGGGATGTAAAAGCTTATAGTGTACTGAGAGGGAAGATAGGGATTATGATTTGCATGTAGGGTTGTATTTTCAGAACGGTTGTTTAAGTGAGATTCTTTTATGTTAGCATGAGAAGTTTTATCAAAGAAAGAATGAGATTTTAAACATTTTCTTTTGGAAGTAATGATGAGAATGTGAAAGAGAATAAATGATTCTATACTGAATTGTGTTAAGGGAAGTTTTTGAGAAAATACAGTTATATGAGTATATTTTGGATATTAAAGGTCACACTACTTATATGGTATGTCTTGATGCATTCATGATCATTTTTGTCTATATGTTGTGATTGGTTAGGATCTTTGGGATCTCTACTAGGCTTAGTGCTCATCTCATGTGTTGATAAATTTTTTCAAGTACAAGGCTGGAGGATTATTCATGACTTGAAGTCTCTAAATTGTTAGCTACAAGGCCCTTTATTTGTAGGCCGAGTGCCATGTATTGTACAAAGGTAAATCCCTTTCGTTTTAATTATTGTCATTCAATGTAAGCCTAAGGACAGTGTGCCGTGTTCTATTTATATCATTATTGTTATCGTGAGAGAATATTATTACTTATTTTTGTTTATGTTCTCAACTAAATGGAATTATTATAATGAACCGGGTAATGAATTTGAATAAAAAAAGTCGGGGCGTGACATTTTGGGTTGGTTTTGCATGAATTTGGGGATGGAAATGAGTTTGGAAGATTTCATTTTTGTGCATTTTCGGACTGTCTGGTTTTTGCCCAGACTGCTCATGTGGCCACAAGCTCTGCACAAGTAGAGCATGAACAAGATTAATGGATTCGGTACTGTATGCTTGAGCATCTTGAACTTTCGCATGAGCGGAGCCAAACCGCTCGAGTGGTTGGCTTGGCCACACGTGCGACTAGGCAAGGGAGAAAATCCTACTTTCTTCTGTTGACCTCCCGAACGCATTCCCAACCTTATGTAAACCCTCCAGAGTATGGAATGATGATTAAAAGCCGTTGAAAATGGTTGTGAATTGCTAAAATAAAACTATATATAATGAACGAATTATTTATTGAATATGTGTGTAACATGTTTTGTGTAGGTCGTGTGTCGGACGAAACGCCACAAGATCAATCGCACTGTGAGTAATAATATTATACAAATATGCTCTTTGTTATGTACCTCGAACCATGAATGGTGAATACTACTGACATTGTAAATTGATTGAAATGAAGAAACTTCATTAATATTATATGACATGTGCAATATGATTGGGCCCAAGGCCGCTTGTTATATGATTGAGCCTGAGGCCGCTTGCTATATGATTGGGCCCGAGACAACTTGCTATATGATTGGGCCCGAGGCCGTTTGTTATGTGATTGGGCCCGAGGTCGCTTGTTATGTGATTGGGCTTGAGGCCATTTGTTATATGCTTGGGCCTAAGGCCGTTCTATTCATATGATTATGGATATTGTAAGAACCTTATGATCATCTATTTACACTGCTTTATTGTATTATTACTTATTGAATTTCGCTCACCCAATATTATGTATACATATGTAGGTGATCAACAACATGAAGCACACCCCTAGAGTCAGTTTCAGAAGCTATTTTTGTGACCCAATCGAGTCATGTCTCCGAGACGGAGTTTTGTCTTTGACTCACACCACACCTCGACCTTATTTTGTTTTTGTTGTTATGGTCTTGGGTTGTAATCAATATGTACAAATTTCTTATGGCACTTATATTTTTGTTTGGGCATAAATATGTATTAATGTGTTTTGAGGCTAACTTTATAATTTTGCTCATGATTGGCACAGCTCAATGGACTTCTCACTATTATGCTTCCGTTTATGGCCCCATTAGTATAAATATTTTGTATGATTATTTGAAGCCTGCAGTAATCTAAAGATTACTGGCCGGTTATGACCCAAACTTTTAGAGGCGGGTTTGAGTCATGACACGTGATAAGGTAACAAAACAAATACTATACAATTTTAATAAAGTTATTTTGACTATCAACATCATCACCCACGTTCCCCTTCCCTCAACAACCCAATTATCCCAACCACCATCATCTCTGACATCCATCACTATTTGTCACTAATACAAATACTAATGTATTGGTTTTAAGGTCACAATTCAATATGGAAAAATATTTTTTTTAAAAAGTTAATACTTTGTCGAAATAATTAGAACATTAATCGTTTTACCATTTAGTTCTGAATAATCTTATTTATAGATAATGATCGCAAAAATATTTGGTTAATTATAATAGATGTTGAATGTCATTGAATTAGATGGAATGAAATGAAATTATTATTTTCTAATAAAATAATCTTTCTATTATATTTTTATTCTATTAAAACAAGCATTATCTTCAAGTAAAAAATTTAAATCAAATTCTTAGAAGGAAAAGATTTGAGATCCATAAAAAAAAAAATTACAATTCGACCCACAATAATATAGTATGATAAGTATTAACTGTTCATTTCTTACACACCTAATAATATAAGACCCAACCATTATGGATAAATTTGTGATTTTAAAATTATGAATTTTTAACATTTCTCTTTTTAAAAATATCAAATATTCTATGCAAGTAGCTTGTGCCTTACAGTTCGCTAATATATATATATACACGCATAGGTTCGATGTTGTGGGGATGAAAGAAATGGAAGAAATTGACAGTGGGAAAGCGAAGGTCAAACAAATAATTGATTAGAGGTTTAAAATGACGATCATGCAATCAGTTGGTCTTCATAATTTGGTATATAAGTGAGTTATATTATATTTTAAGCTATTCTAAACTTTTTTATGTTAAATCATAGTTTTTAATGTAACAATCTATTTTGGGAGATTGCTTGAGCAGCCAATCGGTTGCTCAAGCAGTGATACGAAACTCCCAGTATCTTGCATATTTTTAGGTGAGACCGCTCGAGCGGTAAAGTGGTCACTTGAGCGTAGAAATGAATCTCCCAGTATTTTCACTATAGCTCTACAAAATTTCTGAGATATTACGTTTACCGCTCAAGCGGTGGAAAATCACTCGAGCGGTCTGTTTTGGACAACACATTTAAAAGTCGATCTAAATCCATTTCTCTCTCACTTTTTCACATCCTTTCTCTCTCTAAAACCATTTTTTGAAGCCTTAACCCTAAAACACTTGATTTCCCTTAGTTTTACCCAAGATCCACTTTAGATCTTCGAAAAGGGTTGAAGAACAAGCTTGATTTTAAAGTTCTACCAATTATTTCTCATTTTCTTGAAGTTTAAAGTTGGGTTTTCATCTCTTGTCTTCAATCTTGATGTAGGAGTACTTTTAACTTGTTATATCCGTGATTTGAAACACAAATGTGGTATTTTCATTATTAAAAAAAAAAAAAAATCTAGATATATATAAGGGATTTGATCAAAAAGGGGCCATATCTTATGATTTTTGGAAGAGTTTAATTATATTCTTGATGATTATTGTTGGTGATGATGAAAATTGGCCTTCAAGTTGTGTAAGAGTGAAAAACCCCACTTTTCATAAAATCTTAGTTTTCAATTTTGTTCAATGAAGGGGATTTGACTCAATTGGTTTCTTAATCTTAAAATGAGAGGTATTGATTTGACTTTAGTGTTTGAGATATGAGGATTTTGAATTCTCTTCGATGTATATTGAGATTATGAAAATTGTGAAGTTGGAGAAATTTTTTTATTGTAGATATTTATATTATGGTTTGTTATATATTGAAACCACTTTAGGGAAATTGAGATTTGGAAATTCATACATCGTATTCATTGTTAGGAAAGTGTTGCAATGGGGTAAATAGCATATCAGTTCGAGTAGTGAGTCGGGTTTTGGTTTGTGTTATATATGATATAATGGTACCTGCGGGAGGAGTCAAAATGCCCAATTGTCTTATCTTGTGCACATCGCCAGACGAATGTGGGAAAGGTTTTAGGGTGTCCACAAGCCTGCCGTTTATAAAGTCGGCAAATATGGAAAACATAATTTTGGGTGTTCACAAGCCTGTCATTTCAGGAGTCGGTAAATGTGGAAAAAGGAAGGTCTTGGGTGCCCATCGTCCCACCGTTTTGAGAGTTAACAAATGTGAGGACCATTTTCAGTATATAAATCTATATTTATATATATGTACAGTATGCAGCTCTTGTATCGAGACGTCATAGTGTATTTACACCCCATGGCTTGGTTATGATATGTTGTTGATATCGAGCATTTCATATCATGGTTTTATAAAGGAAAAAGGCTTGGATTTTCTCATCTCTAGCATGACATGATCTATATGTTTTGATTAATTATATAACTTGTTAATGGTATTTTCTACTTGCTCATCCCAAAACTAACAACCTTTTAGGAGATGATGCTATTGTGCCGCCAAAGTGAGTTGCCTAGGGATGGATTTTTGGATGGGAGCATGGAGGCTCTATCAATGTTACCTATTGAAGCCTTGGGTTATTTTTGTGCTGGAGATAGAACTCTATCATTTGTGTATTCAAGGAAATTCCTTCAAAAAATGTAAGCCCTCAGGGCATTATGTTTTGTATTATCTCTTGCGTTTTGAACTATTTATTCTATCAATGAATGTACTTGGCAATGATGTAATCACTCGAATAATTCAATGAGGAAGAGATAACTTTTGAAATTATGACATGGACTTATTTAATGAATCAACTTGGTTCAAAATTGTTTTTGAACTAATGTTGTGAAAGGATGATAATTTTCGAGGTGTTACAAATTGGTATAAGAGTTAACTGGGTTTGAATACCAGGAGCTCGTGAGATGTGGCTTTTGTCACAATGAGTTTATCATGCTGGGAGAGGACATTAATTACATTACATGTTTATGTGGTTACGTGATTATGTAGATATCGGATCAAGTTTCTAAGATACAACTTGCATCCATTATACTCATTGAAGTCTCTTTGGAAAAGCACTTGATCAATACTTTTTTCACTTGGAAGTCCTTGAGTGTTGTGGGACAAGTTGATATCTTAGGAGGCGGATTCATATCTGCTCTATGTACTTTTGTGTTTGTGTGGTTTGCTTTATGTGAAATACATGCATGAGTAGGGTTGAGATTATTCAAGTGTAACATGTGGAATGACATGTGAGTACGTGAATTGTGAGTTATTTCTACTCTACCTTCACTCTTACATAGGATGTCTGGACATAGTCACGTGGCAGACCTCGTCGGGGTGGTCAGGATATTCCGGACCAACAAGATCTTCCTCTCAAAGAATAAGGAGTAGGGCAAAACAACGTGACCACACCTATGGTCCAAAATGCAATTGGGGCACTAGCTTGAGAAATGGATGATAATATTTGGGCTGTTACATGTAAATTATGTTATTATTTTAAAGATATTATTTGATTCATAAACCTTATTTGTGTAAGAAATAGAAGTCATAGATATAACTATTTTTTTAAATATGGTTTTGATAATGATTTGATAATTAATAATATGAACAAATATTTATGTAACCATCACCATAAAGGTTTCATGTCTTAGGAGACTTAAATAACCATTGACTTTCTGATTATCATTTCAGTGGCCCTCTGTTCGTCATAAATCTATTAATTCATTAATCTACTGTCATTGTTATTGTGACCCTCTGATCTGTACTTTCCATATATATGGTTATATGTCTTGTATTTTATCTTATATAACTAATTTCTAAAACGAATTCCTATTATCTGAACTGACCATGAACAATTCATTTGTTTTGACTGAAGCATTTATCATCTTATCAACTTTAGCCTAAATCTTTATCCATAGTGATTTCATAACCCTAACTCTCTTAGTATAATACTCATAACTCTACAATATGCTTATAGTTGATTTACCAATTTTGAAGATGTAACGGTTAGAGCGAGAGGTGTATGGCTCACTTTGGGAATGAGGCTATGGATTAAATGCACAGTACAACTTGTAAAATTTACAAAGTAGTTTATATAAATTTAATTTCTTATTTTGTAAATCTCGGCAGAATGCCCTTTTTGTTATAAATAAATAAATAAATAGGACCCCCAATATATATTCAAAAATTTTAGAGATTTCAAAAATTCTACCAAAAGTTCTACCAAATGTTTCACATAAGTATGAGACTCACATAGGACCTATGTTGTGTGGATTTCATGTTAGATAATGACTCAATGGGACCACATAATTAAACGTGGTGTTATCATTTATAAGAAACCTACAATTTAAGTGATTTAATTTAGTTAATAGGCTTAAGGGTATATGTGTTATGGACCTAATGTGTAGATACTAGTTGTATAATTTCTATTTCTATAAGGGGCAGAAATAGAAATTAAAACATATTGGTTAAAGTTGGTTTTCATTCCTTTTGAACTTCCACAACCTTTTCAGTTTTGAAAACCAATTACAACCTTTAAAAGGTTATGGTCCCTATTCCTTCCCAAGTGGAAAAAAAAAAGAACACTACCATTTTTCTAAATCCTCTTAAGGAGAAACATAAGGCACCAAAGGGGAAAGGATTAGAAGGCAATAACATAATCAATAACAAAGAGTTTATTGATAATCACGCTTCCGTTTAACCGTTCATCAATGGATTCAGGTATGTCATTTTGTCTTGATTTCTTGATAATACACATGGTAAATGATCCGAAGTGTAAGGTTTATGTTCTGAAATTTATGTTAACAATTGGTATCAGAGCATGCATATCATGTGTCTTATCAGAATTGATATGCTTTATTCATTCTATTTAGTTTCGAATCGATTCAATTTTCTTATGGATGTAAATTCGCTTTTTTCTGTTTTGTTCTGTGAAAATGGCAATCTGTTTTCTGGAATTGTAAAATGATTCGGTGGGCAGTTTTCTTTTCTCTCAAATGGATGAACATCATGTATTTATATATATAGATATATCTTGCGATTTGATCGGTTTAATTTTGAACATCATAAAAAAAAACTATTTATTTTTGGACCTGTCAATTCTATTTATATATGTATGTATATAATTGGGATTGCTGCAGATTATATAACATATACGGGGTCACAAATTTAGAAATCTTTAAATTTAATGTAATTTCATACAACGTCTACAGAAATTTAATTTTCTAACATTCTCAATATAAGTCAATTCAAACAAGATGTCACAAAAGTGATCTCTCTTGTCTAGATTGTTTTATATGGAATGTTTTGATGTTCATGTCTGTGTATCTCATGCGGGTATTTATCGGTCCAAAGACATGATTAAGACTAGGCAAAATTACACACACATTTTGTGGTGATAAACATGTGCCAATTGTCAAGAAAACCTAATGTGAATAATAAATCCATCAAAAGATAGATTTGTTATTTGACATAACTTATTGTCAATGTTTGATCATTACAACAAGAATACCACTTACAGTTAATATCACTACCCAAAGGCTTGGTATTAATGTTGTGCTAGGTATCTTCAGATGTTGTCATTAAATTAATTTATTTAGAGATTATCACCTAGCATGAATGGTGTATCTAAGAGACGAAACCGGACTCTTAAGGATATGGTAAGAAGTATGATCAGTCATTCTACTTTACCAGAGTCCCTCTGGGGTGAGGCTTTAAAGACAGCAACTTATATCTTAAATCGGGTGCCAACTAAAGTAGTTGTAAAAACACCTTATGAGCTTTGGGTTGGGCGAAAGCCTAGTCTAAAACATTTGCATGTGTGGGGGTGTCCTGCTGAGACGAGGCCTTATAAACCTCATGAAAGAAAATTGGACTCTAAAACCATTAGCAGTTACTTTATTGGCTATGCTGAACGATCACGGGGTTACAAGTTTTATGATCCCACAAATAGGTCAATATTTGAGACGGGAATTGCAACATTTTTTTGAGGATGTTGAGTTTGGGGGGAGAAATCCAGTTAGAGACATTGTCTTTGAGGAGGAAGCAGGAGTAATCCCACTTCCTACTACTACTTTTGACCAATCACAGGTTCCTATACCTGTCATTGCTCGAGAAGTAATTTCAGATCCTCAACCAGACAATGTTGTTCAAGATAATATAGTTCAAAGCCCCATTCAAGATGAGGTAATTGTTCTTGAGGAACAAACTCTACAACCTCAACCTCAAGAATCTGTGCCATTAAGGCGATTCAAAAGAGAAAGGAGATTTGCACTTTCAGATGATTATATTGTATATCTCCAGGAACATGAGGTAGAAAACGTTGTTGATGAATGTGTGTATCACAAGTTCAGTGGGAGTAAACACATATTTTTGGTTTTATATGTTGACGACATATTGCTTGCCACAAACGATATAAACTTATTGCATGATACCAAGAGATTTCTATCTAAGAATTTTGAAATGGTGATGCTTCCTTTGTATTAGGAATCGAAATACACCGAGATCGTTCTCGGGGTATTCTGGGATTATCACAAAGGAGCTATATCGAAAAAGTACTCAATAGATTTGGCATGCAAAATTGTAAATCACGTGAAACCCCGGTTGCTAAGGGAGACAAGTTTAGTCTCAGCCAATGCCCGAAGAACAGTCTTGAAATTTAAGAAATGCAGAAGATTCCTTATGCCTCGGCTGTAGGGAGTCTAATGTATGCTCAAGTATGTACGCATCCGGATATTGCGTTTATAGTTAGCATGTTAAGCAAATATTTAAGTAATCCTGGCATGGATCATTGGAAAGCAGTCAAGCGTGTTATGCGATATTTATAGAGAACAAAGGAATATATGCTCACATATAGGAGATCGGATAAGTTAGAGGTCATTGGATATTCCGACTCCGATTTTCTTTGGATGCCAAGACAAGAAGAAATCCACATCGACTATATTTATCTCGTTAGTCAAGTGAGCAATTTCTTGGAGGTCCGCAGCGACGCCATAGCTTCATCCACCATGGCCGCAGAATTTGTAGCATGTTATGAGGCATCAAACCAAGGGATATGGTCAGAATTTTGTCACCGGGTTATGATTTTGGAAGGCACTGCAAGACCACTTAAGTTATATTGTGATAATAAGTCTGCAGTTTTATATTCCAATAACAACAGGAGCTCGACAAAATCAAAGCATATTGATATCAAGTTCCTAGTTGTAAAAGAAATAGTGCAGAGTGGACAGATTTCCATAGAGCACATTGGGACAAACTCCATGATAGCGGATCCACTTATGAAGGGGCTACCACCCAAGGTCTTTCATGAGCACACTGCTCAGATGGGTGTTGTTCTATTTGAGAACATTCTGGTTTAGTGGGAGTTTGTACTTATATTACTGCTTTATGTCAGCCTTGAGTTTTATCTATGTAATTAGATTAATTTCGCAGTAAATGAAATATTCATTTATTACGCCTGCTTATTGACAGAAGTATTGATCTCAATAAAGTTAAGTAGGACCGCTTGGAAATAGGCATGTATGGATCACATCACATGTAATTTCCATGCTACGCATCCATGATTGATCTATGTCATTTAGCTGTATTAGTATACGTGACCATTGGTGGGTCGAGTTACGATTGATGTAACGAAGATCGCTTTGATCCTATATTAATATAGTTAATGGACAAGATTGTTTGGATACCCTCAAGTTATGATAACAAATTTCTGAGCTCACTAAAGTTAAGCACATTTTTCAAGATACATATGTGGTCCAGTGGGAGATTGTTAGATAATGTCTCAATGGGACCACATAATTAAATGTGGTGTTATCATTTATAAGAAGTCTACAATTTAAGTGATTCAATTTAGTTAATAGGCTTAAGGGTATATGTGTTATGGACTTAATGTGTAGATACTAGTTGTATAATTTCTATTTCTATGAGGGGCAGAAATAGAAATTAAAACATATCGGTTAAAGTTGGTTTTCATTCCTTTTGAACTTCCACAACCTTTCAGTTTTGAAAACCAATAAATAGAAATTAAAACCAATAATGGTTAAAGTTGGTTTTCATTCCTTTTGAACTTCCACAACCTTTCAGTTTTGAAAACCAATTACAACCTTTAAAAGGTTATGGTCCCTATTCTTTCCCAAGTGGAAAAAAAAGAACACTGTCATTTTTTTAAATCCTCTCAAGGAGAAACATAAGGCACCAAAGGGGAAAGGATTAGAAGGCAATAACATAATCAATAACAAAGAGTTTATTGATAATCACGCTTCCATTTAACCGTTCATCAATGGATTCAGGTATGTCATTTTGTCTTGATTTCTTGATAATACACATGGTAAATGATCCGAAGTGTAAGGTTTATGTTCTGAAATTTATGTTAACATTTTACACCTATGTGAGACATTTAGTAGAACTTTTGATATCTCTAACATTACTCATATATATTTTTATATCTTATTTAAATAATTACTTTCGTTTGCATTTGTTAATCTATTTTGTTTTTAATCGGCATTGGATATATAACTATGGCTACTGGCCAATCGCAACACCTAACCTTTGATATTGGGATTGGGTCATGAAAATATATACATAGAGCCTTTTAAAATGAATTATTTGAATCATTAAAACATAATCTATGATAGTATGTGACCACCTTCAAATAATTGTCATAATTATCACATCTAATTATAAATTGCGCTATGTGGCCACGTCTAGTTAAAAATCGACTTGACTAGATCAAAGTTGTGGCCATTTACGAACCGGTCTTGTAAATTGGATTTATTTATCAAAAAAATTATTATCAATGTGTTTGGTTTAAGTTTTCTGGATTAATTTTTTTAAAAATTGAGTTTTTTGGTTTTCGTATTCTTTTGTTTTTAGTGAATATTTTTTAAATTTTAAACATTTTTTTTTTTACTTTTTTAGATGCATCTTAGTTAGATGTAACTAAAAAGTAAAAAATTTATAAAAAAATATTTTTAAAAATTAATAAATACATAAAAATACAAAAAATGTACTAAATTCTTGTATTTTTTTTTTTATATTTTTGGTATTTAGTGAATTTTTAAAACATTTTTTTTATAAATTTTTTTTTTTACTTTTTAAGTGTATTTATGTTAGGTGTGTCTAAAAAGTAAAAAAATTACTTAAAATATTTAAAAAATTCAATAAAAACAAAAAAATACGAAAAATAAGAAAGTAGAATTTTCTGAAAAATGAAAACAAGCAAGCTGATAACTTTCAGTGGTAAATTTATTAATGTAAAAAAATATTTTTATAAAAATACAATTAAACTATTTCCGCATTTCACATTGTATTTCAATATAAATTAAAACTTCGAAACAAAATTCAAAATATTCTAATTATTATACAGTGTCATTACTGGTCACAAAATACCATTTTACAAATACAAAATATATTTTAAAAAATCTCCAAAAAAAATTATTATAATAAAAAATAAATATATAAAACAAATGTTACTTAAAACTATGAATAAATAAATTCAATCAACAAAATCATTCATTAAATTTTTTATTTGACTTTTTAAAATTATATTACTTATCTATTTTTTTATATATTCTTTTTATTAAAAAAAAAAAATCAAAAAAATCAACTTCTCAACGTGCTTTTCAAAATAGACCATAGCTAAAGCAGCACATGGCGGTGCCTATTCCATCCAGAGGAAAGTTGACTTGATTTGTCGCAAGGCATGACGTATAAATGTTATCGTAAAGTGTTTTGAAACTCACTAGTATAAAATAGCACAATAATCACAAGTCTTACAAATAATATAAAAAAGCATCAGACCTTCTCATTTCTGTGAAACCAAGACTTTCAATTCGATTTTTGTTATAGCCATGTCTACTGCACCTCGTAATTCCGGCGCACATATCCTCGTCTACCCATTCCCTGCGCCGGGGCACATTATACCTCTCCTCGATCTCACTCGCCTGTTACTCACCCGCGGCCTCACCATCACCGTACTGGTCTCCCCATCTCACCTCCCTCTCCTCCAACCAATCCTCTCTAGCCACCTGTCCTCCTCCATCCAACCCCTGGTTCTCACTCTTCCACACTCCTTCACTTCCTCACAATCAGGCCTTCTCGGTAAAATACGCGCCACGGGTGAACTTTACGATCCTATCCTCCAATGGTTTCGATCCCACCCTTCGCCCCCTGTGGCCATCGTATCTGATTTCTTCCTCGGATGGACCAACCGCCTCGCAACCCATCTCGGCGTGCAACGTCTTGCCTTTTGGCCATCTGGCGCTTTTACCGCGTCGATTTTGGATTCCCTGTGGCGCGGCCTACCCAAGAACAATGATCCGAGCAATGAAAATTTTTTGATTTCATTTTCGGAAATTCCTAATTCTCCGATTTACCCTTGGTGGAAAATAACACCTTATTATCGTGATTTCCAGGAAGGAGACCCAGAACATGAGTTCTTCAGAAATGGGATGTTGGCTAATAATGAGAGTTGGGGTGTCGTGTTCAACTCGTTCACTGAGTTAGAACCAGTTTACATTGATCATATCAAGAAGGAAATGGGGCACGATCGGGTTTGGGCTGTCGGACCCTTATTGCCTCCGGAAGATAATGATCTAGTGGGACCCACTAACCGCGGTGGATCAAGTGCGGTGCCAGGTCATGAGGTCATGACGTGGCTCGACGGGAAGGCTGATGATTCTGTTGTCTACGTGTGCTTCGGGAGCCGCGTGGCACTAACAAGTAAGCAAAGGGAAGCGTTGGCAGCTGCGCTCGAGTGCAGTCGGGTGCATTTTATTTGGTGTGCGAAGGCATCCGATCAAAGACACGTGACAGGTGATGATGGTGGGATCCCAAATGGGTTCAAGGATCGTGTGGGAGATAGAGGTTTCATAATCAAGGGGTGGGCCCCGCAATTGGAAATATTGAGACATCAAGCTGTGGGTGCATTTGTGACTCATTGTGGTTGGAACTCAGTGCTGGAGGGTATATCAGCTGGGGTACTAATGCTGACGTGGCCAATAAATGCGGACCAGTTCACCGACGCTAAGTTGTTGGTGGACCAACTCGGCGTGGCAATTCAAGCTTGTGAAGGAGGATCACAAAATGTTCCAAATGTAGACGAGTTGACTCGGGTGTTGGGGGAGTCGGTAATTGTGTCTCAGCCTGAGAGAGCCCGAGTTATGCAGCTGTGTAAAGTGGCCAGGAATGCTGTGAAAGGAGGAAGCTCAACCAGAGATTTGGAGGAGTTAGTTAAGCAACTAGGTGAGCTCAATAAAAAATGTATTGTGTGATTAATTCTGTTGCTTGGGGACTTGGATTTGAAATAAAGTTTGTTCTTTTGTGATAAATTTTGTGTGATTATAAATTCTGTAATATAAATTTTGTTGTATATATATATATTTTAATATAATAGAGCATTGAATTTATGATCAGCAAAATAAAGAAGTTAGTGAGTTGTATTAAAGGATCGAGTACGGAGGTGATGTTTGAGTTTATATAGTTCAGTATAGATTTTATTTTGATAATTTAAATAATTTATTTTTTTAAATAATTCATATATTTCATTTATAAAAAAAAATTAGATTAATTTGATAATAATAACTTTTTTTTTTATTAAAAAATAAACAATAATTATATTTTTCAAAATAAATCAGCTATATATTTTTTTTTTATGATAAATACAATAATAAATTTTATAATTTTGTTTGTTTAATATAACAGAGCATTGAATTTATGATCAACAAAATCAAAGGAGCTAGTGAGTTGCGAAAGCTGAGTTTTATATATTTATGTCAGAAGAGAAGATGCATTCTATGGGTCAAATGTTGACTTTTGGTCTAATTTCTGAGTGAACTTAAACGTGTGCATTAGTAATTGGATAAGTAAAGTTTGACTTTGCAAGTGCCCAGAAGATGCCCATTCACAACGACACACCAAACCAAACTTTTATGCCAAATTTAGAATTAAATTTGTTATATGGACCACACAAAATTGATGATCTTATAGATCATTGTCAAATGATAATAGAGCACTAATAACATTTGATCTGAGGCGTGGAGTTTAGTTATGATTTTGTGGGGTTCATGAAAGAAGAGAATCAAAAGAGTTTAACATCAGGTAGGAAATGCAATCTTTATTAAGGAATTTGTACGGGAAAGAAATACACCTTCTCGTATAATCCTGTTGACCAAGTCCTCGTTTCTCAATACGTCCGCTGCTCCACCACCAAAACACACAAACGGTGAGTGTCGGTGTTTAAACCTCTCCGATGCCTAAGTCGATAAGCAAGACAAGAAGGCAAAAGCTCAATGTATTCAGGAGCAAAATTGTATTACCTCCAAAGGTGATATTGGTGAGCTTATATAGGTTCTGGCGTGCCGATCTGGTAGGACTCTTAACTTCTCCATCGAAGAGTCCTCCCAGACTCTTATTCCATGTGTAGAATCCTTCTAGAATTACTCCTCCTGCGTGAGTCCTTCTAGGATTACTCCTTCGAATCTTCCAACACCCTCATTGCATAAGCCAAGTGAGATGGCTTTATCGCGTCGAACTCCTTTACAACCGAAGTAACACATAGTCGGCCTTCACCTTACTTCTCTTACCTCGGTTTCCAATGCCACAACCGAGCTATCCATAAGAGAGCTCAACCGGACTAAGCCGCTGCGGGCCGAACTAACAAGTCCGGACCGATGTCAACATGCAACCGGACAGATATAAGAACCGATATAATCGCATCGACCGGTCTACCAACTAGAACCAGGACCATCTCGACATTTAAAGCAACCGAGGCACGACGCCCTTCGCAACCTGACTACCCATACTTCACCTTTCTCCGAGAGTCTTCCATTCTTGTCTTGACCTCGCCCAACACCTAGCTCGGCCCAACACCTAGCTCGGCCCAATAATGAATATAAATTACCCTCTCAATTGCCCCTTAATTCCATCCGCAAAGCGTGATAGGGATTACTTATTTATCAACCGATCTAAAGTTCTTAACCTCTCCATGATGAGCTAACCATCCGTTAGCCTCTCGGTAGAGCTAAAACCCCCAAGCCTTTCGGTAGAAATGAGACCTTACCGAGCTATACCTGTCCGGCTCAAACGTCCCTTCAATTTACAGCAACTGAATCGATTGTCCTTCCCAGACACGTGGCGGGCTCTGATTGGCTCCCACCAGCTGTAGCGCCGTCATCGGGTTTCGCAAAATTTGAACTGTTCCCTCCAAAAACAACTTTTACTCAAAACCAACCCTTTCACTGCGATTCCTACTCTGCACTGTTCATTTTCACTCTCATTCTCCTTTGAGCTCTGTCTCTGCTTCGTGCCCCTGAGCTCGTGACCTTGCTGTTTCTGAGGCTTCCATCCTCTCTTCATCCTCTACATAGGGTAAGTAGCTCAAATCTATTTCCTTTGTTTTCTGTTTAATCCATGGTAGTCTAAGTTATGTGTTTTCGCAAAACATTTTGTTTTTCTCCCTCCACAACCGTACTATTTGAAGAACTGCTCAAGAACACATTGAATACACTGTTTTAGCTAGTAGAATACCCTTTCGATCTCTTCACACACTTCAACCGAACTAGGATAGTGTTTGTGCCATAGGTAGATCTTATCTGTGTACAACCGAATCGAACTTGTGCAAATCATAGTAACTCGATAGATTACCCGATTCTCACTAGCGAAATGAGAACCCACCGAACTAAGCTGTTGATCTTTGTCTAGGAGAACTAGAACCGAGCTAGTACTTGTAAGTAACCGTAGTTTTAATAAGTAAGCACATGATTCACCTTAGCCGAACTCAAAATGACTTGAGATAGGCACCCCAAAACCGAGCTAGGCCTGACCAAGCTAAGCCAGGGGCTAAGCCATCCTCTTGAGTTTCTAAACCGAACTCGTAAAGATGCCCTTGAGGCCTAACCGTGGTAAGAAAAACCATAAGTGAAACCGAGATAACCACAAACTTTTAGAACCGAGATAACGAGAACCTTTCACGAGCCGATGTAGGCGACTTAGCACCACATAGAACCAAGTAAAACCAACCTTTTCTTGCTTTATTCTTGTAGCACGGTCTTTGATCGTGCTTGACACTTCTTTTTCAACTTTGCGGACTTAGGCCGTCCGGGCACTCCCTGTGTGTCCATGGGACTCTCGAGCACGCTCCTTCAACCGAGATAAATTATTTCTTAATTTATAAAATAAATGGGGAAATCTGAGATATTTGGTAGAAACCCGGAGGTCTAGCCGATTTCGAAGAGACTACCACATACCAACCGATGTAAACCTTACTTTGGCGAACAAGGTGTAGACCCACAGGCGAGGAGGGCTTCGTCCCTTTACTCTCCGATCAATAATCGAGACCGACTCAGATTCGATCCGGCCCTTATCTGTGAATTTCTTAGGCGGACTAGACTTTGCCCTACCCAACTATCCACCAACACATACCGAATAATAATGGGTATAGATGCCCGAACGACAAACCGGTGCGAACCTAGGTGCCGCCGAGATACTACATCAAGATTCAATAGGATCCAAAAACCAAAATTTGGTGCTACTATCGAGGTGTAGGGTAGAAAAAGATTATAAAACACACCGGACAAAGATGTCAATGATGACGACTTCTTACGGGTGTCTGGAAACTTTGAGGACTTCAAGCCCGAATTCCAGTCAAGAATAAACGGGAGAAAGGGGGCGGTATATACACTTGCTTTCATTTCGCCGTTCTCTTGAACTTTACTCTTGTGTAAACCGGACTAACACTTGTCTTCTTTTGCTGAGATAAAGCTCATCTCATCTCCAACTACAACTATCCCAACACCACGTACTCGCGCCGCACTCGGGTGAAAGAAAGAAATTTGGGCTAAACTTCTTGACTTGAGCCGACCACACATACTCCGGTCGGCCGAAAAGCAAAAGTAACAGATTTCCTCCTCGAAGATCCACGAGCGGACCCAACCTTGCGAAATTGTCCTTGTCGCTAACCCCGAAGAAGAGATGGCTAAGAAAAAGCAGAATGAGGCCATGCTCACCGAAACAAACCCAACCGAGGTACATGATCCGGCCAACCAACCGATGCCGTGATGGCTCTTCCATCCCAACCCTGCTTGGCGAAACAAGCGTGCGGGACTAGCCAAACCGCCACACCTTGTTGACGAAGAGGAGAATGTTACGCCACCAAGCCCACCGTGATCACCCAAGAACTCGGTAGGAATCATCCAACGGTCGAAAACCCACAATGGGCTCCTAGTTTTCAACAACCGGCTATCGGCGAGGTGACTCCGTGCGTCTCGGATAAGGATCACCTACTGGCCTTCAACCTGGCCAGAGGGGTGTGCCTTCCGGAAGACATGGAACACCATTCCAAGAAGCTCAACACCGAGATAAAATCACTCCGGTCTGCTTCAAAGTCAATGATCGTGGTAAGTAACACTGACCTTCCTGTCTTCAAAATTTATCCAACTTCCACTTCGGTCAATTGACTTAAAAATCTACCACTCTGCGAGCTCTTCAAAAACCACTCTTGCACACGGCGGTGATGGAGCTTCATAAGGCTAGGCGAGCCATGAAAGACGAGTGGCCAAAGCGACGAACTAACACAAGCCCAGAAGAAGGCGGCCGAACTGGAGGCCGAGGTATCACGTCTAACCGGACTGGTTACCTCGGCTGAAAGTGATAAACAAAAGGCTGTAACCGAGGTGAAGGATTACTACCTATGGGAGATGGCCCAGTTCCAGACCAAAAAAGATGCCGAAGTAAGCCAGCTGAAGGCCGAAGTAAAAAAGGCCAAGAAGCAAGGCTTCAAGGAAGTCAAGACGACATCTGATCTTCAATGCGGCGCAGCCAAGGACCTTTTCTTCAAGTGTGGTTGGCGGAGTGCGGTGGAGAAGCTCGGTTGTACTCCTGACACCGACGCTTACAACGCTCCACCGTACTCTATTCCGACCTCGCTTAAACAATATGCAGACGATCTTCAAAAAACCTTCCTAGAAGGTGCGGTGATGAAGAAGAGGATGAAGATGATGAAGATGATGAGGGAGCCATCTCGACTCCGGTCAACACCGCCAAAGCAATGAAGAAGCTCGGTTGGAGCCAGCGGTGGATTTATCGACGAGATACCGGTGACACCACGGTCCAAACCAAGACTCTCTCCTCAAACCGGTCTCCAGGCAATTTGCGGGCTTGACGGCGAACTAGATGCACTCCTAGGATGATTTTTCTTGTATTTTTTCCTTCTTTCTTGTATTTCGGTTACGGATGCTCAGAATCGCTATGGCCCCATTTGTACTTCCTTTTGTCTTCAATGAAAATTTTTGAACTTTCACTCGGTTGTGTACTTGCTCCTTGTATGTTTACTTTTCCATAAACTCGATTACATTGTGATCTCGGTTAACTACATAACTTACTAGCCAACCACTCTTCAAAGGTGTAACTTACTTGGTGAAGAGTACAAAGAGTTGGTTTAATCGGCCGACCATTCTTCAAAGGTGTAACTTACTTGGTGAAGAGTACAAAGTGTTGGTTTAATCCGATAACCACTCTTCACCGATATAACTTACTTGGTGAAGAGTACAAAGTGTTGGTTTAATCCACCAACCACTCTTCACCGATATAACTTACTTGGTGAAGAGTACAAAGTGTTGGTTTAATCGACCAACCACTCTTCACCGATATAACTTACTTGGTCAAGAGTACAAAGTGTTGGTTTAATCCGACCAACCACTCTTCACCGATATAACTTACTTTGAAGGGTACAAAGAGTTGGTTTAATCGACCCAACCACTCTTGACCATAAACTTACTTGGTGAAGAGTAACAAGTGTTGGTTTAATCCAGCCAACTATTCTTCAGCCATGCCCATACTTCGGCTTGAAGAGGACAGAGAGTTGGTTTAATCCAGCCAACCACTCTTCGGCCATAAACTTACTTCGGCTGAAGAGTAACAAGTGTTGGGTTAATCCGATAACTATTCTTCAGCCATGCCCATACTTTGGCTTGAAGAGTACAGAGAGTTGGTTTAATCCAGCCAACCACTCTTCGGCCATAAACTTACTTCGGCTGAAGAGTAACAAGTGTTGGTTTAATCCAGCCAACTATTCTTCAGCCATGCCCATACTTTGGCTTGAAGAGTACAGAGTGTTGGTTTAATCCGGCCAACCTCTATGTAGCCATTCCCATACTTTGGCTAAGTGTTGATTTAGCCATTCCCATACTTTGGCTAAGTGTTGGTTTAGCCATTCCCATACTTTGGCTAAGTGTTGGTTTAATCCAGCCAACCTCTAAGTTGGTTTTTCCGGCCAACTTAGAATAAAAGTTCAGTTATTAGGCCAAACGGCTCGACTGGATCCTTATCTGGGCTTAGGAAAGGTTGATAGTTGGGTGTTAGGCCAACTATGTTTACAATGCTATTAACTTACTTGACTACTTTCCACAAAAACAAATATCTTGAAAAGAATCGACTTGTTTTTATTGAGAAGGTGAAAATTACACATACTTGAAAAGAAAAAAGCTAAAAATAAAATAACTTGAGATTGGCGGTGTTCCATGGCCTAGGAATTGCTTTGCGTCCCCATCTTCCAAGTGGTATGCCCTTTGCCGCTAATCCGACCACTTTGTAAGGACCTTCCCGTTTGGCCCTAACTTGCCATCTCACAGGACCAATGTGTTTCCCATCACTTTATGGAAGTACCCAATCGGAGTTTGAACTGTCTTGGGTGTCTTGTTTTGTTGTATTTTCTTGACAACTCTGCCGATAGGAGGCAATGTGTACCAGCGCCTTTTCTCTTTCTTTCTCGCCAAGTCGAGTTCCAATGCAATTGCTTCCCCATTTAGGTGCGGATCAAAGTTTTCGCTCGAATTGTAGGAAGACCGACTTCTAAGGGATGATCGCTTCCATGCCATATGCTAAGGAGAATGGTGTTTCTCCTGTTGATCGTCGAGGTGTGGTGCGGTAAGCCCATAAAACATGTGGGAGCTCTTCGGCCCACTTGCCTTTGGCTTTCTCCAACCTTTTCTTCAGTCCGTCCAAGACAACTTTATTTGACGCCTCTGCCTGTCCATTTGCTTGGGGATATGCCGGTGTGGAGTTGTAGAACTCTATCTTGTATTCTTCACAAAAGCTTCTGAAAATTCTGCCATCAAACTGAGTGCCGTTGTCTGAAATCAGTGCTTTTGGTATGCCAAAGCGAGTAATGATGTTCTGCCAGACAAACTTCTTCACATCTTTCTCCTTGATTGACGCCAAGGCTTCTGCTTCCACCCATTTTGTGAAGTAGTCTGTTCATGAGAAAGAACTTCTGTTGCTGGTCTTTGTTGGGAGTGGTCCCACTATGTCTAAGCCCCACATTGCGAAAGGCCATGGACTAGTGAGAGGTAGGAGTTCTCTTCTTTGGTTGGTGAATTTGATGCGCAAACCGACACTTTTTGATTTTTTGACATACTTCTCGAATCCGCTTGCATGTAGGGCCACCAATATCCTTGTGAAATAGCTCGATATGCCAATGACCTTCCTCCTTGATGGTCGCCATACACCTTCATGTATTTCAACAAGAATGCTTCTACCTTCTTTGGGGTGGACACACTTTAAGTAGGGTCCTGAAAACGACTTCTTGTATAATGCTAAGGATGGAGAGAGCCAAAATCGTTGCGACTTGGCTCTTATTCTGTTGGCTTCTTTCTTATCTTCTGGTAGAGTGCCGTCTTTCAGGAACAGTATAATGGGATCCATCCAAGAAGGACCTAACTCCGCGCAACATACCTCTTCAGCTTCTGGGTCTTCAATACTTGGTCTGGGCAGATAGTCGACCAATAGTGGATGAGGGATGGAGGTGTCTGCCATCGAGGCGAGGCCTGCAAGTTCGTCTGCTCTACTATTCTCCTCCCTGCCAATCTGTTCTATTCTGACGACTTCAAACTTCTTGATCTCTGTCCTGACTAAGTCTTGGTACTTAGCCATTCTTTCATCCTTTGCTTCATAATCGCCAGAAATTTGATTCACCACCAATTGCAGTCGTCAGAGACCATTAATTGATGGCTTTGCATGTATCTGCCGACTTGAGCCCCCAAGCGCCGTACTCCGCCCGTTGTTCGTATTTGGAAGCCAAGGTTGATCGCTGCTCACTACCAAGCCGTCTCGGAGAGATGAGGACTATGCCAAGTCTGCTCCATGTCGATTAGGCGCCATCCACAAAGAGTTTCCACATCTCCCCAACGAACAACTTCCAACGGTGGAGGGTGATTCGATGCCTTGGGGTCTTCCAGTTGCTAATGTCTTCTTGAGAATCCATAATCGCGATCGCCTTTGTCTTCGATGGGCTCAAGTCCCGATTCTTTGGTGAGTTTTGACTCGGTGTAGTAGGGTCGGCTTCCTCCTCGCCTTCCTTACGGTTTGCTTTGGGCCTCGTTGAGTAGCCGTACTAGGGGTTGCGCTATTCCGTCAAACTCCATCCCTAGTTTGGTTGTGTCGGTTAGGTCGATCAGACAGACTTGGTGGCTTCCAGAGTGAACTTCTGCGGCGAAGTCCGCCAAGATTGGGCCTTTCTTTGCGGTTACGGGTTGGAACTTCACATCATATTGTCCCAACTCTACGCCCACTTCAAAATTCGCCCGGAAAAGTTGGCCCTCTCAAACAGAGCTTTTAGTGGAAAAAGTGAGGGCGACAATTGTGTGGGCGTGAAAGTAGTCGCCAATTTCTGGATGCCATCATTAAGGCCAATGCTAGCTTCTCTAGAGGCAAGTACCTTGTTTCGGCTCCTAGCAATGTCTTCTTGACATAGAAGATAGGTAAGTGTTGGATTCATCCTTTCCGAACCAACACCGCACTTCTTTGCGTCTTGAGATCGCCAAATAGAGGAAGAGTTCTTCTCCGGTATGGGGTAACGAGTAATGGTGGAAGACATGTACTCCTTCAGACTTGCCAAAGCTTGGTCGCATTCTTCGTCCCACTCAAACTTGGCTTTTAATGACCGAAAGAATGGGCGTTGTCTGCGAAGACCGGTGATGAATCGGTTAAGTCTACCGCCATGCGGTGAGTCTTTGCACTTCTTTCCGAGTTAGGCCGCTCTAACTCCTGAATTGCTTTGATTTGAGAAGGATCCGCTTCTATACCGCGGTTGGTCACCAAGAAGCCTAAGAATTTGCCTGATCCTACTCCGAAAGCACACTTCGACGCGTTAAGGCGTAGCTTATGCTTTTTCAGGATCTCGAACATCTCACTTAGGTCCTTGAGGTGGTCACTCTCATTCTTGCTCTTGACCACCATATCGTCGATGTAAGCCTCCATTGTTCTGCCCAACAATGGCTCAAACATCTTGGTAACCATTCTCTGGAACGTCGCCCCTGCGTTCTTTAGGCCAAAGGGCATGACCTTGTAACAATATAGTCCTCTTGGAGTGGTGAAGGACGTTACTTCGGATGCGGTTCGTGCATGGCTATCGATGGTAGCCTCTCAGATCGTCAAGGAAGCTAAGCTCGCTATGTCCTCAGTTAGGTCCACCAATTGATCGATCCTTGGCGAAGCATCCTTTGGGCATGCTTTGTTGGCAGTTTTGTAGTCGGCCTTGACGCGCCACTTCCCATTCTTTTTGGCACTACCGTGTTAGAGATCCACAGGGTAGTGCACTTCTCCGATCGCCCGCTTCTAACAAGTTTCCACCTCTTCGCCACTATCGCAGCGTGGTGAAGTGCCGTCTCTGGCGTGCGTTGAATGACTGGCCTGGCAGATGGGTGGACATTGAGTTGATGGCAAATAAAGTTGGGATCAATGCCTGGCATGTCGTATGGGGTGCAGGGGAACACTTCGATGTTGGAGGTCAGAAATTCCAAGACCTCCAATGTCTCGATCTTTGGACAACGACGATCCAAGAAGGAAGAACTTTTCCGGGTTCTTCTCATCTATTCTGACTTCTACCAGGTCCTCCACTGCTTTTTGATCAGCCGCTTTGCCAACATCCGCGAATAGTTCATTACTCTCCGGTTCTTCAACCGAATGAACATATCCTTTGGCGGCAAGCTACCATTTGTTGCGACGCCTTTGCTTGGACATTATCCGGTCCCCATAAACTTCTTCTATTACTCCAGTGTCGTTGGGAAACCTCATCACTTGGTGGTAAGAGGATGCCACCGAGCGCATGGCGTGCAGCCATGTTCTGCCTAAGATGATGTTGTAGGTGGAGGGGACCTTTAGCACCCAGAACTCTACTTGCTTCGTCACACTTCCATGCCTGTTGGAAGGATGATTTTGCCGATCGCCACTCGGCATAGAGTTAAATCAATCAAGGGGATACTGGTGGGGCGGTCTTTGTCTTCGACTTGAGTTGCTTGAAGGTTTCGTAGTACATGATTTCGCATGAGCTCCTTGGTCAATCAAAATCCGCTTGACGCCAAAATCCTTGACTCGAGAGTGACGACCAAGGCATCATTGTGTGGGCAATAAATTACGTCCAAGTCTTTGTCCGAAAAAGACATAACATTAAGTAACCATCCTCCCCTTTTGACGCGGGTTGGGCACTTAGCACCTCTCATGTGCTCTGCCTTTTGATTGAACCTCTGAGCTCACATACTCGCTCTGGTTCAAAGACTCCATGGATTACGTTGATGGTGCCTTGTGGCGTCGTTTGGCATTCCGTTGGGGAGGTTGTGGTTACGGGGGCATTGCGCCTCCTTCTATGTATTTATCTAGGTGGCCTTGCCACCAACTCTTCGATGTTGCCTCAATGGCGTCAGTTCTCGATGCGGTGCCCTTTTCCTTGTGGTAGGTGCATCCGGATCTGTCATCATAGTCCTTCCGGGCCTCGCCCAACTTGGTCAGCCACGGCGATTTAATGGCTCGTCTCTAATCTCACTAAGTATACGGTAGATTGGTTTTTGAACACTGTGGTAATGGCGGTGCGGACTCTCACCACCTCTTCTCTGGTCTTCGTCATTGTCTACTTTGCCCGTCCGTTTTGTTTCGGCGATCTCAGTATTGACCTTTCGAGGTCTTCTTCTCGTGTTGCGATCGCACGTCTTTGCCTTAACCAGCGCCATCCTCTTCCACCGATGTCTTTGATGCACTCTCTCCATCAGGCCTCCATGGTAAGTGGTGGAGTCATGGTGATAGAGTCCTCGATCTATTCATTGGAAGGCCTCTTTTGTCTTCTTGCGATGGCAGATTGGTTGGGCAATCCCAATCTGGTTGAAGGTCTCCCAATATCATTGTAGGACCTTAATGTCTCCTTCTCACCCATGTCGATGGAGAGTGGCGATCGATCTCCACGGGGTCTTTGTGTTTGTTACGAACCGTGTTACAAACGCTTAATTAGTGCGCCCGAGGCTATCTTGCCCTCTGGAAGCTTCTCAAACCAAGTTAGGCCTAGGTCGCCGAGGCTTGAAGGGAATAGGATGCACATCAGTGCCTCATTCCGTCGGTATACAGCCATAACCTGGCGAAAGTGGCTTAAGTGGGTGTAAGGGTCCGTCTTTCCTTCATACGTCGTGAATTTGGGTTGTAGGAAGCCTGACGGAAGGGGCGCGTTCTCAATCTCTGGGACGAATGGTGGGGTCTGCGGACCTCGCCAATGCCTTATCCGGCCGGTTCGTATGCCAAGTGCGGCCTTGGCATTCCAACCTCGACGCTTCCATGCGTCCGAGGAGCCAATCGCTGCAAGGCAGGAACCCTGTGGGGATCGCGCGTCCTGGCGTCCTCCTTCCATCGCGCCTTTTCCTCCAACATGGACCTTAGGTCGGACGACCTAGGTAATTCCGTCTGTCTGGATCTCGTATGATGCGTATGTGAGGGCCAATAAGTACTTCCCTCCGTGTATGACCTTTCAGGCTTCGTCCTCTCAGACCTGGAGTGACGAGTCCTGGAAGATAGGGGTCGCGTGTCGCCTGTCCTGAGGCTTCTGTCCTCTGGTTGAGAGGTGTAGAATTCCTACCACGACCCTCGGAGTGGCGAGGCGTCTTGTTGTTGCGCCCACTCTGCCGCCACTTCTTTTCCTTTCATCTGGCGCCAGAGACTCCATGTCCGCCGCCATCTTGCGGATCGATTCGTCTTGTTCTCTCGACGCGATCTTCCGAATTTGAGGATCAACTCTGCGCCTTTGTCTTTCCGGGCTTTGCGGCGAGAAGGATGAGGCGCTATTCCTCCTTCGTCCCCTCGCATCCCTCGGAATTCGCCTTTGTGGTTCGGGCTCGCCATGGGAGGACCAAAGGAAGGCCTTGGCGCCTTGTACCTCCTTCGGAGTTAGTCGTCAACGGCGGGCCGAGGCGATTCTTCGTTGTTCGCCATTGATGTTCAAGAGAAAGCTTGATCAAGAGGTTGTTCTTGTCTGTTCTTCCCACAGACGGCGCCAATTGTACGGGAAAGAAATACACCTTCTCGTATAATCCTGTTGACCAAGTCCTCGTTTCTCAATACGTCGTCGTTCCACCACCTGGAAACACAAGCGTGGTGGCGGCGGGGTGTGCTGAAACCTCTCCGATGCCTAAGTCGATAAGCAAGACAAGAAGGCAAAAGCTCAATGTATTCAGGAGCAAAATTGTATTACCTCTCCAAAGGTGATATTGGTGAGCTTATATAGGTTCTGGCGATACCTGGTAGGACTCTTAACTTCTCCATGCGAAGAGTCCCCCCAGGACTCTTATCCCTCCATGTGTAGAATCCTTCTAGAATTCCCCCTCCTTGCGTAGAGGCCTTCTAGGATTACTCCTTCTGGAATCTTCCAACACCCCCCCCACTGCATAAGCCAAGTGAGATGGCTTTTATCGCGTCGAACTCCTTTACAACCGAGTAACACATAGTCCTTCACCTTACTTCTCTTACCTCGGTTTCCAATGCCACAACCGAGCTATCCATAAGAGAGCTCAACGGACTAAGCAGCGGCCGAACTAACAAGTCCGGACCGATGTCAACATGCAACCGGACCTGCATATAAGAACCGATATAATCGCACGACCGGTCTACCAACTAGAACCGGACCATCTCGATACTTAAAGCAACCGAGGTACGCACGCCCCTTCGGCAACCGGACTACCCCATACTTCACCTTTCTCACTGAGAGTCTTCCATTCTTGTACTGACCTCGGCCCAACACCTAGCTCGGCCCAACACCTAGCTCGGCCCAATAATGAATATAAATTACCCTCTCAGAATTGTTTAGAATGATTTAAATAAATATACTTTTAAATTTTTTACAAAAAGATATGTAATATTAATGTGTTAAAGAGATAATGTGATTTAAATAAGAAGTGACAAATCCAAATAAAATAAAATAAAATAAAAATAAAAAGATGTACTAAAATAGCACATGCCAAACAACCTTAAGTACCACTTGGTTATGCCCGTAAAAATATGGAATAAATTCTCATTGATTTTCCGATTTTCCACTTTGTATGATTGAAAATTTGGGAATGGATAATGCATTCTTTGGTTAACTGATAGATAGTACCCATCACACTTTTGCAGCACAAGTTAACAAGAAGGGAATGTGGGTAATTTTAACTTGTTTTCGAATTTGCCTCCTCCTGATGGCTCTTTAGGAACATTAATTGTTGTTTTTTCATGTAACCATGTTGGATGGAGAAGACTTTCTTCTAAAATTTGTATAGAATTATTCATCATAATAATGTGTTAGTGACATTTTTAACGTTAAGAAATTTATTGATGGGTTTTATAAATTGAAGTGATTAGCTCACATCTCTACTCCATCATTTTTTTATCTATATTAATCTGTATGCATATATTGTTTCAACAGAAAATACTTTTTTTTAAAAAAAATTATATGGAATCATTTACCAAAATGAGGTGTCAGTAATATCATTTATATTAGAAAACATATCGATCGATTTGATTTTTTTAGTTTTAAAATGATAGGTCCAAAACTCTACTAAAGTTTCATGAAACTAACAAAATTGATACCCTCTTCAACATTTCATTATGAGAACTTGAAAACCCTCTATTCTTCAGCAAAATTGTGAAACAGAGCTAAGCTAACGTATCTCATTTTGTTAATGCAAAGGCTCAAAATTGTTGTGAGGATTACCTGCTCCTGGATAGTCTCTATTCATTAGGTTCACAATCCCAGAAGAGATCTCATCAAGAAGCTTATGGGATTGAAGATTATGGCCCTGTTTGGCACAGCTTATAATCAGCTTATTCCAGCTTTCAGTTTAATTTAAGCTATTTTGATGTGTTTGGTTTAACTTATAGCTTATAACTTATAGCTTTTTGGAAGTCAGAAATCAGCTTATTCTTTGAGTGGGGCAGGAGATGCTTTAAGAATAAGCTGAAAATCAGCTTAAGCTGAAAGTTATAAGCTATAAGCTGTTTAGGCATAAACTATAAGCTGTTTCCCACAGCTCTACCAAACGGGACTTATGAAATGAATCAACTAGTTCTTTTGAGACTTTAGGCATTGAACATGCCAATCTGTCCTTACTTGTGTCAGCTTCAGAATCTTGGGAGCATAGTGTGTTGGGTTTGTGGAGATCAACTGACTCCTTCACTGAATTGCCCAGTCTTTTGGAGCACAATTGTTTGGACTTTAATAAGCTTGCATCATTCTGTGGAAAAGGTGACAAATCAATTGGTCAGGTGATTTCTACGACATCTAATCATCCAATCACGGGCAATGAGTCATCTCTCTCTTCATGTCCTAAATCTAATTAAATTTATTACTCTTATTTGATAGGGGTGAGCAGTGGATATATCGATTCGTCCAAATCGACCGATATAATTCGTGACATTTTGAATGGATGCGTGATGACGAGCAAACAGTTGCGAATTAATTTTTTTCAATCCGCCTACTTTTGGATGGATGGCAGATTTGAGGTTCATTTGGCCGCAACCGAACCGCCGAACTGCTAAGCATCCCTAGTAATTTGTAAGACTTTGTATCTTCGATTTGTTTATATATTCTATTTGTGTTTTCAATTAAAAAGAGTTTAAATATATTGTTGAAAAAGAATTTTCAACTTAAATATATTTTTTGAATTGAAAAAAATAAATGTATTATTTATCTATATATTTTAGTTTTTAAATCTAACTCAAAAAATAATAAATAAAAAATATTATATATGCTGGTTGGTTTTTGGTTTTAAAAACAGATATAGATGTAACAATACAGAGGCATATAATCTATACTACTACTGTGTTCATGATTTGGGTGGTTTGAATTGTTTTTATATTTTAAGAACTACAAATTATAATACTTTATCTGGATGAGGCATGCTATGATTGTAATATATGGATAAAGTTTCAAACTTTCTTTCTTTGGATGAGGCATGCAGTAATTGTAATACTCTGTTAAGTGATTAACTGTAATTTTTTTTTTATAGAAAGTGTACAAGTTGAATTATGTTAAAAATTTATAAAATTTTAAACCGTCAAACCGATTCGCATCCATCTCCCAATCCGCTCAATCCACATCTGTCGGATTGGCGGACATATACAGATTGATTTTATCTAATCTGTCAATCTGGCGGACGGATGGCGAATTAGAAATTCCGTGGCCGCAACCGACCCGTGCCCACCCCTATTATTTGATATGAAAACTTTGCTTATTAATCTAGCACCTTGTTTTATTTTATATTTTTAAATTATTGATTGCATTGCTTTTTCTGATTTGAGGATTTTCTTTTGATTTGTGCCCTAAATCTAATTGTTGCGCTCTAATTTTTAATCCAATTTTTTTGTTAATTTCTATTTAATTTAAACTTTGTCATTTTCTATTTTGCTTGGATTATATATTTTCTTCCCTTGTTTACCAATTCTGTAGGTGTTCTTTGGATTATAGTTGTTGATTGAATTTATGTTGAGTTTTACATAATCTATGTAGGAAGAATTTCTTTTCAATTTGAATTGATTTTACAATCATCGTTCTTAGAAAGTATAGTTATGTATGTGAAAGAAAAAAAATAAAAAACTTAATTTAATTAAAGTAAGAGCATCTCTAATAAGGTGTGTTTGTTTGAACGGACTGGATAAGGGAAGATTGTAATCCGTCATACTGTAATTTTGGGATACATTGTCCCCGGACTATTTAGTTGGATTAGATTTGTATCCTATGTTTGTTTAGTTATGAGATTAAATGTCTGGATTGAACTATTTTTAATAAATCCAATGTTTGGTTAGATGGATTGGATAAGGATAAATGTTCAAAAGAATATTTTACCCTTATAATTTATAATTTTTATTTAATATATAATTTTAAATTTGTAATCTATAATTTATAATTTAACAACACTAAAATTTTTTAATTTATAAGGCCATAATTTTTAATTTACTATTTTCAATTAAATTAAATTTATAATTTATATTTTTTATTTAATATATAAAAAAATAATGTTATTTAACATATAAATTTAATTTTTAACAACACTAAAAAAATTTAATTTATAAGGCCATAATTTATAATTAAATTAAATTTATAATTTATAATTTATATTTTTATGTAATATATAACTTTAAATTAACAACACTAAAAAAATAATTTTATTTAATATATAAATTTAATTTTTAACAACACTAAAAGAATTATAAGGCCATAATTTACAATTTATAATTTTTAATTAAATTTAATTTATAATTTATATTTTTTATTTAATATATAATTTTAAATTAACAATACTAAAAAAATAATTTATAAATGTTTAAAAGACTATTTTATCATTTTTCAATTGTTTATTAAGTAATAGTATGATGGTAAAATGGACATTTCACACATTAGTCTCATGGGATACTAATCCCATAAAAATAATCTCACCCTCCCCTCTAGGACACAATAGTCCCTCATACGAGGGACTAATAGTCCTGAGGGATTATTAATCCTGAACAAAAAAATTGAATCAAACAATGGACTATTAGTCTGGATGGACTAATAGTCTAATCCTATGGAATAATCTCTCAAAACAAACACACTCATAGTGTATACTATTATGCCGGAGTTATAATTTGGCATGCTATAATAGTAAATTGTCAAATTATAGCAATAGTACTCCAATTATATGCAACTATTTTGGCAAATTCTAACGAACTTTTCTTCTAATTTTATAGGTGATGTTTCGATATAGATTTTTGAGGATGTGTTTGGTAACGTTTACGTTTTCAGTTTATATTTATAAAAATTTTATAAACTGGTTTTTGTTTATTTTTTGTTTATTTTTAGAAAAACATAAACTACAAACGCGTTTGATAATTGACAAAATGTTTAAAAAAATTTAAAAATATAAAAAGAGTGAGAAATGGCAAGTGGTGGCAAGTGATGGCGGAAGACGGTAGTGGAAAGTGGTGACAGTGGGTAGCTGGTGGTGATGGGTGGTGGTGGTGGTGGGTGGGTGAGTGACGGTGGCGGGTGGTAGTGGTGGTGGTGGTGGCAAGTGGGTGGCAGATGGCGGTTGGCAGGTGGTGGTGACGGGTAGGTGACAGGTGGTGGTGATGGGTGGGTGGGTGACGGTGGCGGGTGGTGGGTGGTAGCGAGTGGGTGGTGGTGGCGGGTGGGTGGCGGATGGCGGGTAGTGGCAGATGGGTGGGGGTGGTGGGTGGGTAGGTGGTGGCGGTGGGTGGTAGTGGTGGGTGGTGGTAGTGGTAGTGGTGGTGGGTGGTGGTGGTGGTGGTGGTGGTGGGTGTGGATGGTGGTGGTGGTGGCCGGGTGGTAGCGAGTGGGTAGTGGTGGTGGTGGTAGTGGTGGGTCGTGGGTGGTGGTGGCAGGTAAGTGGCGGGTGGGTGGTGGGTGGTGGGTGGTGGTGGTGGTGGTGGATGGTAGGTGGCTGGTGGTGGATGTCGGTGGCAGGTGGATGGTAAGTGGTGGTGGCAAGTAGGTGACGGGTGGTGGTGGCGGACGGTGGATGGTAGTGGCGGGTCATAAGTGGATGGCAGGTGGCTAGTGGGTGGTGGTGGCGAGTGGGTGGCAGGTTGTGGCAGAAGACGGTGGTGGAAAATGGTGGCGGGTGATGGCTAGTGTTGGGTGGTAAAAAAAAAAAAAAAAATGAAAACTCAAAATGGAAACACATTTTTGTATTTTCATTTTTTTGCCAAATTTATAAACTGAGACCACAGATTTATAAATCAAAAATTTTACTAAATAAGTTTTTATTTGAGTTTTTAAAATTTTTGTAAATATAAACAGAAAACTAAAAACGTAAGTGTTACCAAATGGCACAGTATTTTTTTGTTTTGTTTTTATTTTTTGTTTGTTGTTTTTTTTTTTGTTTTTGTCTTTTTTGACCTTTTTGAAACATTTTTTTAAAAAAAAAAAAAATTCAAATACCCTACTAGACAAATAAAAAAATTTTAAAAAATTAAAAAATATATATATATAAAATTCACCTTCACAACCACCTATTTTGTAGCAGTTGAATCACATCAACGGCTCAAAAATACTTCATAATTTATATATATATATATATTTTTTTTTGGATCAAAACCCCACTACTCTATTTCATCACTCTTTCATTCTAGAACCTTCATCACTCGACCCATTTTTTCTCTTTTCTCTAAAACCCATTTCAACCTCTATTTTCTCTGAAATCACACTCTTTCTCACAATATCTTCATCTCTCTGTTCTTCATCAATAAACCACTCTCTCTCTCTCTCTCTCTCTCTATATATATATATATATATATCTCTTAATCTTCGTCCCTCATCACCGATCCCCCTTTCTCTCTTACCCTAAACCTTTCTCTCACTTAGAGATCACAAAACCCTAACCTCCTTCTCAACTAAGATCTCATACAAACAATGAGAAATAAACAAAGAGAAAAAGTTTGAAACCCTAAACTAGATATCTATCTTCGATTTTGAAACACTAATTCCAAACCCTTGGAATCACTTCTTCAAATCAGTTTTCTTATGGAGAAGATAAAGCACAAAGAAGATGAAGACGAAGAAGATGATTGCTGAAATCGGTAGAAATATGAACAAAAAATGGCAAAGCTAGGTATTTGTTGCTTAAAATTTTCTTCATATTATGTGAGATTTGCTTCAGATTTGTTCAAATAATTTGAACAAATAGATATAAATTTGAACAGATAGAAAATAATTTAAACAGATAGATATGAATTTGAATAGATAGTAAAAAAAAGTCTATAGATAAATTAAGAGATAAATTTAGAAATAAAACGTCATTCCAAAACAATGAAAAGATTTTTTATCAAACCATTTCACAAATGATAGATCTCTCACTAACAAAAAAATATCCACATAGCTTAATGTTTTATACTCTTCTTAAATTAAATTTATCACTAATTTTTTCTAAATTTTGTTGGTATTTTAAATAATTTATTATTTAAGTCGACTAGACAAGATTAAGAGATTATTTAAAATAATTTAAATAAGTTTATTTTTTAATTTCTTATAAAAAAATATACAAAAAAATAATATAATCAAAAAATATAAAATAAATAAAATAAAAAATATACTTATATAACACGCCCCAAACCAACCCTAAAATTGGACGGTGCGCTACTCAACAAGGAAAAGCCGACCACTTTTGCCAAACGAGGAAAGTTGACTTCAAAAGTAGCCCGAGCCAAGAGCAAAACAAACGTGTAAAAATTGCTAGTCATTTGTCGCAAGACATGACGTACAAATGTTCTTTATCAAAGTTTTATTTTGATTTGTGCAACGGAAGTTATAAAAGAAAGCACAACAATCAATATTCTATCTATAATAAATAAAAAAACAAACTTTCACTTCCATTTTTGTTATAGCCATGTGTACTACACCTAGTAATACTGGTGCACATATCCTCGTCTCCCATTTCTTGGGCCGGGACACATTATACATCTGATCGATCTTACCC
Source organism: Camellia lanceoleosa (assembly GCA_025200525.1). Taxonomy (NCBI): domain Eukaryota; kingdom Viridiplantae; phylum Streptophyta; class Magnoliopsida; order Ericales; family Theaceae; genus Camellia; species Camellia lanceoleosa. Next base: position 18,548,572 of record CM045772.1, read on the forward strand.
ACATGTTACTCACTCGCGGCCTCACCATAACCGTACTGGTCTCTCCATCTCACCTCCCTCTTCTCCAACCAATCCTCTCTAGCCACCTATCCTCCTTCATCCAATCTCTGGTTCTCCCTTTTCCACACTCCATTTCCTCACAATCAGGGCTTCTCGGTAAAATACACGCCACGGGTGAACTTTACGATTCTATCCTCCAATGGTTTCGATCCCACCCTTCGCCCCCTGTGTCCATTGTATCTAATTTCTTTCTCAGGTGGACCCACCACCTCGTAACCTATCTTGGCATGCCACAACTTGCCTTTTGGCCATCTGGTGCTTTTACCCTGTCGATTTTGGATTCCCTGTGGCGCGACCTACTGAAGAACAGTGATCCTGTTGTTCCAACCCACATGCATGCAAAACCATACATGCATGTAGAGAGTCAAAGAAGATGGCATAGGAAGACCTCCACTGGAAGTGAAAGTCTATGCTGGGCATATCTGCAAGCTTCTCCCTTCCCTTCACATTGTCGGCATTGTTGACACTCACCATTCACCATTAAAGAGAGTAGAAATTTTTGGTGGGTTGGTATCTCTCTCTCACTCTCTTTGTATATAAATAGAGACGGGAGGGAAAGGATGTTTTGTATCAGAAATTTGAGAGAGAGAGAGAGCTGTGAGTTGAGTGAGAAAAGTTGTTCTCCTCCTCTGTTTTTATGTTGTGCTCCATTTTAGTGAAACTCTCATTTCTATTCGTGGACGTAGGCATTGGGCCGAACTACGTAAATATTGTGTTCTCTGTGTGTGTGAGATTATTTTCTAGGTGTGTTTGATCCTAACAAAGTGGTATCAGAGCCGGTTTTGTGCGTTTTCGGAATAACAGTGTTCTCAAAAATTGCCCACAAATCAAAGTGCTCAAAATCCACTTTTGATCACACCACCTTATAGCCCTTTACGAGACGAGCCGTTATGTACCGTCATGCGCCGTTGATGTTGTGACCACACGCCGCAACACGCTACACTCGCCGCACGCGTCTTCTCCGTCCTTTCAGGTGATGACGTTATTCCACTGCCGATAGCTAACGTCACACCAACGGCAACTTACGTCGTCTGAGCCGCCAAGCCCAACCAGGGCCGAGCCGATAAGCCGCGTTGACCAAGCCGTCAAGCTGTTGACCAAGCCGCGCTAAGCTAAAGATGAAGTTGAAGCCGAATCCGCTGACCGAGCCGTTGACCAAGCCGCTGACGTTAGCCTGACCAAATTTCACCAATCTGAACCGTTCAAACTGTTTTGAATAGATCTGAGCCATTTGAGGTCTAATTTGGATGATCCAATTGTGCTTTCCAACTATTTGGAATAATCCGAACACATCCGTACGATCAGATTTTGCAAATTAGCTTTCAAAAATTTACAGTCTTTATTTTGGCAATCCGAAGTGCTGTTCTGGATAATTTGACCAGTTCGGACTCCACAACAAAGCCTATTTTTCAGACAGAGATCACTTTTTGTATGATGGAGGAATCGACATCAACTTCGAGATCCATGATCAAGATGAATGCTTTCAACTATGGCATTTGGAAGCCTAGAATGGAAGATATCTTGTACTGTCGAGATTTATTTGACCCAATTGAGCTTTATAAAGTTAAACCAGCAATGGAAACGGACGAAGACTGAAAGCAGAAGGACCGAAAAACCATTGGCTAGATCAGACAATGGATCGATCACAGTGTCTTCCACCATGTCGCCTAGGAGACTAATGTCTATGCTCTCTAGACGAAGTTAAAAGGCATGTACCAGTCGAAGACTCCTCGAAACAAAGCCCTCCTGATGAGAAGACTTGTGAATTTGAAGTTGAAAGGCGGTATCTCTGTTACTGAACACACCAGTAAGTTTCAAAATCTGGTGAACCAACTGGCAACTATCAAAATGGAGCTGGATGATGAGATGCACGCCCTATTGCTGTTCAGTTCTTTACCAGATAGTTGGGAGACATTGGTGGTGACCCTTAGCAACTCTGCACCAGAAAGAAATTTGCTCATGAGCATGGTTACAGATGCTTTATTCAGTGAAGAGGCAAGGAAGAAAGACATGGGTGGAGATTAGTCCCATGCCCTCATCACAAAAAATAAAGGCAGAGGCAGAGAAAGAAGCAAAAGTAGAGGACGCAGCAGAGAAAGATCTCAAGACAGAGGGAAATCCAAAGAAGGTACGAGCCGGCCAAGGTTCAAGTGTTATCATTGTGGCCATGAGGGTCACATAAAGAAATATTACTATGCCTTGAAGGGAGAATAAAAACAAGGCAATAGACAACCAAAGACCGAAGAAGGAAACACTGCAGTTACTGTCTCAGAGGATATTGCATTATTCTCTGTTGAAGAAGAAGATTACCTACATATGTCAGACAATGACACCGAGTGGGTGATAGATATAGCAGCTTCCTACCATGCTACATCCCGTAAGGAGTTTTTCGGTACGTACCAAGCTGGAGATTTTGGTATAGTGAAGATAGGTAACTCCAGTTTTTCACAGATTGTGGGAATCAGTGATGTTCGCATCCAAACCAAAGTTGGGTGCACAATGGTGTTGAAAGATGTTAAGCATGTTCCCGATTTACGCCTGAATCTTATCTCAAGGATAGCCTTAGATCGACAAGGCTATGAGAACTACTTCGGCAAAGGCATATGGAAGTTGAAAAAGGGATTTTTGGTGGTAGCCAGAGGACAGGCAATTGGCACGTTGTACAAGATTCATGTAGAGGTGAATTCAGATAGCCTCAACGTAGTAGAAGATGAGACATCACCAAATTTGTGGCACAAAAGGCTAGGTCACATGAGTGAAAAAGGGTTGTAGATTTTAGCAAAGAAGTCTCTTATTTCCTTTGCCAAAGAGGCGAAATTGAATCCTTGTGACAACTGCTTGTTTGGGAAGCATCATAAAGTCACTTTCCACTCGTCAGCCAATAGACAATTAGAGTTGTTGAGCAGAGTATACTCTGATGTATGCGGTCCCATAGAAGTGGAATCTTTGGGTGGCAGAAAATACTTCCTGACGTTTATTGATGACGCATCATGGAAGGTATGGGTTTATATCCTAAAGACCAAAGTTGAGGTGTTCCAACATTTTCAGACATTTCATGCCATGTTGGAAAGGGAGACCGGAAAGAAGCTAAAGTGTCTCCGAACAGACAATGGAGGCAAGTACACGGCAAAGGAGTTTGAAGTCTACTATGCTACTCACAATATCTGACATGAGAAAACTGTTCCTAGAACCCTACAACACAAATGGTGCAGTCGAGAGAATGAACCGGACCATTGTGGAGAAGGTCAGATGTATGCTCAAAATGGCAAAGCTGCCAAAGCCATTTTGGGGAGAAGCTGTTCGTATTGCTTGCTATTTGATCAACAAATCGCTATCCGTTCCACTGAATTTTTAGATTCCAGAAGAAGTATGGTTTGGAAGGAAGTTTTCTTACTCTTACTTGAGAGTGTTTGGGTGCAAAGCATTTGCACATGTATCCAAGGAGCATGCAATTTGGATGACAAAGCCACTCCCTGCATCTTTATTGGCTATGGAGATGAAGAATTTGGATACAGATTATGGGATCCGAAAAACAAAAAGGTCATTCGAAACCGAGATGTGGTATTTCAAGAAGGCCAGACCTTAGAAGACTTTGGGCAACCAACCAAACCCAAAGTTGATGATGTTTCAGAAATTATTCCAAACCCTGCACCATCACAGCATGCCACTGATGAAAAAGAGTTACCGTAGCATGAAGCCAATGATGTAGAGTTGCAGGATGAATTCTAGAAGAAGAAGAAGATCTAGAAGCATAGGGTGTTGAGCAGGGGGAGCCACAACCCCCTCCGCTAGAGATTGTTGGTCCACAGTTACGAATATCAACAAGAGAGCCTAAGCCATCATCAAAATACCCTACTTCTGAGTATATTTTGCTTACTAATAAGGGGGAGCTAGAAATTTTTCAAGAAGCTCAAAATCATAAGGAGAAGAGTAGCTGGCAACAAACTATGCAAGAAGAGATGTAGTCATTGCAGAAAAATCAGACTTATGATTTGGTGAAACTTCCCCAGGGTCAAAAAGCATTACAGAACAAAGGGGTGTTCAATTTGAAGAAAGATGCCACCGGAAAGCTAGTCAAGTATAAGGCTCAATTGGTTGTCAAAGGTTTCGAATAAAAGAAATGTATTGATTTTGATGAAATCTTCTCGCCAATTGTGAAAATGACATCCATTCGAGTAGTTTTGGGACTAGCGGCCAGTTTTAATTTGGACCTTGAACAGATGGATGCGAAGACGACATTTCTCCATGGTGATCGCAAGGAAAAAATTTACATGGAGCAGCCAGAAGGTTTTGAAGTCAAAGGGAAAGAAAACTTAGTCTGTAGATTGAAGAAGAGTCTCTACGACCTCAAACAAGCGCCGAGACAGTGGTATAAGAAGTTTGACTTATTCATGGTGGGTCATGAGTATAAAAGAACTGCTGCAAACCAGTGTGTTTATGTCAAGAAATGTCCCGGTGGAAACTTTATCATACTCCTGCTCTATGTTGATGACATGCTGATCGTTGGACAGGATGCCACAGTAATCAGATCACTGAAGAAGGAGTTATCACAGTCCTTTGACATGAAGGACCTAGGCCTTGCATAGCAAACTTTGGGTATGGAAATTGTGCGCGACAGGAAAGCCAAGAAGTTGTGGTTGTCACAAGAGAAGTACATTGAACGGGCAATTGAGAAGTTCAACATGAAAGATACCAAGCCAGTCAATACCCTGCTGGCTAATCATTTCAAGCTAAGCAAGAGTTCTTGTCCCTCCTCTACAAAACAAAGAGAAGAGATGGAGGCTATTCCTTACTCATCCGCCGTAGGGAGTTTGATGTATGCAATGGTGTCCACTCGTCCATATGTTTTTGGGAAGCAGTCAAGTGGATTCTAAGATACCTCAAGGGTATTGAGAAGCAGTCAAGTGGATTCTAAGATACCTCAAGGGTATGGCAAAAATATGTTTTTGCTTTGAAGATGCTAAACCAGTCTTGGAAGGCTATATTGATTTAGATATGGCAGACGATCTTGATGGTAAGAAATCTACATCAGGATTTTTGTTCACTTTCACAGGGGGAGCTGTGTCTTGGCAGTCCAAGCTGCAGAAGTGTGTTGCTCTATCCACAACCGAGGCAGAGTATATTGCCGCAACGAAAGCTGGGAAAGAGATGTTGTGGTTGAAGCGGTTTCTCCAAGAGTTGGGATTAAAGCAAGAGAAGTTTACGGTACATTGTGATAGCTAGAGTGCCACAGACTTGAGCAAGAATTCTATGTACCATTCTTGACAAAGCACATTGATGTTCGGTATCATTGGATATGGGAAGTGATGGAAAAGTAGTTATTGGAACTGATCAAGATCCATACAGATAAGAATCCAGCTGACATGCTTACAAAGGTGGTCTCAAGAGACAAACTCGAAATCTGCAGAGACATTGCAGGGATGGATTTCAAGTGAGAAGTCAATAATGCATATGAGTATGGAGGGGTGGAATTGTTGTTCCAACCCACATGCATGCAAAACTATACATGCATGTAAAGAGTCAAAGAAGATGGCATAGGAAGACCTCCATTGGAAGTTAAAGTCTATGTTGGGCATATCTGTAAGCTTCTCCCTTCCTTTCACATTGTTGGCATTGTTGACACTCACCATTCAACATTAAAGAGGGTAGAAATTTTTGGTAGGTTGGTATCTCTCTTTCTCACTCTCTTTGTGTATAAATAGAGATGGGAGGCAGAGGATGTTTTGTATCAGAAATTTGAGAGAGAGAGAGAGAGAGAGAGAGCTGTGAGTTGAGTGAGAAGAGTTGTTCTCCTCCTCTGTTTTTGTATTGTGCTCCATTTTAGTGAAACTCTCATTTCTGTCCGTGGACGTAGGCATTGAGCCTTACCACGTAAATATTGTGTTCTCTGTGTGTGTGAGATTATTTTCTGGGTGTGTTTGATCCTAACAGATCTGAGCAATGAAAATTTTTTGATTTCATTTTCAAAATTCCGAATTCTCTGATTTACCCTTAATGGCAAATAACACCTTATTATCTTGATTTCAAGGAAGGAGACCCAGAACATGAGTTTTTCAGAAATGGGATGTTGGCTAATAATGAGAGTTGGCGTGTCGTGTTCAACTCGTTCACTGAGTTAGAACAAGTTTACATTGATCATATCAAGAAGGAAATGGGGCACGATCGGGTTTGGGCTGTCGGACCTTTATTGCCTCCGAAAGATGATGATCTAATGGGACCCACTAACTGCAGTGGATCGAGTGCGGTGCCAGCTCATGAGGTCATGACGTGGCTCGACGGGAAGGCTGATGATTCTGTTGTCTACGTGTGCTTCGATAATTGGGTCTTAGGTTGAGAGAGCCCAAGTTATGCAGTTGTGTAATGTGGCCAGGGATGCTGTGAAAGAAGGAAGCTCAACTAGAGATTTGGAGGAATTAGTGAAGCAACTCGATGAGCTCATAAAAGATATGTCGTGTGATTAATTCAGTTGCTTGGAGACCTTGGATTTGAAATAAAGTTTGTTCTTTTGTGATAAATTTTGTTTAAGTGTTGTTTAAATTTTGTATGATTATAAATTTTGTAATATAAATTTTGTTGTTTGGCATGATGGATATAAGTGTACTTATTTAGATAAGTGCATTTATTTGGGTCACATCACCTCTCTACTTTTCTGCACATTTTTTTGTAAAAAAAAAGAAAATATATATACTTATTTAGATCATACTAAATAACCCTAATGAGTTGTATTAGATGATTTAGTATGGAGGTTGATGTTCGAGTTTATGAAGTCCAATATAGATTTTATTTTGATAATTTAAATTATTCATTTTATTAGACATTTTATGTATTTTACTTACAAAAAAATTTAAGTCAATCCGATAATCTTAACTTATTTAATTTATCATGTTTATTTCTAAAAAATAACGATAATTATATTTTTCAAAATAAATCATTTATTTTTATTTTTATGACAAACACGATAATAAATTTTACATATTTTTTCTGTTTAATATAATAGAGCATTGAATTTATGATCAACAAAATCCAAGGAGTTAGTGAGTTGCGTGGACTGAGTTTTATGAGCTATTTTAGGGATTTTAAATAAATTATTAAATTTTTTATCAAATCTTTTATATGGGTGTGAGATTCACACACATGTACTTTGTGTGAGTCCCATACCTCTATGAGAGTTTTGGTAAAAAAAATATATAATTTATTTAGACTATTGGTCAAATGTTAACTTTTGGTCTGATTTCTGAGTGAACTTAAACATGTGCATGAGTAATTGGATAAGTAAGGTTTGACTTTGTTATATGGAGCACAGAAAAAAACATTGCTAATTGTTGATCTTATGGATCATTGTCAAATGATAAAAGAGCACTAACAACATTTGATCTGAGGCGTGGAGCTTAGTTATGCTTTTGTGGGATATATGGAGGTTGGTGCAGAAGGTAGTGCCAGAGGTCTACTTTGCTTATGGAATCTAGAAATCTTTCTCCTAAAGGAGTGCTATAGTAATAGAAACTTTATTTTGTTGGCAGGTACTTCACTCCACTCTTTTGATTGTGTTATTGTAAACATTTATGCACTTAATGATGTATTGAGAAGAAGGCAGCTATAGGAGTATTTAGAGAAGCTTAAATCCACTTTTTTAAAACCTTGGTGTATAGGGGGGGTTTTAATGAAATCAAATTTATGAGTGAACGGAAATGGTGCTTGAGGAGGGACAGAGGAATGAAGGATTTCAATGATTTGATTGATAATTTGGAACTATTAGATATTCCAATGCTAGGCAGAACTTTTACATGGTGTCATGCTTTGGATGGGGAAAGGTGGAGCAGGATTGATAGATTTCTGCTTGATTATGGGTGGTTAGAGAAGTTCTTATTTAAGTAGTGGGGGCTAACCAGAACTCTTTCTGACCATTGCCCAATGTTGCTTATGGAAGATGAGAGGGATTAGAGCCCAAGGCCATTTAGATTCATAAATGCTTGGTGCTTGCATCCTAATTTTAAATCTGAAGTGAAGACATTTTGAGAAAACAATCAGATTAGTGGTTAGGCTAGTTTCATCATAATGAAAAAGTTGGGCAATCTTAGAGCACACCTCAGAAGGTGGAATTGTCAAGTGTTTGGAAACCTTTATGAGCAATTGAAAAAAGTTGAGGATGAACTCCATGAATAGGACATAGAAGCTGAACGGAGGAATCTGCAGGAACTTGAGATTGTAAGTGTCATGACCAAACCCACCCTTATAGGTTTAGCGTCATAACCGGCCAGTAATCCTTGGATTACCAAAGGCCTCTTAACATAATAATGTACAATTAGGAGCTGCGGAAGCAAATACATAAAATATAGGTAGTCCATCGAGCTGTGAAGACATACATGAGACAGATAATCTTAAACTTTTATAAACATATGAGTGACGTCAAAAGATACAGTATTTACACGTCACCTCATGCACATAAAAGAAAACAGAGAAACTTGTTCTTAGAGCAAAAGAAACAAAGTCCTATACATTCATTACAACACAACCACTAGACTTAACTAAATCCGGAACCTCCTGGGAGGCGTAAAGGTTGGCTGACAAAAACTGAGACGCCAGGTCCTCAACTTTGAACATGGTCATGTGCCTGATCACCTACATACATAATTTTAATAGTGAGCGGGAGCCTAGTGAATAATAACAGAGTAAATGGTTAAATGAATGATGTCCCATGACTAAGCTAGTTCACATCGTATTCTTATTCAAATGATATTCAGAATTCATGCTTGTTCATACATGGCTTATCCATTAGCGCTAATAGATCATATACAGAGCATCATAGATTATACTTGTTAGTTCCATAGAGGAAGCTCCGAGCGAGTACGGATAACTTATCAGTTCTATAAGGAACCTCCAGACTGGGAACGGATAACTTGTCAGTTCCATAAGGAAACCTCTAGCCGGGTATAGATAACTTGTCAGTTCCATAAGGAACCTCCGGTCTGGGAACATATAGCATACTTGGATCATAGTATAATACCATAAACATTTGTTGGAGTTGGACATTCATTCATGGTATAAAACATGGCATCTCATAGAACAAATCTTATTCCATATACAGAAAATAATTTAACTTGAATATAGCTTTACTAAGTTATTACTCACAGATAACAGATGGCTCCAAGTTACAAGCAGAGTAGTCAATTCAGATATCTTGTGATACGTGACCTACACAAATACAGAACGAATACGTACTGAATTACACAACCGGAATCATTAACTTAGTTATTTCTTGTCTTGGTGTGTTTCTGCTTCTTTGTCCTCATTATGGTGTCTTAATCTTGGCCTAGGAATGCTTAGGATGGAAATATGATGCAAAAATGCACTTGAAAATACTCAACAAAAAGTGTTGAAAATAGGGTCCTCGTTCGAGCGTGACTTCCTACGCTCAAGGGGACATACAAAATGTGAGTGGTCACTCGAGCACAAGATCTGTCGCTAGAGTGATCTGTAAACTTTTGCAAAAATGATGGTTACTTGATTTTTTCACTCGACGCTCACTCTAGCGTAAGAGACATGCCCTCACTTGAGCGCAACTTTTGTCGCTCGAGTGTGCTGCGAAACATAAGAACTTTTGGAAGCTTGCATTTCACGCTCAAGTGGACTTTTGGTCGCTCGAGCGAAAGTGCACACTCTTAGAGTGGTCGCTCGAGCGTGGATTCCTACGCTCGAGCGTAGGAGCAGAATTCTGGAATTTCTAGAATTGCTTCCAAGCTACAAATCTTGATTTCAACACTTCAAATCTCATCATTTGGACAAAAAATGTGAGGAAACTTGTCTAAACTTGAAAAACATTGAGAATTAAAGGCCATTTCATGAAATCAAGGTCCGTAAGCAGCGATTGAGAAAAATTCAAACTTGAATTGTGAAAACATGACATGAATATGACATGCATAGAGTGACTTGAGCTTCAAGTTTTCAAATCATGAGCAAATGAGATGTTTGGGTCAAAGACATGTTGAGGTCCTTGAACAAAACCCAAGTGTAGACATGCATGTGCAGATTCTTGAAAATCAACATATCAAATTATGAGAATTAATTATGCATGCATGCATGATATACTCCCAAAATCAACTATCTAAGCTTAATTCTTGCCTTCCTATAGGATTTCTTTTGAATTCATGAGTTGGCTAGCTTAATTATATTATCAAAAGCTTGAGTTCTCACCTGAACTTCTCAATTGAGCTTCAAGTAGACCAATTCTTAAGTAAGCAAGCTAATCTTCCCTAGTTCTCTTCAATTCTCAAGCAAGTCCCACTTTGGTTGAATTCAAGTCTACCTCCCTCTCACACTCTCTCACGTTTGTGTGTAGGAAACTCAAATAAATGTGTTGAAAATGAAAGAAAGAGTTGTGTGGAGCTTGTAGGGAGTCTTATATAGGCTTACTTGGTGGTAATTAATTAAAGTTAATCAAATAGGCATTAAATTAATCTAATTTAATCATTCTAAATTGAATTTCAATTAGACCTACCATAAAATTCTTACGTTAAACATGAACAAATCTTCTTACGTTAAACAGATATAAACATAAAAAATGCAATGCACATGTAATTAACTCAGAATTTTCTTCTTAATTACTTGTTAGGCATACTTAAGCATGGATTAACATTAATCATGGGTCGGGGTTGTTATAGCCTTCTCTCCTTAAAGAGTTTGGTCCTCAAAACTTGAGTTACCTTTATTCTGGAAGAACACCAGATTCAAAGGGAACAACTCAGGATATCTTTTTTTTATGTCTTCCACTGTCTCCCAAGTTGCATAAGTTCGTCCATGATTCAGCCAATCAACCTTGACTAACGGAATTTCCTTGTTTCTCAAAATTTTGATTCGGCGGTTCACAATTTGCATTGGCCTCTCCTTGTATATATAATCATCTTTTAGAAGCACAAGAGTCAACTCAATCACATGTAATGGATCTCTTAAATAATCCCTAAGTATAGAGACATGAACTACATTGTGCATATGTTCCATGACTAGTGGTAAAGCTACTGTAGACACCCTATTTTTGACCGACCTTAAGACTCAAACGTCATCGTTTGAGCGCTCGATGATTGCGCATGTTTGTGCTCGTCTCGAGTTTCCGGAATTTTCGGCTAAGTGCCTTGCCTCCGGGCCTTTGAACACTTTGTGTTTTGGCTTGGTTTGTAGACCATGCCTTGTTGCCCTTGCCTGGAGGGTGAGAGAGGTCTGCAGACCACCTTTCGTGGTCGTAGACCACTTTTCCCTCCTGTAGACTAGTTTCCGGTTACCGGAGCCTTCGGCCGCACGCCTTGTCTCGGGCCCACTTAACGTTCTCCTTTTGGCCTGGTTTTCGGACCATGACTTGTTGCCTTGGTCTAAAGGGACACAGAGGTCTTGTAGACCACTTTTTGTAGTCATAGACCACCTTTCCCTCTCGTAGACCACTTTTGGTGCCCGTAGACTAGTTTTTGAGGTTTCCAACTGCGCACCTTGACCCGCAGACTCTTGTCTTGTATCTTTTTTGGTTTGTTTTTGGCACAAACCTTGTTTTCCTTGCTTGGAGGGTGCAATAAGGGTTGTAGACCAGTTTTCTCTCCCTGAAAACCACTTTTCTTCCCCGCCAGCCAGTTTTCTGGTCGGCCAACTGGTCTTGGTGGTCTTTGGACCACCAAAAGTGGTCGGCAGCCATGCTACCACCTTGCTTTCTTGGTGCAGACCACCTCTCCCCTCCTGCCAACCACTTTTTATTCTTGCAGACCACTTGTGCTGGTCGGCCAACCAGTGCAAGTAGCTGGCAGACCACTTCAACCGGTCGGACTTTCTGCGATTATTTTCTTGCCGGTTGTGGCGGTGAGCCTGAAAAAACCATCATCCATACACGTGTATGGGGGGATTGCATCTAGCTTCAAGCTTTTTCAACAAGCTTGAGGCTTGGTTTTCTATATAAGGGAGGCCCTCTCTCTCTTTTCCATGTTCAGAAAAAAGTGCTTTGAGCTATACATATCATCTATCTCTATATTTCTTCCTTTCTCTCTTGTTTTGTGCTTAAAAGTCCCTTTTCTTCTTACTTTTGCACACAAACACATAGTGAAACACCATATTCTTGGAGCTGAGGCACTTCGAAGCTGGTTTTGGTGTTTTTGGATTGGTTTTAGCTCAAAAACGTTGCTGGAGTTGCAGCCTTGAAGTTGTTTTACAAGGGTGAGTTTCTAACCCCTTAAACCTTGGTTTTTGTTTAAGCTTTTGGTCCTATTTGCATGCTGATTTAGGCCAAACTCTTAACTACAAATTTTTTTGATTTCAAGTGTTTGAAATGTTTGTTTAAGGCTTTGTTAGTGTTGGGGGTAGTCTACCCCCCTCTTGTGCCTTGTTTGGCCTTGTTTTGTACTATCCTTTTAAGCTATTGGGACCACCTCTTTTTGGCCTTCTCACCACTGAAACTCAGAAGAATTTCAGTGGTGGAAAGTGTGTTTTGAGGTCCCAAATAGGAGGGGGGTCATCCCCTCTCCTCGTATCTTAGATGCTTGCCTTATTGGCCTCATGTTTGAGCTTGGTTTTCTAGCATGTGTTGGCTTGTTCTCAACTTGTTTTTGGTGTTATTTTGACAAGGCACACCTCTGGTTTAGCTTGGTTGAGTCACCACTTGCATGCATTCTACACTTGTAGTGTAATCTTGCAATCTAGCCTAACATGCATCATGCTTTGGACCATCATTCTAGCATGATTTTGGCTTCACTCCAGCAAGTTTTTGGTCATGTTTTAGCATGCTCTAGGTCTGATTTAAGTGTTTTGGATATTGCATGCCTTGCTTTGTATAGCCATATTGCCTTCTAGCTCACTAGCTTTATGTATTGAGTCCACTAGCATGCATTACTTGGGCTATTTGCATGATTTGGCATCATTTTTTATGTGATTTCAGAGCATGTTTCATTACCGTGCCCTCACATCTTTCACTCATTCAATGCTTTGGAGGGTTGGTTCTTTATGCCTTAAGTATGAGCCATCGTGCATGCCATCTTACCTAAGCTTTTGGGTTGCCATATCAATGTGTTTTGGGTGTTATTTTCTCATGATATAACTCTGATTTTTGTTGGTAAAGCCATCTCATGCTTAGTTTTGGTAGGTGTAGTGTAATCCTCCTTATTGGCCTTGCATATTCTATGCTTCATGCCCTTCATGCTAGCTTGTTTTGGCTTTGCTCCATGCATATTTTAGCATCATTTTGGCATGCTCTAGGACTATTTTAGGTGGCCTTGATCATATGGTTCATGCATTGCATAGATGTAGTGCAATTGGCCTTGCTAGCCTTGAGTTTTGAGCACCATAGCATGCTTCATTTGTGATATGTACGTGATTTGGTATCCTTTAACATGTTATTTCAGAGCATATAGCATTGCCATGTTCCCACTTTTTCACTCTTTGAATGCTTTCAAGGGCTATGGATTATTGCCTTGTTTGGGGACCAATGCGTATGCATGCTTGTCTAGACTTGTGAACTCCTATCTCAGCATGTTTTGGTCCTTGTTTTGACCTATTTGAGCTCTATCCATGATTGGTTCAATCATTTGTGCCATGTATTGTATGCCTCTTGTGTAGTCTCCTTGGTGGCTTTGTGCCATAGGCCTCCTAGCATGCTATGCTTATGTTGTTTGAATGATTCGGCATCATTTTATACATGATTTCAATGCTTATAATGTGGCTACACTCTTATATTTGTCACGACTTAGCACTTTTGAGATCTTATGCTTAATTGGTGAGCCAATGCATGAGCATGCATTTTCTAGCCTTTCATGCCATCTTTTAAGAGTGTTTTGGCCATTGTCTTGGCATACTTAAAGTCTATTTGGGGTTGGTTTAGCCCATTGTGCCTTGCATTATATAGCCTTAGTGTTGTGTGCCTCAATGCTTAAGGACTTGGTTTTGACATGCTTATGTTGCATTGCATTGTGTTTGGCATGCTTAAGTTGCATTGCATTGTGTTTGGATTGGGTGTTAATCCAAACACGAGAAACAAGGGATGTTTCATACTTGAAGTGATGAAATGTGCCTCATTTCTCGGTCACCGACCCTCATGATCATGCATGATAGAGGTTAAGGCCCTTATGTTTTCTTTGTGCATTCATTGACATTGATTGTGCAATCTTGGCTTCTCGGCCATCGTGCATTACGATGCTCGGTTGGTGGCCCGAGAGTCGAGAACCGCACTCCCTTGAAGCTCATGAAATGATAGAGAGGGTGGTTGTGCACACATACCTTGCAAATACAGTATTGTTCCCCTTTTTGTTCTCTGTTGTAGCAAACTAGAAGTGTGCAGAATTTTCTGGTCGGTAGACCTGTAAAAGTTGCTGGCCGACCACTTTTTCTGGTCTGCAGCAAATGTAAGTGGTCAGCAGCGCTCCTGGAAGTCTCCATGGTGGTGCAGAAACTATCTGGAGGTTTGTATAGTGTTCTGAGAACAAATGAAAGCAGAGGCAAGTTGGGGCATCACGATGGATTTCCTAATGAGGTGACCGAGCATGCTTGCACTCTTCGCCCTGAGGACATCTCTTTACTGCTTTACTTAGCTGCTTTGCTTAGCTAGCTAATGCTTTGGTTCTGTAATTAAGTAGTTAATACACTTAGATATTTATTTGCGTTTGTAATAACTAGTTAGTTAACTTGTTAGTTAATTAGTTTCGTTTTGTAATAACTAGTTTAATTAGATTAATTAGATTAGTTAGATAGCTTAGCTTAGTGTAGCTAGCTTAGCTCATTCTTTCAGACCCTGCGTCGAGAGGGCGAATTTTGTAATAAGTGTGCATATGTGTGATGCATGTCTTCCAACCCTCATTTCTTTCTTCATTTTATTTACCAGCTTTCGATGGTTAGTTTTAGGGCATGTTTCAATTAGCATCCTTATGCTCGCATGTTTGCATCATTCATCTGTATTGCATGCACCAGGCTCGGCGCATCATTCAAACTGCATTATATTTCAATACATTTTCTTAAATACGTGTTTCAAAGCATGTTATCAAGTGTAGCATTCATATGCCATCTTAGTAAAGCCGAGCCTATCTTAGTTGCATTTTTGTATGTGTTGCATTAGGTATCTTAACATAGCTAGGATCATGCATGATTACTAACTAGCTTCTATTTTGGCTCGGAGTACTCGGTAAGTGTTTATGCTTTAGCATCCTTGCATGTGTGTAAGTGTCTTCCATGATAGCATGCTTGCCATGAGGCTATCTGCCTAAGTGATTAACTGCTTGAATGCCTGTGGGTGGAGGCTTGATTGCCTGAATTGGAACAACTCAATGATTGTGAGTTTTAAGCTCACTTGAAGTGGCAAAATCATGTTTTTCTAAACTCACTTGAGGGTGGCAAATCCGCATCTTAGCCTACTTACGAGTAGCACCTTCAAACCACTTCCAAAAACAAACATAAGTTGTTTTGTTCTAATCCGCGTGATTAAGTCTATACTTGTGTGTTGTGAGCATCACATAGTAAGCTAGCTAATAAACTGGAATAAGAACACATGTGTTTTCAAAAACAACATATCATGTTAGTAAAGGCCGATCCTTTGATCGGGCGAGCGGGGGTGCTCATTGCATGACCTCCCCCTCTCGTACCCAAGTTCCTGAGCCGAGGCAACTTTGGTGATGACGGACACATGGCCTTCGGCACGAGTCAGGGTTTTCTAAATTTTTCAAAATAAAATATTTAGGTGGCGACTTTGAAATCTGGCAAACCAATCCATGTTTGGCACTTCTTGATTAAAATTAGTTTTCCAAAACGATTTTTCAGATTTGGACTCTTTGGTGATTTATCAGTCTTATATTGCACTTTGTGAGATTAGATTTAGAATCGTGACAGGAGTCCGAACTGTAGGAGCTAAGAACAACAATTCGCGCCCTCGCACACGGAGCGGAGTTTTGGGCGGTCTACAGTTTCTGGCGACTCTGCTGGGGATTTAGAGAACTTGACTCGAACACTATGATATGTTGTTTTGTCTACACTTATGTGTTTCTTTGCATTGCATTTGCATTAGTGCGCCTAGGACACCATGTTTGCCATCTGCTATTCCTAAACGGTTTGCTGGAGGCTTGCTTGGAAAAGCGTGCCATAAGGCTGACCGATTGTGGGCTCTACTACGATGGGAACACAAACCTCGTTTTTTACCGAGGCACTTTTTTTGACCATTCGACCTAGTGCATATCGGAATCCGTAGTGACCATTCCAAGCTAGGACATGTTGCTTACCCGATTGTAGGTTGTTTGAAACCGCTGCGTGGATAGTGAAACCCTAGCTCTTGACAAAATAGGACAGGAAAACTCTACCCCACCATAGGGGTGTTTTGGCTCTCACTTGCTTGATATGTGTTGTTAAGGGTGTGTCTCTACGGGATGTACGTATCAACTGGAAGTCTGAGTATTAGCTTGAGGGCATTAGTTCTGAGGCGAAATTTTGGGCGAAATTGATGAAACACGATCATTCTATGTTCATATCTGTGTTGGTGAAAGCAGGCTGAGGTGCTATCTATTTTCTCTTTTGCTAGGTAGTCTTGGAACTATAGCGTCAGAAGGCTCCGATATCCCCCATGTTCATTGGACTTGTGTTGATAGACTTTGTTTGGTCAGAGATTCAGTTCAAGGGCAACCAGTGTTTCCTTCGCCGAGGCAAGGCAAGGCAAAGAAAAGCCAGTCAGGGCTCACCGGTTCAGTCGATCAGACAGTCACTAGCCACATCACCTTTGTTCTAACTTAGCAGACTGTGATGGCACAGAGTCCAGAAGAAGTTGTGGCTATGATAGCGGCATTAAACTAGGGAATCGTCATGTAGGGTGAGACCGATGCCGAGATGCAATGCCCATCTAGGGCACTTACTATCCATCCAGTCTCGGAACCCCAATCATCTCAAACCTATGAACCCACTACTTCTGAGCTGATGAGGATGATTGAAGATCTTCAGAGAACAGTGGTAGATTTCGCCTTTGGAGTTTTGGCTCCGTCATCAACCACATCACCTATAAGGGATTTCACGCCAAAAGGCTCCCCAATCTTGGGACGGGCTACATTGGAAGAAGGCCAATCTCTTAGCAAAGTGGAGGCCAGTGATAAAAACAAGGTTAGGGTAGACATTGGTCCCCATAAACACCTCCAGTGGGTTGCTGAGGCTTTGAAAGCTGAGGGGCTGAACAAATAGCAAGTGATTGCAGTTATTGCGAAGACTGTCAATGATACTTTCACCACTCAAGTTGGGGGTAATTTGTATCAAGGGGTAAGCCGGGAGAAGGGTCGTCAAACCAAAAATTCCCCTTTCAATTTCGATCCTGCACTCGGGAGAGATCAGCAAACCCAGTCAGTGCCTATCAATCTCGTTGCTGGTGTATCCAGTAAAACTCTACAAACCTCGAAGTACCAACCCTGAGGTCGAAGGGTCTTCCATGCCCTCTATATGGCTTTGTCCAAAGCTCTCAAAATCCTCGTTGGACAAGGCCATCTCAAACCCCTTGAGCCTTGGCCTCTCTCGGATCCCCTTCCAACTAAGCATGATGCTGCCAAGTACTATGCCTTCCATCAACAAATCGGTCATGACACTGACAATTGCTTTAGTCTTCGCCACAAAGTACAAGATTTGATTAATAACAGGGTCATCGCCGCACCAGGTCCTGCAAAGTCTATCGGCACTTGATCCGTGAACTTGTGGGGGATAATGTGATTATGTGATCGGGGGATGAACCACCTGCGAATGGCGCTCAGTTTACTCCAGATATCAGGATGGCAAGCACTGTTTTGAGCATTTGCGAATACTGGTTATTTTACTTTCTAACTTAGGTATTGAGTCGATTTTGTTGTGTTGTATTGAGTCAATCTTTTTGTACTGAGTCAGTTGAGTCCGCCTTGTTTTGTTGAGTCAGTCTTGTTTTGTTAGAGTTGGGTGATTTTGGGGGTGTTACCTCGGACATCACTATCTTATTTTGTGTTTGTCTTTTACACTCTTTTGAGTCTGTTTCTCCCATGGGATCAGTTGCACCAGAAGATTTGAATGAAATAGCAGTGATTTTCACACTTTTGAGTTTGTTTTTGCCTTGAAGCCAGTTGTGCCAGAAGATTCGAATGAAACGACAGTGCTTTTCACCTACCTTTTCTGTGCCTTGAAATCATTGCATTGACCTAAGTTTTTCAAAACTTTTCTAACACTGTGATGAAAACAAAGAGGGAGGAATTCCTTTGGATTTACAAAAATTTGATCAATTGAGAGAAAGAGAGGCGTGCTGAGCCCTTGATGAATGAGATCATGCTTGTTAATGTGAGTACTCAGAAAGATCCTGGCTTGATCTAGATTGGTTCTACACTGTCTTCGACGCGAGCGATTAGTCGCTTTCTTAAAAGATTTCAAAAAATATTTTGCGTGGTCCTGTGAAGACCTGTGTGGAATCGCTCTTGAGATTGTGCAACCTAAGACCGCTCTTAGCCTCAAGATTTGACCCCTTTTGCTTTCAAACCTTGAACTTGGATTCAGAATGTTCAACGGTCAACCGCAACATAAGGCTTGTATGGCTAGATCAGAAGCAACCCTTGGACTAGGGGCAAGAAAGTCAAATAAAGAAGATCAGATTGATCAAAAGAAAGCTTGTAAAGTTGGATGAGAAACAACTCTTGAACTAGGGGCAAGAAAGGTCAGATGTGCTCGAAGAGTCAAAAATTGGGACATTTCTCAAGCTAACAAAGATCGACAAGAATGCCAAATCCCAATATGGAGAAAACAAGAAAGCTTTGTTGAAGGACAATCGAGTTCCTATCTACAACACTAGGGTCAAATTTAGCCCCTATTGGATGGGCTTTTATATCATCAGCGAACAGTAGCCATTCTCCTAGATTCATATGGCTTCAAGATCTCAAAACCATTCAACATGGACCAAGTTAAACTTTTACGCTTGAGAGGCTCGCTGGGCCAAAAACCCAGAAGGGCGACCCAGGCAAAAGTTAGAGCAAAGGAAAAAAAAATGAAAAGAAAAAGAAATGAAGAAAATGAAAGAAGAAGAAAAGATGAAAAAAAATAAAAAGCAAAAATGAAAAGAAAAAAAAAAGAGAAATGAAAAGAAGTGAAAAGAAAAGAAAAACATAGCTCGCAAGGTTGAAAACCCAGAAGGGCGGCCTAAGCAAAAGTTAGAGCGCAAAAGGAGAGGTTAATACCCGAGTGTACCTTAACCCCGAACTACGTAAGTCTTGATTCCCATCTTTGGGATGCGTAGGCAACTTCATTCTGAAGTCCAGCCGTAAAACACTTCAAATTCGACTGTGTCCATGTGATGGTTCTAGTCATCTTTGTTTTCTTTGTATCTGAGAATTCAGTTGTAATTGTCACTGTGAGGACTAGTTGCCATGTGCTGCGGCGCTATTCAGACTAGGGGCAACTTTCCATTGCCATGCAATGCTGCGGTGCTATTTAGACTAGGGGCAACTTTCAGTTGCCATGCAATGCCGTTCAAATAAGGGGCAATTTTCTATTGTTTTGGATTTGAGGTTGTGCATCTCAAGAGTAAATTCTATGTTGGTCGAGCAGTTGCCATTTGCAAAAATAGTTTTTGAGAATTTTTAATGAGGTTGACTAATTCTCTCGAAAATTATTCTATTTTTCTAAAACTGGACCATTTCTTGGATCCAAAAAAGGAAAATTTTCAGTGCTCATAACCTGACATGCATGATTTCAAATCAAAAAATCGAATAAGCGTGTTAATCTAACTCTTATTTTTGGTTAAAAAATTTTTAGTCGAAAACCAAAACAAAAAATGGTCAAAATGATAAACTAGGGGCACAGTTGAGTCAGGTTTTCTGTCTTTTCCCCGTTGTCACCATGCTTGCCAGAAAGGGCACAACTGAAGCTAATAGCAAAGGGCTGAAAGCTCTCTCATCCTCCGAGCGGCGAGGTATCAAGTCAAGTCTGGCAACGAATGGAAAAAGGCGGATATTCCACTCCCTTATTTGAAAAGGTCTGGTCACCTCCGAACTGGCCAAGGGCGTCATTAACCGATGTCAGCTGCAGATTTGCTACACACCTAGTTGTAGCACACCCCCTCTATGGGAAAGTTCACTGTTGTGAGCAGAAAAAGAATAATCTAGCGAAATGTTAGGGGCAAGAGCCCGCAACTTCCTGTTTATCCATCAACCACCCAAGGGAGGGATAGAAAAAGAAGAAAGATTGAAGAATATAGAGATGCGCGCTGAGAGAAAAAGTGAGAAAAAGGCTTTTTCAGAAAACTAGAGCTTGAGTGCCAGAGTGATGAGAGAATCACAAATGAGAAAGGGTGGGAAATAGTACCCGAAGAAGCTGTGGACTCCTCGTCAACCGAGAGGTCTCTCACCTTTGGAACACATTTGAGTCTTGTGCTTTGTTGTGTTTTTGTTTGTCTCGATTCTTGTTTTGAGTCGTTTCGAGTGTCTATAGATGTGTTTAGGTTGTTTTACCTTGTCTTTCTCTTTGTTGAATTGTTTTGGCTCTGGTCAGTCATAGGCTCAATACCCAGTTGAGAACCCTTTCCTCATTTCAATTTCAAAAATAAAATCATCTTGTGCTTAGAGTGCTGTGCCATTCTCCACATTTGTACAAAACAGGATTTGTTCTTTCATAAAACTGCAGGGTTCAACCCAGGTTATATGAGAACAGTCGAACAAGGACCTATCTGAAGCTACATAGGTTCCAGACTACAAACCAAAAGAAAAGAGGGAAAATTTGGAGCATCAGAGTTTGTTTCAACTTCAGAAAGTTTCGAGATTGCATTTCGGGTGTACCTTTTCAGGCCTTGTCAATGTTCTGAAGTATGGGTGTGCCTCTACCTCAAGCTAAAGTTCAAGCCTGCTTCAAAGCCAGAATGGCGATCAGAAGTGCTCTCCCTGAGTATCATTCCCTACCAGAGGCATCTTGGCTGTGTTTGTAATGAGTTCCTAGGAGACCAGCTGTGACAGTGAAAACTAGAGTTCGAATGGCTGTTGCCCAGAACGCAAAAGTTCAGGATTTCCGAGACTAAAGTCTAGTTTAAATACCCAGGGGTGTATCCCCGGCTTGGAACTTGTATGGAAGCCCCATAGGTTGAGATAGCATGTATGCGCCTTGATTCTGGATACTAAACCAACCTAGTCTGTCACCCTGTTGGAGAATAGGGAAAGTTGTGAATATGATCAGGAAGAAAAGTGGCATCTAAAGTGTTCTACGTAAAGAACCCCTGCCAGCATGTCAGGACCTTTGTACTGTGAGTTCAAGGTAAGAGTTCGAAGAACACAAGGGGAGATCCCCGTCCAAGTAGAGCGGCTCATCGACACTCGCCCCATGAGGTGCTTGCTAAAGCGCCGCTTTGTTTGTTTATTGCATTCCCTAAGCATCATGCACTGCATTGCTTGTATCATATCATCACACTTATTGCATTTATTTGCATCTTGTGTTATCTCGAATCATTTGTCCTTTTACGCTGAACAGCGTTTAGGATCGTTGTCATCTGGGGCTTTCTCAGGTTGCGTCGATGCGCTTTTGGGCGGTTTGTTTGGACCTCTTCTCACGATTTCAGTGTGGTTTGAGTATTCTTTTCCGCACATGATTTAAGCATGTTTGGAATTTTTCTCAGGAGACGTGAAGCGCGACCTTGGGCGTGTTTTATCTCGGGACACGTGAAGCGCAAGCCCGAGTGGTTGTTTCCGTACCTCTTCTCATGATTTCAGCGTGATTTGAATGTTATTTTCCTCACACGATTTCAGCGTGTTTGGAATTTTTTCTCAGGACGCATGAAGTGTGGCCCTAGGCGTGTTTTATCTCGAGACGCGTGAAGTGCGAGCCCGAGCGGTTGTTTCCGTACCTCTTCTCACGATTTCAGCTAGTTTGGAATTTTGTCTCAGGACGCATGAAGCACGGCCTTGGGCATGTTTTATCTCGGGACGGGTGAAGCGCGAGCCCGAGCGATTGTTTTCGTACCTCTTCTCATGATTTTAGTGTGGTTTGAGTGTTCTTTTCCTCACACGATTTCAGCATGTTTGGAATTTTTCTCAGGACGCGTGAAACGCGGCCCTGGGCGTGTTTTATCTCAGGACGCATGAAGCGCGAGCCTGAGTAGTTGTTTTCGTACCTCTTCTCACGATTTCAGCGTGGTTTGAGTGTTCCTTTCCTCACACGATTTCAGTGTGTTTGGGATTCGTTCTTCCTCCTCTCACGATTTCAGCATGGTTGGAGTATGTCACCCCTTTGCATCTACTGTACCATCTGTTGCATCTACTGCATCATATTTGTTTTATCGCCTGTATCTTTTCCATGTTAAGCTTGGTTTGGTCCATACTTTTCACGTTAAAGCATGGTTTTGTGATAATGTGTACGCGCCTATTCCACTAAGAGAATTGTGGTCTGAGGGTGTCGGTACTTTTTCTATGTTAGACGTGGTCTGTTTTGTATCTATGCCTTTTCTAGGCAAGATGAGGTTCGGTCCCGCGCCTTATTCACTTCATCCGATGCATCCATTGCATCAAATATGCATTGAATATTGTGCGCAGAATATGTATACATGTTCCACTTGCATTGTTATGCACTCTTTACATGCGTTGTCATGCACGTTCCATTTGCATTGTTATGAACCCTTCCACTCGCATTGTTATGCACTCTTCACATGCATTGTCACACACGTTCAATTTGCATTGTTATGCACCCTTCCACTCACATTGTTATGCACTCTTCACATGCATTGTCACGCACATTCCATTTGCATTGTTATGCACCCTTCCACTCGCATTGTTATGCACTCTTCACATGCGTTGTCACGCACGTTACTTGCATTGTTATGCACTCTCTTTACTTGCGTTGTCACACATGTTCTACTTGCATTGTTATGCAGACTTTACTTGCTTTGTCACACACGTTCCCCTTGCATTGTTATGCACCTCTTCACTTGTGTTGTCACGCATGTTCCACTTGCATTGTTATGCACCTTTTCACTTGCATTGTTATGCGCGTTCTACCTACATGTGTTTCTACTATATTGTACCTGTTGAGTTTCTTTCTTATGCATGCACGATAATGTATGTACGATTCATTCAGAGAAGTTCCGGTTCAGTTTGAATGTTACCTTTCTCCACTCGCGTTTGGCGTGCGTTTGGATGACTGTGCTTTCTTGCACAGTCCTTGTCCTTTTGTGTTTGATACGCTAGGTGTTTCGTTTGAGAATTTGGGTATCCCCGATAGTCGCTTTTAGTCTTTCCCACGTGAGACGCAGTGAGAATTGCATAATTTTCTTACATCTTTTCCATTGGAATGTGTGAGACTGTCGTTTCTTATTCATTCGCTTAAAATGTTGTATTCATTTTGCATAAATGCTTCATCACAACTTTCTTTCCGTGATCATAAGTTATGATCGGCATTGTGCATGTTATTTGCATCTTGCCCCTGCCTGTGAGCACATCTCTTTGTTATCTTGCCTGTTTGTCTAAGTCTTCGGTCTAGTAAAAAATGGGTCATCTCTGGGCTTTGACATTCACTCCCATCACTTCTTGACTGTCGAGTTCTGTCAAAAAGGGACAACTATGGACACCCCATTTTGACCGACCTTAAGACTCAAACCTCATCGTTTGAGCGCTTGATGATTGCGCATGTTTGTGCTCGTCTCAAGTTTCTGGAATTTTCGGCTAAGTGCCTTGCCTCCGGGCCTCTGACTTTGTGTTTTGGCTTCGTTTGTAGACCATGCCTTGTTGCCCTTTCCTGGAGGGAGAGAGAGGTCTGCAGACCACCTTTTGTGGTCGTAGACCACTTTTCCCTGCTGTAGACTAGTTTCCGGTTACCAGAGCCTTCGGCCGCGCGCCTTGTCTCGGGACCACTTAACATTCTCCTTTTGGCCTAGTTTTCGGACCATGACTTGTTGCCTTGGTCTAAAGCGACACAGAGGTCTTGTAGACCACTTTTTGTGGTTGTAGACCACCTTTCCCTCTCGTAGACCACTTTTGGTGCCCGTAGACTAGTTTTCGAGGTTTCCGGCTGCGCCCCTTGACCCACGGACTCTTTTCTTGCATCTTTTTTGGTTTGTTTTTGGCACAAACCTTGTTTTCCTTGCTTGGAGGGTGCAATAAGGGTTGTAGACCAGTTTTCTCTCCCTGAAAACCACTTTTCTTCCCTGCCAGCCAGTTTTCTGGTCGGCCAACTGGTCTTGGTGGTCTTTGGACCACCAAAAGTGGTTGGCAGCCATGCTACCACCTTGCTTTCTTGGTATAGACCAGCTCTCCCCTCCTGCCGACCACTTTTTATTCTTGCAGACCACTTGTCTTTGGTCAGCCCAAATGCAAATGGTGGCAGACCACTTCAACCGTCGGCGACTTTCTGCACTTTTGCGAGATATTTTCTTGCAGTTGTGGCGGTGGTGAGCCTGAAAACCATCCTCCATACACGTGTATGGAGGGATTGCATCTAGGTTCAACAAGCTTGAGGCTTGGTTTTCTATATAAGGGAGGCCCTCTCTCTCTTCTCCAAGTTCAGAAAAAAGTGCTTTGAGCTATACATATCATCTATCTCTATATTTTTTCCTTTCTCTCTTGTTTTGTGCTTAAAAGTCCCTTTTCTTCTTACTTTTGCACACAAACACATAGTGAAACACCATACTCTTGGAGCTGAGGCACTTCGAAGCTGGTTTTGGTGTTTTTGGATTGGTTTTAGCTTAAAAACGTTGCTGGAGTTGCAGCCTTGAAGTTGTTCCCCTTAAGCCTTGGTTTTTGTTTAAGCTTTTGGCCCTATTTGCATACTGATTTAGGCCTAACTCTTAACTACAAAATTTTTTGATTTCAAGTGTTTGAAATGTTTGTTTAAGGCTTTATTGGTGTTGGGGGTAGTCTACCCCCCTCTTGTGCCTTGTTTGGCCTTGTTTTGTACTATCCTTTTAAGCTATTGGGACCACCTCTTTTTGGCCTTCTCACCACTGAAACTCAGAGGAATTTCAGTGGTGGAAAGTGTGTTTTCAGGTCCCAAATAGGAGGGGGTCATCCCCTCTCCTTGTATCTTGGATGCTTGCCTTATTGGCCTCATGTTTGAGCTTGGTTTTCTAGCATGTGTTGGCTTGTTCTCAACTTGTTTTTGGTGTTATTTTGACATGGCACACCTCTGGTTTAGCTTGGTTGAGTCACCACTTGCATGCATTCTACACTTGTAGTGTAATCTTGCAATCTAGCCTAACATGCATCATGCTTTGGACCATCATTCTAGCATGATTTTGGCTTCACTCCAGCAAGTTTTTGGTCATGTTTTAGCATGCTCTAGGTCTGATTTAAGTGTTTTCGGTCATGCATGCCTTACTGTGTATAACCATATCGCCTTCTAGCTCACTAGCTTTATGTATTGAGTCCACTAGCATGCATTACTTGGGCTATTTGCATGATTTGGCATCATTTGTTATGTGATTTCAGAGCATGTTTCATTATCGTGCCCTCACATCTTTCACTCATTCAATGCTTTGGAGGGTTGGTTCTTTATGCCTTAAGTATGAGCCATCGTGCATGCCATCTTGCCTAAGCTTTTGGGTTGCCATATCAATGTGTTTTGGGTGTTATTTTCTCATGATATAACTCTGATTTTTTTTGGTGAAGCCATCTCATGCTTGGTTTTGGTAGGTGTAGTGTAATCCTCCTTATTGGCCTTGCATATTCTATGCTTCATGCCCTTCATGCTAGCTTGTTTTGGCTTTGCTCCATGCATATTTTAGCATCATTTTGGCATGCTCTAGGACTATTTTAGGTGGCCTTGATCATATGGTTCATGCATTGCATAGATGTAGTGCAATTGGCCTTGCTAGCCTTGAGTTTTGAGCACCATAGCATGCTTCATTTGTGATATGTGCGTGATTTGGTATCCTTTAACATGTTATTTCAGAGCATATAGCATTGCCATGTTCCCACTTTTTCACTCTTTGAATGCTTTCAAGGGTTGTGGATTATTGCCTTGTTTGGGGACCAATGCGTATGCATGCTTGTCTAGACTTGTGAACTCCCATCTCAGCATGTTTTGGTCCTTGTTTTGACCTATTTGAGCTCTGTCCATGATTGGTTCAATCATTCGTGCCATGTATTGTATGCCTCTTGTGTAGTCTCCTTGGTGGCTTTGTGCCTTAGGCCTCCTAGCATGCTATGCTTATGTTGTTTGAATGATTCAGCATCATTTTATACATGATTTCAGTGCTTATAGTGTGGCTACACTCTAACATTTGTCACTCCTTGAGCACTTTTGAGAGTTGTGCTCTTATGCTTAATTGGTGAGCCAATGCATGAGCATGCATTTTCTAGCCTTTCATGCCATCTTTTAAGAGTGTTTTGGCCATTGTCTTGGCATACTTGAAGTCTATTTGGGGTTGGTTTAGCCCATTGTGCCTTGCATTATATAGCCTTAGTGTTGTGTGCCTTAATGCTTAAGGACTTGGTTTTGACATGCTTATGTTGCATTGCATTGTGTTTGGCATGCTTAAGTTGCATTGCATTGTGTTTGGATTGGGTGTTAATCCAAACACGAGAAACGAGGGACGTTTCATACTTGAAGTGATGAAACGTGCCTCATTTCTCCGTCGTCGACCCTCTTGATCATGCATGATAGAGGGTAAGGCCTTTATGTTTTCTTTGTGCATTCATTCACATTGATTGTGCAATCTTGGCTTCTCGGCCATTGTGCATTGCGATGCTCGGTTGGTGGCCTGAGAGTCGAGAACCGCACTCCCTTGAAGCTCATGAAATGATAGGGAGGGTGGTTGTGCACACATATCTTGCAAATACACTGTTATTCCCCTTCTTGTTCTCTCTTGCAACAAACTGGAAGTGTGCAGAATTTTCTAGTCGGCAGACCAGTAAAAGTGGCTGGCCGACCACTTTCTCTGATCTGCAGCAAATGTAAGTGGTCGGCAGGTGGTCTACAACATCAACAAGTGGTTGGCAGCCCTCTTAGAAGTCTCCATGGTGGTGCAGAAACTATCTGGAGGTTTGTACAGTGTTCTGAGAACAAATGCAAATAGAGGCAAGTTGGGGCATCGCGATGGATTTCCTAACGAGGCGACCGAGCATGCTTGCACTCTTCACCCTGAGGACATCTCTTTACTGCTTTGCTAAGCTAGCTAATGCTTTGGTTCTGTAATGAAGTAGTTAATACACTTAGCTATTCATTTGCGTTTGTATCAACTTGTTAGTTATTTAGTTCCGTTTTGTAATAACTAGTTTAATTAGATTAGTTAGATTAGTTAGATAGCTTAGCTTAGTGTAGCTAGCTTAGCTCATTCTTTCGGACCCTGCGTCGAGAGGGCGAATTTTGTAATAAGTGTGCGTCTGTGTGATGCATGTCTTCCAACCCCCATTTCTTTCTTCCTTTTATTTACCAGCTTTCGATGGTTAGTTTTAGGGCATGTTTCAATTAGCATCCTTATGCTCACATGTTTGCATCATTCATCTGTATTGCATTCATCGGGCTCGGCGCATCATTCAAACTGCATTATATTTCAATACATGTTCCTAAATACGTGTTTCAAAGCATGTTATCAAGTGTAGCATTCATATGCCATCTTAGTAAAGCTGAGCCTATCTTAGTTGCATTTTTGTATGTGTTGCATTAGGTATCTTAACATAGCTAGGATCATGCATGATTACTAACTAGCTTCTGTTTTGGCTCGGAGTACTCAGTAAGTGTTTATGCTTTAGCATCCTTGCATGTGTGTAAGTGTCTGCCATGATAGCATGCTTGCCATGAGGCTATCTGCCTAAGTGATTAACTGCTTGAATGCATGTGGATGGAGGCTTGATTGCCTGAATTGGAACAACTTGATGATTGTGAGTTTTAAGCCCACTTGAAGTGGCAAAATCATGTTTTTCTAAGCCCACTTGAGGGTGGCAAATCCGCGTCTTAGCCTACTTACGAGTAGCACCTTCAAACCACTTCCAAAAACAAACATGAGTTGTTTTGTTCCAATTCGCGTGATTAAGTCTATACTTGTTTGCTGTGCGCATCACATAGTAAGCTAGCTAATAAACCGGAATAAGAACACATGTGTTTTCAAAAATAACATATCATGTTAGTAGAGGCCGATCCTTTGATCGGGCGAGCGGGGGTGCTCATTGCATGACCTTCCCCTCTTGTACCCAAGTTCCCGAGCCGAGGCAACTTTGGTGATGACGAACATGTGGCCTTTGGCACGAGTCAGGGTTTTCTAAATTTTCCAAAATAAAATATTTAGGTGGCGACTCTGAAATTTGGCAAAGTAATCCATGTTTGGCACTTCTTGATTAAAATCAGTTTTCCAAAACGATTTTCCGAATCTGGACTCTTTAGTGATTTATCAGTCTTACATTGCACTTTGTGAGATTAGATTTAGAATCGTGACAGGAGTCCGAACTATAGTAGCTAAGAACAAAGATTCGCGCCCTCGCACGTGGAGCGGAGTTTCGGGCGGTCTACAGTTTCTAGTGACTCTGCTGGGGATTTAGAGAACTTGACTCGAACACTATGATATGTTGTTTTGTCTACACTTATATGTTTCTTTGCATTGCATTTGCATTGGTGCGTCTAGGACACCATGTTTGCTGTTTGTCACCTACCTCGGCCCAACAGATCGGAGAACGGGATTTCTTACCATATAAAGCTTCATATGGGGCCATACCAATACTTGAGTGATAGTTGTTATTGTATACAAACTCGGCCAAAGGAAGATAAGTTTCCCAACTGCCTTGAAAGTCTAACAGACAAATCCGTAACAAGTCTTCCAATGTTTGAATGGTCCGTTTTGATTGGCCATTTGTCTGTGGATGATAAGCACTGCTTAATCTCAATTCAGTCCCCAAAGCTTGTTGCAAACTCTGCCAGAATCTTGAAGTAAACTTAGGATCTCTGTTTGATACAATAGATACCGGTATGCCATGTAATCTCACAATTTCGTTAACATACAAATTAGCCAACTTATCCGCATTATACAGTGATTTAATAGGCAAGAAATGTGTGGATTTTGTTAAACGATCAACAATTACCCATATAGAATCCATACCTTGAGGAGAGCGAGGCAATCCTACGATGAAGTCCATGGTAATGTGCTCCCATTTCCATTTCGGTATTGGAAGCGGCTGTAATAAACCAGCGGGTCGTTAATGTTCAGCTTTGACTTGTTAACAATGCAAACATCGGCCTACAAAATCTATAATGCTTTTTTCATTCCAGGCCACCAGAAATTCTATTTCAAATCATGATACATTTTTCTATTTGCTGGATGCATGACAAATTTGGAGTTGTGAGCTTCTATCATGATTCGTTTCCTTAAATCAGAATAATCCAACACATAAAGACGACTCTGAAATTTCAACACATTGTTTTCAAATATAAACTCTAGCCTTAGTTTTGAGTCAATTTCATTCACAATCTTTTTCAAGAACTCATCTTGCAGTTGTTTCTTTTTAATTTCTTTGATGATTGTAGGTTGGGCAAAGATAGTAGCTAAGGTCCCACCTTGTTCTCGTAATACTACTTCAATCTCATTCCTTTCCAACTCGCATAGTAATTCTTTCTGTCTGGTGAGCAAACATGACAATCTGACAATAGACTTTCGGCTCAAAGCATCTGCGACCGTATTGGCTTTCCCCGTATGATACAAAATTTGTAAATCATAGTCTTTGATTAACTCTAACCATCTCCTCTGTGTCATGTTCAATTCTTTTTGGGTGAAGAAATATTTGAGACTTTTATGGTCTGTGTATACTTCACAAGTCACACCAAACACATAATGCTGCCAGATCTTTAAAGCAAAAACCACAGCTGGTAGTTCAAGATCATGAGTCGGGTAATTCTCTTCATGGGGTCGGAGTTGCCGAGAAGCATAAGCAATTACCTTTCCATTTTGCATTAATACACAACCCAAGCCTTAATTGGATGCATCACTGTAAATTTGAAACCCATCAGTACCATTAAGCAAAATCAAAATCGGTGCAGTTACTAATCTCGTCTTTAACTCTTGAAAGGCAGACTTGCTTTGAGCATTCCAGTCAAATGATATATTTTTCTGGGTTAACTGAGTCAATGGCATAGCAAGTTTTGAAAAGTCTTTTACAAATCTGCAATAATAGCCTGCAAGTCCCAGAAAACTTCTAACTTCTGACACATTCATCGGTTTAAGCCAGTCCACAATTGCTTCAATTTTCTATGAGTCAATAGAGATACTATCCTTGTTGATTACATGCCCCAAAAAGGCCACACTGTCAAGCCAGAATTCACATTTGGACAATTTTGCATACAATTTCGCTTATCTCAGAATCTGTAAGGCAGTTCTCAAATGATTCTCATGTTCTTCTATGCTTTTGGAGTAAATCAATATCTCATCAATAAAGACAACAATAAATTCATCCAGAAATTGTTTGAACACCTTATTCATTAAATCCATGAATGCTACAGGTGCATTAGTTACCCCAAATAGCATTACCAAAAATTCATTGTGCCCATATCTAGTTCTGAATGTAGTCTTCTCTATGTCTTCTGCCTTGACCTTTAACTGGTGATACCCGGATCTAAGGTCAATTTTAGAAAACACTTGGGCTCCCTGAAGTTGGTCAAACAGGTCATCTATTCAGGGTAATGGATATTTGTTCTTTACGATCACTTTATTCAACTCAAGATAATCAATACAGAGTCTCAAGATCCGTCTTTCTTTTTAACAAACAACACTGGGGCTCCCCAAGGTGAGGTACTTGGACGAATGAATTTCTTGTCTAAGAGTTCTTGGAGTTGAACTTTTGATTCTTCGATTCGAAAATCGACATCCTATCTGAGTTTTAGAGATAGGTAGTGTTCTAAGTACTATATCAATGCTAAACGCAATTACGTTATTAATTAACTCCCCAGCTAAGTCAATAGGAAACATATCCAGAAAGACACAAACCACAAGAATAGGTTCCATGGTACTATCAGAAGACATAGTCAACACTTGCACAAGTAACCCGACACTATTTTCTCAACAATTTCGACTTTCATATATGAAATCAAGTATGGTCGAGAACTACCCCATTCCTCGTGAATACAAACTTAGGCATACCGGTGGTTTAAACGTGATAGTTTTATTCACACAATCAATAATGGCGGTATTTCGACAACCAATCCATGCCCAATATATAATCAAAATGGTCAATGCTCAAAGGCAGCAAATCAACGTACAATGTCATATCACCAATCAAAACATCACATGCAGGATATACATGGGTGCACATCATAGAACTTCCCAATGGTGTAGACACAGATAGTATGCAATTCATAGGTTTTAATGATCTAGCCAACTTCTGAGAAAAAGCATGCAATACAAATAAATGCGTAGAACCAGAATCAATTAGTACATAGGCATTCTGTGCATAGATAAAAATTATACCTAACACTACTGGCTCAGTATTCTATATATCTCCAGGTTCTAGAGCAAACACTCTCATTTGCCTTAGTGTTTCATTCCCAGTGTTATTCCTGGCATTAGTTCTTGCATTGGGCCTCGTTACAGGAGTAGATCCGGCCAAACTTGCTACTGGATGGTTTGCATTGTTAAACCTCATTGGACAGTCTTTAATTATGTGACGGTTTTGCCATGAAAACCTGCGCTGTGCGATGACACATGCTTTTATGTTTCCTTCCATATTCTAAACAGATTGGCATAAACCTACTATTTTTGCTTGAGCTACTTCAAGATCCAGTATTTTGCTTTATGTTTACAAAAAAGGAACAGCCCTTCCGAAAATTAGACCCAGATCTTTTACTTTTCTATTCTGTTGTTGGTGCCCTAGCTTGTTTCATTACTGCTTATTGTGGCTTCCGCTATTATTGCTCTGTCTAAAACTTCCACATAGGTAGGCAATTTCAATACCCCTACTCGGTCAAACATTTCCAGATCCAGTCCACCTTCAAATTTTCGTGCCTTCTTGTAATCGGTATCCACCATATGTGGGGCAAATCGAGCCAACTCAGTAAATTTGGCCTCATACTCGGCTACGGACATCCTGCCTTGTTTAAGTTCTTGGAATTTAGAAACTTTCTGATCCCAGAAACATTGAGAGAAATACTTATTATAGAAGATCGCATTAAATTGAGCCCAGGTCATATTCCCATTACTGTTTCGAATTAGTAATAACCACCTTTGGGCTTCATCTTTTAGAGTGTAGGTGGCCAGAAGGACTTTTTGAATCTCAGAAAAAGAGAATACTTCAAATAGTTTCTCAATTTCATGTAACCACATTTTTGCTTTTAATGGTTCAATGCCATCCAAAAAGGTCGGCGGTTTCGTTTTCAGGAACTTCTAAGTTAAATTTATGAGATCATTATTATCCAGCTCAACTTCGACCGGTGGGAGAGGTAAGGATTGTTGCCTCTGTTGTTGTTGAGTCATTGCCTTAGTTAAAGCTACTAGCATTTGTTCCATGCGGCTTATTCGAGCCCCAGATGATTTAGTTGTTCCATCATTTCTTATATTTTCCATTTGCTATAGGTAAATGGAACATCATAAACATAGGCAAATAGTCCTTTTTACATTATTCAGATTATTTATTTCCATATCAGGTGATCATAACCAGATTTATGCTTTCACTTTCAAAAACACACACTCACATATGCAGATGGAATGCCCCTACTTCTTACTAGGACATCCTATGTTTGTAAGGACTCGCATGTGTGGTAGAATACATGCTCTGATACCACTCTATCACAACCAAGCCCGCCTCTATAGGTTTAGCAT
This sequence comes from Camellia lanceoleosa, assembly GCA_025200525.1. Taxonomy (NCBI): domain Eukaryota; kingdom Viridiplantae; phylum Streptophyta; class Magnoliopsida; order Ericales; family Theaceae; genus Camellia; species Camellia lanceoleosa. The sequence goes on from CM045772.1 coordinate 18,581,321, forward strand.
GGTAAACGGCCAGTAATCCTTGGATTACCAAAGGCCTCTTAACATAATAATGTACTATTAGGGGCTGCAGAAACAAATACATAAAATATACATAGTCCATCGAGCTGTGAAGACATACATGGGACAGATAATCTTAAACTTTTATAAACATATAAGTGACGTCAAAAGATATAGTATTTACACGTCACTTTATGTACATAAAAGAAAACAGAGAAATTTGTTCTTAGAGCAAAAGAAACAAAGTCTTATACATTCATAACAACACAGCCACTAGACTTGACTTAATCCGAAACCTCTTTGGGAGGCGTAAAGGTTGGCTGACAAAAACTAAGATGCCAGGTCCTCAACTCTAAGCCTAGTCATGTGTCTAATCACCTATATACATAATTTTAATAGTGAACGAGAGCCCAGTGAATAATAACAGAGTAAAGGGTTAAATGAATGATGTCCTATGACTAAGCTAGTTCACATTCATATTCTTATTCAAACCATATACAGAATTCAGAATTCATGCCTATTCATACATGGCTTATCCGTTAGCACTAACAGATTACATACAGAGCATCATAGATTATACTTGGCAATTCCACAGAGGAACCTCCAGTCAGGTACGGATAACTTGTCAGTTCCATAAGGAACCTTCGGACTAAGAACGGATAACTTGTCAATTCCATAAGGGAACCTCTAGCCGCGTACAAATAACTTGTCAGTTCCATAAGGAACCTCCGATCGGGGTACAGATAGCATACTTGGATCATAGCATAATAGCACAAACATTTGTCAGAGTTGGACAACCATTCATGGTATAAAACATGGCATCTCATAGAACAAATCTTATTCCATATACAGAAAATAATTTAACTTGAACATAGCTTTACTAAGTTATTACTCATAGATAACAGATGGCTCCAAGTAACAGACAGAGTAGGCAATTCAGATATCTTGTGGCACGTGACCTACACAAATACAGAACGAATACGTACTGAATTACACACTTGAAATCATTAACTTAGTTATTTCTTGTCTTGGTGTGTTTCTACTTCGTTATCCTCATTATGGTGTCTTAATTTTAGCCTAGGAATGCCTAGAATGAAAAGATGATGCAAAAATGCACTTGAAAATACTCAACAAAAAGTGCTAAAAACAGAGTCCTCGCTCGAGCATGACTTTCTACGCTCAAGCGGACATGCAAAATGTGAGTGGTTGCTCAAACACAAGATCTGTCGCTCGAGCGATCTATAAACTTTTGCAAAAATGCTGGTTGTTTGATTTTTTCGCTCAACGCTCGCTCGAGCGGCTCGAGTGTAAGAGACATGCTCTCACTCAAGCATAACTTTTGTTGCTCGAGCGTGCTGCAAAACATAAGAACTTCTGGAAGCTTGCATTTCACGCTCGAGCGGATTTCTGGTCACTCGAGCGGAAGTGCACACTCTCAGAGTGGTCGCTCGATCGTGGATTCATACGCTCGAGTGTAGGAGCAGAATTCTGAAATTTCCAGAATTGCTTCCAAGCTACAAATCTTGATTTCAAAGGCCATTTCATGAAATCAAGGTCCATAAGCTTGACGATTGAGAAAAATTCAAACTGGAATTGTGAAAACATGACATGAATATGACATGTATGGAGTGACTTGAGCTTCAAGTTTTCAAATCATGAGCAAATGAGATGTTTGGGTCAAAGACATGTTGAGTTCCTTGAACAAAACCCAAGTGTAGACATGCATGTGCAGATTCTTGAAAATCAACATATCAAATTATGAGAATTAATTATGCATGCATGCATGATATACTCCCAAAATCAACTATCTAAGCTTAATTCTTGCCTTCCTATGGGATTTCTTTTGAATTCATGAGTTGGCTAGCTTAATTATATTGTCAAAAGCTTGAGTTCTCACCTGAACTTCTCAATTGAGCTTCAAGTAGACCAATTCTTAAGTAATCAAGCTAATCTTCCCTAGTTCTCTTCAATTCTCAAGCAAGTCCCACTTTGGTTGAATTCAAGTCTACCTCGCTCCCACACTCCCTCAGGTTTGTGTGAGTGAGGAAACTCAAATAAATGTGTTGAAAATGAAAGAAAGAGTTGAGTGGAGCATGTAGGGAGTCTTATATAGGCTCACTTGGTGGTAATTAATTAAAGTTAATCAAATAGGCATTAAATTAATCTAATTTAATCATTACGAATTGAATTTCAATTAAACCTACCATAAATTCTAAAATTCCTAATTAACTCAAAAATCAAGTCAATTTCGAATAGGATGCGATAAGGCCTTCAATTCACAAAGCGAAACATAAACAAATCTTCTTACACGTTAAATAGATATAAACACAAATAATGCAATGTACATGTAATTAACTTTCAATTTGTCTTAATTACTTGTTAGCCATACCTAACATGGATTAACGTTAATCATGGGTTAGGATTGTTATAGTAAGAAGAGAGGTTAAAAGGTTAGTCTTGGAGTTGAGTAGAAAGAAGGAGTGGTTATGGTATCAAAAATCTAGGCTGACATGGGCAGAAAATGGAGATAAAAATGCAAGTTTTTTTTTCATATTATAGCTAGTAGTAGGGGTGAGCAGCGAATATATCGATCCGCCAAAACCGACCGAACCGAACCGATCCACCGCATTTTGGACGGATGCGTGATGACGAGTGGACGGTTGCGGATTGATTTTCTCCAATCCGCCAATCTGGCAGACGGATGGTGGATTTGATATTGCTTTAGTGCAATGAACACCAAACCATGAGCACCCTAGTAATTTATAACACTTTGTGTTTTCAGTTTGTTTAAATATTCTGTTTGTATTTTCAATTAAAAAAGATTTTAAATATTCTATTAAAAAAAAGTTTTCAACTTGAATATCTTTTTTGAATTGAAAAAAAATAAACATATTATTTATCTATATTTTTTTATTTGTAAATCTATCTCCAAAAATAATAAATAGAAAATATGATATATAATATATGCTGGTTGATTTTTGTTTTCAAAAACAAATATAGATGTAACAATACAGAGACATACAATCTCTACTACTGCTCTATTCATAGTTTTCGTGGTTTGAATTATTTTTATATTTTAAAAACTGTAGATTGTAATACTTTAGGTGAATGAGGCATGCTTTGATTGTAGTATGTGGATGAGGCATGCAGTGATTGTGATATTCTAAAGTTTCAAACTTTCTTGTTTTGGATGAGACATGCAGTGATGGTAATATTTTTTTAAGTTATTGACTGTAATACTTTTTTTTTTTTTTTTTTTTTTTTTGAGGAAGTGCATAAGTTGAATTATGTTGAAAATTTATAAAATTTGAAACCGCCAAACCGATTCGCATCCATTTGCCAAACCGCCAAACCGCTCTATCCACATCCGCCGGATTGGCAGACGGATGCGGATTGATTTTCTCCAATCCACCAATCTGGCGGACGGATGTGGATTGGAGGTTAAAACGTGCCAAACGTGCCCACCCCTAGCTAGTAGAAGGCAGAGGAAAAATTTGCTAGATTCTGTTAATGAAAATGGTGTTATATATGATCAGTTTGATGTAATTAAACAATCAATGATTAGATATTTCAGCCAACTGTTCTCTAAACATTGGAGGAATAAGCCAAAATTGTCAGGTGTTTTTGTCTTAATTAGCCCTGTAGAATCTGGATTGCTAGTGGTAGAGTTTTCGGAAGGGAAAATTTGGGAAGCAGTCAATGATTGTGATGGTAATAGAGCTCTGAGGCCTGATGCTGGAGTATAATGAAAGGGGTGTTAGTGCAGCTTTTGAATGAATTCCATGCTAATAGTAAGTTGGCTTGAGGAGTGAACAACTCTTTTATCACTTTAATTCCCAAAAAAGACAATCCTATGGGTCTGGGTGATTAACGACCTATTAGCTTGGTAAGTTCAATGTACAAAATAGTTGCCAAGGTTTTATCAAGAAGGTTGAGAAAGGTGCTTCCAAAGTTTATTAGTGAAGTGCAAACAGGCTTCTTGAGTGGTAGATGTATCCTAGATGGGGTGTTAATAGCCAATGAAGAGATGGATTAGTGGAAAAGATCAAAGAATCAAGGTATCATCCTAAAGTTGGATTTTGAAAAAGCATATGACTTAGTAAATTGGGAGTTCTTGTATTCAATGATGAACAACTTTGGTTTTGGGAAAAAATGGGTGTAATGGATAAAGACTTGTATTTCTACAACTAGAGTCTCAGTGCCAGTGAATGATTCTCCTATATCAGAATTTTCTCTAATGACAGTACTTAGGCAAGGTGACCCATTTTCACCTTTGCTTTTTAACATTGTTGCTGAGGGCCTTAATTTATTGTTAGAAAGAGCAAAAACAGTGGGCTTGATTCGAGGAGCTTCAATTGGTCAAAATGAGCTGAAATTATCTCACCTTCAATTCATAGATGATACCATTATATTTTGTGAAGCAGATTAGGAGGAAATAATTGCTATCAAGAGAATACTAAGATGTTTTAAGGTAATGTCAGAACTTAAAATTAATTTTCACAAAAGTCAGGTGTGTGGGATAGGTGTTCAGAATGATTTGGTGAAAGAATTTGCTGCCAGGCTCAATTGTCATAGCCAAAAGCTACCTATGAAGTATCTAGGGTTGCCTTTAGAAGCAAATCCTAGGAGAAAGTCTACTTGGCAGCTAGTGGTGGATAAATTCAAGAAGAAGCTAGCCTTATGGAAGAGAAAGTGCTTGTCTTTTGCAGAAAGATTAACCTTAACAAGATCATGTTATCAAGTTTGCCAGTCTATTTCTTATCTCTGTTTAAAATGCTAGTGGGTATTGCAAGATCACTTGATAAAAGAGAGGAACTAAACTGAAGAGAAAAATACACCTAGTTAGTTGGAGGGAGGTATGCTTGAGTAAGTTTCAAGGAGGATTAGGGGTTACGAATTTGAGGGAGGTAAATGATTGCTTACTAATAAAGTGGTGGTGGACGTATGGTAGGAAGGAGAAAGCATAGTGGAAACAAGTGTTATCTTGATGAAGTATGGAGGGATTGGTGGCAGATGGAGTCCGTTACCAGTGGATTTAGGTTTGATGTCTATTCTGTGGCAGGATGTATTATCAATGAATTTAACTAATCCTGCTTTGAGTGAATTCTATTTCCATAATGTTAAAATAGTTGCGGGTAATGGTAAAAGAATTCGGTTTTGGGTTGATAAATGGTTTAATAATCTAAGCCTCGGTGAAGCCTTTCCCAGATTGTTTTCATTGTCAACTGAGAAAGGTTGTTCACTGTTGTATTTTTTTCATAAGAAAGGAGAGGGTCGGGACTGGAAGCTAGCTTTTAGAAGGCCCCTTTTAGCTCGGGAAAATGAGGAAGTGTCCAAGTTGAATGATTTGTTGTATAATGTACCTAATCTAAATGTAGTGATTGAAGATTCTTGTTCTTGGTTAGCCCACTCTTCTGGGTCTTTTATTGTGGCATCGGTGTGGAAAAGATTGGAATCATCCAAAGGACCTGAAAAATTAATTACAAGGAGTATTTGGAGGAATATTGCTCCTCTCAAAGTGCAATTTCTGAGTTGTCTGGCTTGGAGGGATAGAACCAAATCCTCAGATCTGTTGCTCAGGATAAGAGTGCTAAATCCCAATGCTAATACACTCTGCGTGTTTTGTAAATTTGAAGAGGAGACTATGAATTATGTGTTACTACTTTGTCATTTGATATAGAGAGTTTGGTATGATATTGTGAAATGGTGGAATTTGTTTTGGGTCATTCCTAGTTTAGTGGAGGAACTCTTCTGGTGGTGATGCAATTATAAAATATAAGGTTAGGAAGAAAATTTGGAAAGGTAGTTCATTTAGCAATGTTGTTATGCATATGGAAACTCACGAATGAGTGTGTGTTTAGGAGACAAAAGCTAGACTTATTTGATTTGGTGAGTTGGTGAAGGTTAGAGTTTATGGGCAAAATCTAATTTGAAAGAGTTGAAGTATTCAATTCATGATATAGTATCTAAGCTAAAAGCAGAATGCTTTTGTGTATAGATAAGTCAATCTAGTTGTTGCCGTAAAATTGAGGTGTATTATGCAGCCGGTTACTTGAGTTCTTTGCTAGATGTAGAAAATTGTGGTAAGTTCTTGATAGATTGATACTAGTTATATTGTGCTACTAGATTGACTTTTTTACCCTAGGTGTATAGGCTATTATGCCCTAGTTGTGTTATGTTTAGCCTCCTGTTTTTCCTGCTTCTCTATTTTTTTAGTTTCTTGGATCAGATTTAGGACTGCAGTTGAGAGATATTAGCTAGTTTGGTACCTTGGTCTGCCACCATTTGGTGAGTTTGGTATGTTGATATAATTGTTCTTTTGCTGTTTTGTTGATTGGGACCTGATGCCGTTGGATGAGTTTTTTATTGCAAAAAGTCTCTTTTGGATTGTCTTGCTAGCTCTATTGTATTTGTATTTGAAGAGCTGATTGCATTTATATCTATTCTTTGTCGTTCATATATGTTGTATTGCACTTGATATAATGTTGTGCTTGTGTCTGTTGGATCCTCAGCAATGATTCATGGTGGTCTTGTCATATGATTGTGTGGGCTACTTAGTTCCAACCTAGTTTGCATTGGGCAGTTTCACTATGATGGCCTTTGCATCATTCCCCCTCCCTCCTCCTTTATTGATGTCTTTCTTTCTTCTTGTAAGGTTTTCTCTTATCAATAAAGTTTTTGTGTTGATCAAAAAAAAAAAAAGAGTTTAACATCAAACAGAAAATGTAATCTTTATTACGGAGTTGTTTAGAATAATTTAAATATGTTTTAATCTTTTACGAAAAGGTGTATAATGTGGTAGAGAGATAATGTGACTTAAATAAAGTGAAATGATCCAAATAAAATAAAAATAAATAAAAAGATGTATTAAAATAACACATGTCAAACAACCTAAGTACCACTTGGTCATGCCCATGCATATATGGAATAAATTCTCATTGATTTTCTAATTTTCCACTTTGTAGATGGAAAATTTTGGAATAAAAAATGCATTCTTTGGTTCATGACAGATAATACCCATCACACTTTTCTGAAGTTAACACATATGAAGGGAATGTAGGTAATTTTTTTGCGTTGAATTTTCCTTCTCGATGGTTCTATTTGGAAAGAACTTTTCTTTTTAAAATTGTTATGTAGAATTATTCATCACAACTCAATGTGTTAGTGACATTTTTAACATTAGAAACTTATTGATGGGTTTTACAAATTGAAGTGGTAGCTCACAACTCTATTCCATCATTTTTTTATCTATATTAATCTGGATGCTTATATTGTTTGAGCAGAAAATACATTTATTAAAAATTTATATGAATCATTTACCAAAATGAGGTGTCGATAATATCATTTATATTAGGAAGCTTATGTCCTTCATTGATTAGATTTTTTTAGTTTTAAAATAATAGAGTCCTAACTCTGCCATAAGTCTCATGTAACTAACAACATTTTCATTTGTTAACAACATTTTCATTTTTATCTATTTATGTAGCAACATCTTACATTTGTTCCTAAAAGAATCCTTTTTTTTTGAAGGCGATATTTTGTAACAACTATTTTCAAGACAACAGGAATTGATTTTCATTTATTTTTACAAAAA